>OZ020314.1:33443910-33695777 GCA_963971305.1 Arcuatula senhousia | reverse complement strand
AAATTATAAACCTTCCCTTTTAAACTACTCAGTTCTCTTTGGGTGGTGATAAGGTCTCTTGAGTTAGATGAGTCCTTGCAGCAGTCTCCAGAGCAGCAAGCTTCGTCTTAACAACCTGCACTTCGCCTCGGCTGGCTAAACCAGTGATGTTATTTGAAAGTTGGACAATTTGGTTTTTGATAAGCGCAGCTCTAGAAATTGATTCGCTTTCTTGCTTGTGTATCTCCGTCTTTAATTTCTTTTCTAATTGGTCCTTAAGTTCCTTTTGGCTGCTGGCTAGCTCTGTTGCCGTAAGATGAGCCCGGGCGGAAGTCTCAAGAGCTGCAAGCTTTTTCTTTACAGCTTCTACGTCGTCTTTTCTGGAAAGACCTGAAATCCTATTGGAAAATTGGGTAATTTGGCTCTCTATTGACGCAACTTTTGAAAAAGTTTTGCTTTGTTGCTTACGTATCTTTTCCAATTTCTTTTCTGATTGGTCGCTCTGTTCTGTTTGGCTGATGGCTAGTTCTGTTGCGGTTTGATGAGTCTTAGCCAAATTCTCAAGACCAGCAAGCTCTTTCCTAACAGCCTGTACTTCGTCTTGGTTGGAGACACCCGAGATCTTTGAAAGTTGGACAATCTGATTTTCGATCCGCCAAACTTTTGTAAAAATTCGCTTTGTTGCTTGCGTATCTCCTTCTCCAATTTGTTGTCTCTTTCTTTGAGTTTTTCTAACGTTGAATCAATTTCTGTGTTTGGTTTAATAACAACCATTTGAAAGGATCCCTTTTATCCACAACCTTGGACCTTTTTACATCATTGCAATCAATGTCCATTATGAGGAATATAGCAAGGAAAATTGCTAAATTCATCATGTTGTCGAATATCCACGACAACAACTTAAAAAAAAAACTAAGGCAGTAAAAAATTAGAACATGTAAAACAGATATTGATTTTTCAAACAATAAATTTTAATTGTCTCATTGTGTGTACAGTGTGTCAAAATCAAGCGAATGGAGTTTAAAAACAAGTTTTTGGTTTACAATGCAAAAATATATCATTTTGGTATGATGTGGACCTTTCAGAACAGCTAATTTACTGTCTGTTGTTTGCCGACGACGTTTTACTAATGGCAAATAATGCAGACGAACTTCAAAGGCTGCTTGATATTTCGTAAAGGTTTGCCAATAAATGGAATTTGAAGTTTAATGCTAGAAAACCTATTAAGATCATGGTTAATTCCACACAAACAATGGTATATTGGGAAAAAACGTCGATGGAGTTATCGAATATCAATGCATTGAATATCATATAAGTAGATCGCTTAAATCGTCAAGTTTCTGCACGAAAAAGCAATTTAACTTTATGGTACGCGTACTAGGAGAGCAAGGATATTTTAACATGATTGATTTCGACAATGCGTTATGGAATTCCGTCGTCCGTCCATCCATAATCCATTCGTGTGCTGTATGATTTTCTTTATCCAATGAAAGTAGACGTCTCTTAAAAAACTGGCAATATCGTGCAACAAAAATTATTATGCGCACAAAGCTTTCAGTTTCTATCCCTTTATTATTTTAACCAGTCTTTGATTTAATTGATAGACAAAAAATTCAGTTTTATAAAAGACTGAAATCCTTACCCGACACAATACTTTGTAAATTGGTTTACACAAAACCTTCTTAAACTTTGAAAACGATGTCAACGAGACACGAAGGGTACACGGTGTATCAGACGTTAACACATTACGATTTAAACAGTTATTTTGGGGCTTATGTAAGGGATAATCTTATTAGACTTCCCTGGTGGTTGACTGATATATTTTATTAGTTCTTAATAAAATACCATGCAACCCCCTACATCTTGGGGTGAGAATAAAATAGTGCATCATTAAAAATTGGAATTTTTATCAAATATGGAATTTAACCTTTTCAGTAGTTAACAAAGAATGAAATTTTACAGTCATTTATTGTGCCGCGCACGGGAATTAAACAAAAAATTATATACTTTTAAAGAATTTCCTGGAAATTTCTGTGCGGCACACAGAAGATGAGAGTCAAAATTTTGGGTTTTTTACTTTCAATTGCTAAATAACTGAAATTTCATTTTTGATAGTTATTCCATTTCTGAATAATAGCCTCTTATATTTTTTTTTAAATCATACAAATAGAAGACTATGTAGAATACACATGTATGTACGACACAGGTTCACAACATTAATATTGAAATTAAACAAAGCAGAGGACATCGCTTATATTACTGTTCTTTATCCTGAAGTCAAACTAAGGCCTTCAATGTCAAAGAGGAGCTTACAACCTACTACAATTCAAGGGCAGCCCCCCAGCACAGGTTTAAGTTGAATTCTTTGTTACTTGTACATATGATATAAATGTCGAAGACAAAACACCTGTGTATTTAAGCTCACAAATGCGGGGTAATCAACAAGTTATGCATTATCTGACATAAAAATATCATAATTACTATCATACAAATGTATGTTGCCCAAATTTTCATTTATATATACATATCAAGCAAGACTGTATGTATGATGTAGGTACATGTATTTGTACATAGGTATACACACATTTTGTCATCAATTTTCAACACTAGATGAAGGCAAATTTTATCAAGTACTTTTTTTCTTACTTAATTGCAATTGTTACAATGTATGAATGTTGTATGTACAAATTTGTGCTAAATATAATGGTACATTTAATAATTTATAATAAACACATTTTCACAAAACATACTTGTAACTCAGTCAACTGTATACTGTCCTTGTGAAAATGTTTTTTATAACAATACTTTTACATATAATTATAATATGCATGTTTAATAATGATAAGCGATAGACAACTAGTAAATGTATTTAAACTATTGGGACAGATACTAGAATGGTTTATCATTAATTCATTTAGTTTTCTGGCAACTGTGTCTTGCTAACTCCCATTGACTTTCATTTTTACGCACAAATATGCTCATATATAGTATCAATATCTGATTACCTTTAAACATGTACATATACCTGTACTATTTCTATTTACAGTCATTTAAATAACCAAATGCAATGGAGAATGATTGAAGCATATAAAGAAGAAACTTAGTAACCTACATTTCTAAAACAACTGACGATGTCATCTGTGAGAAATGGAATCGACAAAAACATTCAAAGTTGAGGATGAGTCTGTGACATAATTTTGATAGATTAATAAGAAAGCTCCACCAATAATTTCACGTGTTCAAGTTTAGTTTAGATTGTTCAATGGATCTACTTTTAATACAATATCTGTCCCTAATTTTTAATTAAAATATGTTTATCCTTGTCTTGTCTAAACTAATGTTCAAAAGTATTATGAATTTATCTTGAACTTGTCAGTCCTGGTGCTTTGACATTTTTTAATTCATAGGAATGTGTATGATAATTATGCCAATACTTGGTACATATTGTATGTACTTCAAATATATTGTAGTACTATAATTCTATTTTGTGAACCCCTACTACTAAAGACAATAGTATTAGTCTATGTTAGGACTTGTTCAAACATATAAAATGAATATTAAATGTTCATGATAAAGTTTATTTGCCAAGATGTGAAGTGGGGCATATTCTTGTTTTAATTCAAGTGATTTATTCATGCTAATTACAATTTGGAGGGAATGTGAGTGTGGTTAACTTACCATACAGACATTTCAGCAGGAGCTGTGTTAAACCATTTACAATAAATAGAAAATAATGAAATGTAGAATAAGTGGAAGCAACACAGCTCACATAACAAGCGGCAATTTAATGTCACCTTTGTTACTTACATAATGGAACTACCCGTCGGCTCTTATATGTGATACTGTTCGTCATGTTACATGCCCAAGGTCAGGAACATTGGAACTGACCTCCCTATAAAGCAGGTGCGTTGAAACGGGTGTTAAACCCTTACACACTGACATACTTGTAAATGGTTCCCCTCCCTCAACAATGAAAACAAACACATCAGGGAAACAAATAAAGTGGCCATACATTTAATACCAAGAAAAGGAACAAACATGACAAAATCAGACAAAACATATTTGAACTTGTATGGACCTAACAAGAAAAATAAGGTACAATTACATGTACATTATTCCATACTTTTTGGTTGATTGTTCATATTTTGCGTTTGACGAGACTTGTTAATACCAAAACCATTTTTTTTATATCTAAATTAGGTCCCCATAAGGGCAATTGCATGTAACAGTCATGATTGAAACAATGTTTACATTACTATATACAGTTCATAAACAAGTACATATATCATGAATATAATCAAAATGTAAACATGATAAACATAAAATCTAGATATTGATAGTGCAGATGACAGAACCAACACTCACAAACCTGACCAGCGAAATGAATGACTGTCAATACCTTTGTACTTGACAAAATTAAATATATATTAAACCAATTTCTTGAAAGACACCTTTTAAAAATGATAAAACAGTTTTTGATTGTAACAATTTTTTTTTGCCTTATACAAACGAATGTTGCATTTGAATAGTTTGCTGTTATAATGAATCAATTAAATATTTATATACATGTGTACATTGGGCCACCATCAACTTTGACTTCAGGTAGCAATCAAAACCGGTCCTCAACCTTAAAGTGTGCAAACAGGCGGCCAAATGTAATAACTTCAGTATATATTAAAGTTATAAACATGTTAAAAAGTTTGCATCACTTTCCCTGCATGTTCTAAACAACATTATTAGGTTTTGCAGTTCACGAACCCAAGAAATATGTGAAAATGACATGTAATTTAAGATGAAAAAGCAAGATTACATTTTATTAATAAACAAAATTGAATATTAATTATATTTGTTCAAGTCAAATATTGTCTACAATGACCACTATCTAGTTTCACAAATTTGTGGTTTTTGATTCAAAGCCAAAAGAAGAAAAGTTGACACAGGTTCCAACACTCCAAAAGCAAAGTCCAAACTTCTAATGTACATCATGATTAAAGTTGATTTAAAGCAAGTGATTTTTGTGTGTTGAAGGGTCGACTGAGGATTTGCTCAGCCTCACACTTCTTGTAACGATTGTTAAAGCCAGAACGTCATTCTGTAGCCACCGTCATCGTTGATAATTTCACTTGAAATGTTTGGTAAATCTGTTTCTGTTCTGTTGTTAAATGTCCAATGTCCATGGGCTGATATTCTCTACTGTCGTGACTCCTTTCCTAGATTTGCCATCAATTTACATCCGCATCTGATCTTATCGATGTAAATAGCATTAGTTGTTTTGGAAAATACCCTGAACTGCTTTTCGGATTCTAAATACCAAAACCGGCAGACGGGTTCCAGGGAAATAACTGAGTTTTCGAAAAGACTATAGGAAGGACAAGGGGATGGATGGCGGGAATACAAAAAAATTGACGAGCTGACATTTAAGCTTTGTTTACGTTTTGGTAATAAATCTAATTATATATTCCTCCAATCAAAACGCAATACGTCATAAAGTAAATTTAGCAAAGTGAAGGGAAATTCAAAATAAAGAAATACATTCGTCAGCATAAAACATGCTATTTACAAAGCTCCATATATTCTAAGGTCTTTGATGAGCTATATTGCATCACTTCAGCCTATCACAGAGAGTTATAATAAGCAAAATCTTACCTTGCAGCGTCAATATGGCGACCTAAATTTATTCGCCGATACCCTGCGTGATGACGTACATTCACACCCTTGGTTAGATAAAGGATAGTTTCGAGAACACCGTGTTAAAACTTTAGTAAGAAGTCTGTAATAAACTCCCAGGCGAAGTAAAAAACCGAAGGCATAACAATAGTTCAATTTTTAGATCACGTGACAAAAGGGGGAGTCAATGCAAAGTGAAAGAAGACATTAAATATCTAAACGAAGTAGTTAAGGATATAATCAAACCGAATCAAAAAATAAAGGTAATAACAAAACTACCGAACTTGAATGATCAATCTCATAGTCCAGAGAAAATGACAAAAACGAATCAGTCATAAAGATTATGATTATTTGTCTTTATTTGAGGATAAAAGTTATCTGAATATATCAAGATTTAAAAGAAAAAATAGCCAATGTGCCTTAACACACCTGTGAGTGCGCATTCGATAAAAAGAGCAAGAAATACTGCTAAATTAATTTTGTTATTGGATATCCACGTAAACAACCTCTCAAAAACAATGAGAGCCCTTTCTCCAAATGTAGAAATATCTAGTGCAATTTGTTTTTGACTATCTACAACTTTCCCAAAAACAATAATAATGTTGCAGGATATCCAAATCAATGACTTTAAAGCCAAACCTCCATACTGTTTATATGAAAAAGTCATCCAATTGTGGTCCCTCTGGCCACGTTATCATTTGTGACCTGAACATCGTGAAACATGTGAAAATGACTTTATTTGCGATATTTTGGCTAAAGTACCAAATATCGTATGCCTAGACGTATTAAGTGGAACAATAATTTTAAAATTATTATGGATTCAGTTGAAGATTATGCCAGCAAAAGGGCCAAGAAAAAACAGGAGAAAGAAAATAATGTTTTGTCGGAGTGGGTTTAAGCTGTGAGGTCATTGATATTGAAAAGAATCAATTGTTTGAAGGGCTCAATGAGCACTAAATCAACATACATTTTGAACAAAGTTGATGTTACAGAAACACTGTCCATCATACTTGACAAATAAGTTGTTGTACCTGCAGACAAAGCACAAAATAACATCTAATTTGTGTGAAAGATACACTATATTGACTGCTTGACACTTAAATAAGGGGTTGGTTGTACCAGCAATAACACCACATACACAGCTACAACACTGACTCGCTGCTTTTTGAACTAATCGTATAAAAAACTTAAAGAGTTAAGCGATTTTCTTGAAAATACCCATAGGAAATTCTAGATTGATAACGCTTAATTTCTCTTGAAATTAAGGGCTAAGGTCTTGTTCTGAAAGCTATTGTAAAAGGATGGGTTGCGATAAGGCCCTATTTTTGCCCATCAATAGGCGAGAAATAAAAAGTTTTTCATATCATGTTACTTTATATCTTTTTTTGTAGCAAAATGATTGTTCTGTTGTAAAAGACTACTTTTTAATACGTTTGCAATAACAAAGCTTCGAAAATCGGGTTCATAATTGAACCATTTTGAATGAAAATGTCATCTTGATTTAAAGAAAATTTCAAGGTAGGGCTTCAATAAATTGAAATTTTGTGCTAAAATACTTGAAGCCAGTCTTAAAAATTCTGTAAACGGTTCATCATATATATACATCACTTTAAACAACAATTTTTAAACTGATATGACCGCTAATTTCAAGAAAAACGAATAAAACAGAGATTTTGCACATTTTTTAACTACTGACAACAAGTTCTTTTTAAATTTTAAGTATGTCTTGCACGCGGAACCAGCTTGAAACTTTCATAAAAGATGTATTTTAGTATTACAAGTTTTTGAATATAATACGGAGCTGGTCCTGCGTGCAAGGCTATACTTCCGGGAAGGATATATATATCACTCATTTGTGTAACTTTCCTATAAGCACAACGTTAAAATCAATTGCGGTGGTTCATTTCAAGCACCATTTACTTAAAAATAAAATAAGCTTTTCAACTGCAGACATTTATTTTCAAAAAATAGAATTATTAACCTTTCCAACAAGACAATTTGTGATAGAATTTACTTTATTTTATTTTTTACTTTCGCGGTGGGCTGAAAAGGGGTCTTATCGCAACCCATCCTTTAAATGCATAAGGTGAATTGTATGATTAAAACTCCAGGGGCTCCGTGTACCGTCAGGACAACCGACTGATCATTCAGACAACAATTAATTTTCTGCAACATGTTTCTCTCTAGAAGATACGAGGCTCCCTGAAGTCATAATCATTCACTTAAATTCAATAGAAAGCTTCCTTCAGTGGATAGACACATTTAAAAATTTCATTACATTTGGTCAACATTTAATGTAAGTTATAGCACGGAAACCGAATGTATTTTAACCTCAAGCTCTGTTATATTGATGGCGTCCTTTCACTAAACAATTCTCGATTTGGTGACTTTCTCCATCTCATATCTCCAGGAGCTTGAGATAAAGGACACAACAGTTACTAAGAAGTCTGCTTCATATTTAGATCTACATCTCGGAATTGGCTCTCAAGGAAGACTTTCAACAAAACTCTAAGACAAACGTGATGACTTCAACTTCAAATCGTCATTTTCCCTTTTTGTGTATCAACAGTCTGTCCGCTCTTGCTTATGGAGTCTTCGTATCAAAGTTGATTTGTTACTCCAGAGCTTGCGGGAGTTACATCGATTTCCTTGGCAGAGCGTCACAATTGACACAGAAATTGCTGACACGGGGTTATGGTGCTCCACGGTTGCTGTCATCACTCTTTGACGATTTTACAGAAGACACCATGCACTCGTAGACAAATATGGGATTTCTTTCTCTAAAATGAGTGCAGATGTTTGTTTGTCGTAGATATTTTTTGTCTTCCTTTACCGAATTTGACACACTGAAATGAAATTAGCAACACAACGGGTGTGCTATAGCAGGCAGGAACCGCTTACCCTTCCGGAGCACATGAGTTCACTCTTGTCACGAATTGAGTTCGCGTTGTTGATTTCCGTTCGGCTAATTTTTTGTTTGTTTGTTTTTGGTTAGAGTTACTTTTCGTTCAATACTTTTGGTTTTTCACCTTTCAATCAATGTTCTATTTAATTGCTGCTAAAGAGAGGTTACTCTTTGAAATGTGTAAATAAAAGTAATAACAAAATTACCGAACTCTGAGAATCATTCTCAAATGTCCAGAAGAAAAGTCTTATCAAGGAAGACATACCGGAAAAAATGAAGATCGCAATAGTCCTGACTTGGTATAGGCATCTCAAAAGAAATGGTGGGTTAAACCAGATTTTAAGGCGCGCAAACCTCCCATTCCATTTTAACCTTTGGGTCCGGTAATTGCACAAAACACAACAGTTGAAGACATACTAGTATAGGGATGCTAAGGTGATTATCTAAGTACAACAACCAGCCAATAACTACCCAAAGCAAGAACTAACCATTTCGTCCAACACGATTTTGAATTTGTCTACCAGTGGCTGGTATTGAAGAAAGATTTTCAAAGATCGTGTGAGACATATTTTCGTATAGTCGGTTGCGGAGAAAGCAGTGTGGGGTACAAATATTTGAAAAATGTGTATAAGCCCTGGCATATCGAATAAGTTGTGAAACATAGACACCATATGCAGGTGACGTTGGAATGCTACTTTCCAGGTAAGGAAAAGTAATAATTTTAAAATTAAATAGCCTCTTTTATAGTAAATTTTTGTACTGAGATGACCAACTGGGTCAAATTTGAGATGTAGATCCAAGAATGATGTAAAGCAAGGGGATTCGGTGGTTTCTTTAATCTCTAGGTCTGGAGGATATATTGAATAAATCCATCTACCAAACGAATAGTTGTTGACATAGTAGACGTCGTCAATATATCTGAAAGTGAGATTAACGTACGTTGTCTCTTTCATCTTGTTCTTTATGATTCCTAAAGAAATCTAGTCTCGTAAAAGTAAAAAGCAAGTCGGCGAGGAAAGGAGCACAGTTTGTGCCGACTGGAATGACGATTTGTTGTTGAAAATTTCTCCTCCAAATGTGAAAAAAATGTTGTCAATAAGGAAATCAAGCATACTGCAAGCTTGATCCAAAGTGTAACAAATCTTATCTTTATAAAATGTTTTGGAAAAAAATGTGAATTTAAACCTTAAACAAAAAGTTCTTTGAATTCGAGAAAGCCTTTTCAATAAGTTTTTTTTTCAGGCGACACTTAAGTTTTTCGTATGGCAATGTGGTGTACAAAGTTGAAAAATCGAAAGTTTTCAAAGAATGAACCTCAGAGAATGACAGGAATTTAAAATTTTATAACAAATCGTGTGAGTTCTTTTAAATCCACATACGATATATTCCACTACCTTTCCATATAGTGTCACAGTATGCTTGTTGTCCTTCTTTGACAGGAGACAAGATCGAAGAGAGTTGAACGGACAAGTCTGTAGTTGAACACGATGGAGATCCAGCTATATACCATTCTTTGTACGGATTTTTGTGAAGTTTAGGTATCAAGTACAAATATGGTAATTCTTCATGTTCCTTTTTCAATTGAATATTTAAAGAGGACATGAAAGAGTAATGGTTGGCTGTGATCTCATCTTTGTCAAATGAAGTCCGAGTGTATGTAGCACTAGCACATGAATCACCATCAATGCCTCATTCTTGATTTTGAATCAGAGATTTGTAGTAATGAGCTTTACATACAAAAACGATTACTACTTGAAATATGCATATACAGCATAACCTAATTATCCATCTTTGTATATGTATTATGATATTTTCTAATGAGATGTCTTGTAACACCGCATTGTTTTTGCGATCGTATTATATTGATGTCGAAATTGTCGTTGTCATCTGTTATTAAGTATAAAAAATTTGAATGATGTTTGTAACCACTTTTGGGTTTTTGGTACCTACCGTTTCAGAAAAACAAAAGCCAAAAGGGGTTAAAATGTGTGAGTAAACAAACTTCTGTAGAATGCTTTTTCTTTTGTGTGATTTTGATCATTCTTTTTTATTGTCTTCCTCAATAATATATATCAAATAAAGGTAATAACAAAGCTACCGAACTTGAATGATCAATCTCATAGTCCAGAGAAAATAACAAAAACGAATCGGTCATGCCGGAGAGTTGGTGGATCGCAATGGTCCTGACTTGGTACAGGCATTTCAAACGAAATGGTGGGTTAAACCAGGTTTTATGGCGCCAAACCTCCCTCTTCCATTGCGATCTTAGGATCCGGTAATGACCATAGAACACAACATAGCTGTGAGACACAATAGGGATATTGAGGTGATCATTTCAGTACAGCAGACCAGTCAAACACTAATTAAAACAATTAACTACCATATCTTTTAACTCAATTTTTAACTTTTCTACTAGTGGCTGATAACGAAGAGAGAATTTTTTAGGGATCGTATGAGACGTATTTTCTTATAGCCCTGCTCCAAAAGTTGGTCACAATCAAAAAATCTGTGAAATGTGTGCAAGCTCTGGCATATCGAATAAGTTGTGAAATATAAACACCGTATGCAGTAGAAGTAGGTATATTGCTCTGTAGATAAGGAAAATTAATAATTTAAACATTTAAATCGTCTCGTTTATCGTAATTTTTTCAATAAATGTAAATAAAGGTTACAACAAATGTTTATGTCTGTCTCTTTCATCATTATAATGATATTGCAAAAGGGGATTTGGGCCACACCCAAAATATCATTTTTTTAATTTTGATATTTAATTTTTAAATACAAAATACCAAATGGGTATACAAAAACGGTTAATTTGGTAATGCTGTATATGCATATTTTAGGTAGTAATCAATTACATGTATCAGCAGCAATTGAATCAAAACATTGGAAGGTCGAATTAAAAACGTATTGATGGAATAACCCAAATGCTAATATAGGGAAGCAGGATCGTTCACAATCTATAAGGCTATATTTTGGCGTTAAAGGGAACACAACCACTACAAGGGGTCATGTGAAAATTTCTACCTTATAGACAACTTCGTAGATCTCAATTAGCAGAACATTTAAACAAGCAAAATCTTTTCTCTATCTACTATCGTTCACAGTCTTAATGGCAAAAGCCACTATTATTGGCTTTTAAGGGGCCATAACTCATATAAGGGGTCATCTGAAAATTTCGACCTCATGGATTATTTTTAGAGCTATATTAGCTGAACATTTAAGCAAGCAAAACCTTTTCGCTATCTTCTATCGTTCACATTCTATAAGGTTAAACCCACAGTTTTTTTTTGTATTTAAGGGCCCATAACCCCTATACGGGGTCATATGACAATTTCGACGAAATTGACAATTTTGTAGAGATCACATAGCTGAACAATATACAAATAAAATAACTTCAATATCTTATAAAGTTCTTGAGATATGAGACAAAATAGGTGCAAGCTCAGAAAAAAAACAAAAAGGGGCAATAACTCCTCCATGGTTTGTTAGATTTTTTTTCAAATTTCAGGCTAGCAAGATCTTGACCTGCTGATCACTTTTACTCAATATCAAGTTTGATATTTGTCACCGTTTTTGAGTTATTTGCAAAATCACTGTTGTTTAACACCTGTTCTATTTGTAGCATCTGCGGCCATGTTTTTTGTCGGATCAATAAAGAATGAAAATCATTTGTAGCCAACATGTCATATATCATTCCTGCCGAGTTTTAGTTAAACTGGTTCAGTGGTTTCAGAGGAGAAGACTTTTGAATCTGTTAACGGACGACGACGGACGACGGAAATGAATAAAACTGATATCAAATGTATACATGTGCAAAATGTTGTTGTCTTCAGTGATCTTCATAGTAAGAAAACTTAACCAACTACTGAGTCGTTCTTTTTAAATCTTGATTGAAAAATATACCCGACCTTATGTGGGTGGGATAGGGGGTATAACGCCCTTTTCGGTGCATCTTGGAGGTCAGTTTTAAAGGTTGCGGAATCCAGAATACCTGGAGAAGGCTTCCGTCCTTTGGCAACTAGCAAACCAATTACATACAGTTGGTTAAAACCTTTTTGTAAATTACAAACGGGACTCGAACACCATCAGAAGAAGGATCGACAGGAATCAATAATTTGGTAATTAAACCAGCGTCCTACACCAATCGGCCACCCAGACCTCTTAACGTGACTTTAACGCAGATCACATTACATAAAATAATTAAAGCAACATATTCGTATGCTAATGTATTCTTTCAATTAGGTTTTTTTTCTGAAAAGAAAAAAAAATCATTGCATATTTCTTATATATATTTTCATTTCATACAGATTAATATATTGCTATATCCATTCAACACTGCAAAAAAGGATGTTTATAATATACTTAATACTAAAATGGCTCATCCTAATAACAATTTCTTCAACTCAGATCTACCTGCATGTTTTATGTCTTCCAAACTTTTTGCATCAAAGTATTTCAAAAATAAGTGACAAATGTTACTATAAAAGGAACGAAAATATAAATGATGGCTAACATTTAACCAGGATGAACCTGCGTCTCTAAATTATGTAAGATTGGGTGACAAAATGTGGCGTGGTACATCTAGTACAAAATGGATCAATAAGCTTCAATACTTACTCAATCAAAAATACTTTTCACAGATATAATGTCCTCTACATTGCCCACATCCACAATCATCCCATCTGAAGTCATGAGCTAGATACATAATCGCACAGTCCTGATTCCCGCCTAGACTGTTGGGTTCCCCAGGATTCCAATGAGTGAAATGTGCAACACTATTATCAGAAACCCATTGCCACGTTCCTTCTCTTGAGATGTCGTTTGCACCATTCCATACACTGTTTACAAATCCTTTAAATTTAAAATGATATTAAGTTGCTTAAAAAAGAAAGGCAACATTGGTATATTCGAATAACAAAAGTTTAAATGGCAAAGACAAAACGAGTAATTAATGACGGAGCGCATACACCGTAAAATTAACTAATAAAGTGTCATTTAAGGAGACAAAAGAAGTTCAACAGCGGGTGTGCCGACGGCATTAAAACAATAGACCAAACAACGAAGATGGTATTCACTGCTCTTTTTAAAGATTATATGAAATCACTTGCTCGCAATTTTCAAAAGCATGAGAACGTCTCGTGCAATATATCAAGAGCTGGTGAACTTACGGTTTTTTGGTCGACACAACGAATGGCTAAATGTCACGTGACGTGGATTGGCAATTTCTGTAGGATTAGCTAATATTGTGTAATCCTTCGCTTCTGTGAGAGAAGCAGAAGTGTACCAAAGGCGTAAAGGAACATCATTATACCAAAAAGACAAACAAAACCGATAGACAAAAATATCGTCACAACGAAGCAAACCATACAACATAAAAAAACACCTCACACATAACAAAATACCGAATTAAGCAACGTGAACTAAAGTTGAAAAGAGAGTTAACACAGGTTCTCCGGAAGAATAAGCAGTTCCTGTTTGCTTTAGCACACCCGTCACGTTGCTCAAGATCGCTTGTGTTGGTAAAATTCGGAAATGATGACATTACAAAACTTCATGTCAAATCAACATTTGTGCTCATCTGAAAAATAGAAATCTCGTATTTGTCTACAAGCACATGATGTTTTGCGTATTTATTTTTTTTAAGTTTTGACAACAACCTGGAAGCAGTGTACCCCTGTTTTAATAATTTGCTTGTCAGACGTGTATATCTATCAAAGAAGTCGTTATACTCCCACATGCTCTGGAATACCGAATCAAATTGTAATACCTATATAAAATGCTGGAGCGGATGGAATGTTGACTATTGGAAATTTGAAGTCATCACGTTTGTCATAGAGCCTTGAACAATGCCCTCCTAGTGAGTCAACTTCAAGAATTAAATCCAAATATGAAGCGGACGTCGTAGAATATGAAGTGTCCTTTGTCTCAAGTTCCTTCGGATATATGAGATGTAAATAGTCACCAAATCGATGATTGTTTATCAATATAACGAAATGTGAGATAAAAGGATAAAACAAGTCTGGTCCTTTTTGTCTATAAAATAAAGGTAATAACAAAACTACCGAACTTAAATGACCAATCTCATAGAAGTGATTGTAAGAAGTCCGCTTCATGTGAATGAAGAAACAAATCGGCAAGAAATTTTGCACAATTTGTGCCCATTTTGATACATTCTTTTTTCTGCTGCACAATACGTTCAACAAACTGTACAAACATGTTGTCGATAAAAAAAGTTGAACATTCAATTGTTTGATCTTCTGTAAATTTGTTTTGTTACTAGACTCTTAGATGACAAAATAAGTATTTTTATAATCGACTAACAAATACTTGTAGCTGTGTTTTCCTATATTTTTTATAAAGCTACGTTAACTCAAATGTGCCAAATGAAATTTTAATTGTGAACGTGGAATTTAATTATATAATGTAGAGAAACCAAACGTTTCAATGCTATTAGAAGATAAAATGACTTAGAATGGAGATTTTCAATCAGTTCTTTAGAATGTTTGAGAATCAACATGTCATTGACGTGTTTCTAGAGTAACAACAATCGAAATACCTTTGAAGGCTTCATTTTATTGTCGTCAATATTGATGTTGTACCAAACTGACAGAGTTTTAGACAGTGGGATGACCAAGCAACGTTGCTTTTATGGCGTTTTATGTAACTTTGAATCCAATATCGTTCTTTTTGTCAACAGAAAAGCCAAAGGAAGAAATTACAGAATTATAATTGTTGATTGCTTCCTCCTTTGACAGTGTTGTTGCTTTATATGTTGTGCTTATGCTAGTACAACCAACCCCTAATTCAGCTGTAAAACAATTAATAAAGTCCTTTTTGCAGACGAAAATGATGTTGTTACGCGCTTTATCGGCAGGTACGACAACATATTTGTCATGTAAAGTGGACAAATCAGTTAGTTAGTTAGTTAGTTAGTTATTGCTTTACTCCCAAGCAGCACGATTTCGGCTATATCCGGGAGATGAACATGAAAATGGTGATACAATGAACATGAAATGATGATGAAGTGGAGGAAAAGGGGACACAAGGCCAATCGGGTAGGAGAGTTTTGACTGCCACTGGAAAAAGGAGGGATGGGTAGGGACGGAAAATTTTGCCTCCTGCATGGGGATCCTACGGGTTCTACTCTTACCGAGACCTGCAGCAGGGTTCTTTAACGTGCGAGGAACGTGACAATTTTCCCAACACGGTGCACCACTATGGTTTGCGGTCAGCTTTCCGCATTATCGCCTGACGACCCCGCATCTCTCGATGTCAGGGCTGTCCCATTCAACCACCTGGGGCACACATCCCAGTCGCTTTGTGGGCAAAGCGGCCTGACCCCGATGTCAGGTTTCTGAGCGCTCTTTAGTGGACTTTTACCGACAAGCTTAGCGCTGCTGCGGGCCTATTTGCCTCCCGGGCCCCGCACGGGACCGGACAAATCAGGGTTGCTGAAAATAGATGAACCATTCAAATCAGGGATGCTGAAAATAGATGAACCATTCAAATACTTAATTCTTTTCAAAACCAACTTCTTCACAGACTATACCCACTCAAAAAGAATCGATTCCTTTTGTATGTTCTTTTTGCCCATTTTCTGACATAGTCTTCAACAAATCCATATATTTGTTTTTCAATTATGGTTCCAGTTGATTGCTCTAGGCTCACGATATTTCGGTCCTTTGGCCAAAACATCGAAGAGTTGATCATTTTTCACGTGTTAAGGTCCACGGTAATGACGTGGTCAGAAGGACTATGGATTTGTCACAAGAACAGTCTGGTGGCTTAGGCTTGATGTCGTTGGTTTGGAAATCCTGCAAAACTTGTTGGTATTTAAATACCTTAGGTGCAATAGTGGAAGTATAGGAATAAGAAATTATTGGAACACTTTTGTCTTTGAAATAAGGGATATGTTTTGTAACAGATTTATTGTGTAAAATCTTTACCTTTGTTCAAAAAAGGAAGAGAAATGAAAAAGCTATTGTCCTTGTTATTCTCGTGTGGTACACAAACTGTATTGAAAAATCGGTTGTATTTAATGTTAAGGTCCCTTAAAGGTGATCAATAGTCTATATATTTAGCTTTTCAAAAATATCTATCAGATTAAAGCTGTCAGATCACCCCCCTAAAAAGTTGTGACCCGTCAAGTTTTGGGTTATTGCCATGCAGATATAACTTTTAAAAGATTTAAAAAAAACTTTAGTTTGCTTGAATGTTAGGCTATATGTACACTACAAAAGCCCTCATTATAAAGTGAAAATTGTATGATGATCCTTTATTGGAGTTTTTCACCCCAGGTACATGAACCCTAAATTATCTGGATTTCATTTGTCATTCGTCAGGTGAGAAATTTAGGTTCCCTGGGAGCCTCTTGTTTCAATTCTGCTATAGTAATGAGCCACATTATATTTTTTTACCCTATGTTCTGTGTATAATTAGTAACAGCGGTCATGTTTTTGACAAATCAAATCTTGAAACACAACTTTTGTGCAGGACAACAAAGACGCAAAGTGATGGCAAAAGATGGCAATAGGGCATATGAAACTCCGGCTATGGTGAGCTATAAACCAGTAAATAGCCAAACACATTGTCAAAATGAATGCAAATCCTATATAACTGAAACCAGGCATAACCACCAATGAGTTAATCAGATTAAGAAACGTTGCTGTCTTTCTAAAAACACATTCGTTGACTGTAGTAATGTGTATTAATATATGTTTGTATTGGTATATTGCGTGGTTGAATTCATGTTGCAAGGTGTATAATCTGATTTTATCTTCGAACTTATGTTTGAAGTATTTCTTTGCTACATATTAAAGACATAGAACCTATCAATTGATACACATAGGTTCTATGTCTTTAAGTGTAACAATAAACTACAGACATTTATTCTAAAAAAATAGAAATATTAACCTTTCGAACAAGACATTTTGTGATAGAATTTACTTAATTTTATTTTTGACTTTCGCGATGGGCTGCCTGAAAACGGGTCTTATAGCAACGCATCCTTTGAGCACATTTTTTCACTACGACAACTCCTCCCTGCCAGAGTTGTTATAGTAAAAGTTTGAATTGATAAATTCAAAATTTTAATAAAACAATTGTACACTATGTTAATAAAAACGTGTATGTGTTACCTAATTTGTTTGCTTCCGTGTTTAACATTCTACTTTCTTCCAATGTCTCTAATTTGACCAAATCTCCACCAATACTCTTACATTTGCTCTGTCATAAACAAACTTTTTTTTAAAAATTTAATTCTTCCTTTTATTTTAGTCACTATAATCGATAATATCAAAGACAATTCGTAAAAGCGGTTTTTGTATCATGTGTAGTTTTTGAACTACAATATTTAGTTCGTTTATTTGATTTTTATAAACTTTTTTTATAGATAACTACTTCCTAATACTAATGACAACAAAGTTCCAGATAACAAATTTTGCTACGCCTGATGCGCGTTTTGACTATTCAAGACTCATCAGAGGCGCTTTACCAAAAATATTGAAAATGGCAAACACTATATGAATATGAAGAGCATATAACAGTAAAAACCAAAAATACCAAACTGGGGAACCAAATTATTACTATGATAATCAACATATGTCTGGGGTTTATATAATTTTGAAATTTAGACGGATAATTTAAAACTTTGATGTTTTCTCCAACTCAAAAGTGTTGGTGCCGGAGCGGGCTAACCTCGGGGAATTAAATCTCCACCAGCAGTGCTAACCTAAAGTTCCAGACAATAAAATTTGCTACGCCTGACGCGCGTTTCGTCTATTCAAAACTCATCAGAGGCGCTCTACCTCTCTAAGTCTATAGCCCTTTTGAAAAAGTCATCCGGAATTCCGATTCCGATTCTTCTATTCTAATTTTTGCAAGAGTAGTTTCCCTTTGTGGGTCGGCCACATTGTGTGATCAACGTTGAGCTTAACAAAACATCAATTTATCCCTATCCGTTTTTGGCGTAATTTTCCCTTCCCGGTTCAAATAAACTGGTTTGGAGTGAAGTCTTGGATGTTAACGTATGTTTTAGTAGTTTAAGACTTTGGCAGACAGATTAACAAAGTTTTAACAGGTTCGCGAATTTAGTTAATTTCAACATGTTTTCAATGGCGAGGCCGACCCGGAAGTCGTAAGCCTGTTGTAAATAAGTAAAAGATTTCTCAGGACCGCAAGTCCGGAAAATACTTTCTAAAAAGGACTATAGTTATTTCTCTTTAATGATATTGATTCTTCATGCACGTCTCCATATACCTTTTCCGTTTCAACATTAAATGGTTTAGAAGATGTCATTACGACATACTAGAGTAGATGGACAGACAGGCAGGGTGATGCGTAGAGTCTTAATATAATTTTCAAATATGTTGAGTTGATTAAAACTTTTACAGTAGCTAAATATTTAACACTATTTATACTGACCTTTGCCTCGTGCCAATTAATCTGTTCTTTTCCAAAGTAGTAACAACTTTCATGCCACTTTTTCCAGCCATTAGGACATTCTAAATTAAAATATATAAACAAAGATAATCTAAATACATTTTCTGTAATTTGTACGCGAAAAAAAATCGTAACAAAGATAAGTACGATATACACAATTCATCGATTAATAACTTTCTTTTTCATTATTTTGATGATTTATCCAGTTAAGTCAGAAAGGTGGCGACAAACCATTTTCTCCCCTGTAAATGTTTTGTATGTGTAAATGAGTTGAAATACACATCTTTATAAAGTGACGCATTGAGCTGAAATCACCAACTTAATCTTGTGATCAATAAATAAAGGTTATAACAAAATTTCCGAACTAAGAGGATCAATCTCAATGTCCAAGAGAAAAGACAAAACATTGAAGACACACCGGAATAGTTATAGATCGCAATGGTCCTGACTTGGTACAGGCATTTCAAATGAAATAGTGGGTTCAACCAGGTATTATGGCGCGCCAAACCTACCTCTTCCATTGCGATCTTAATTATCTTAAAATGAAGGTCATGTTTATTTTCAAGTTCGGCTACAAGTGAATGGGCAAGTTGTTATTCTTTTCTTAGTTGGGATGTTTTATTCATAGAATAATAATATTGTGAGAAACAAAGATATTTTATTTTCTCTAAGAAAAAAAACGGAACTCTATTAACTGGACAAACATGTTGTAATTACAAAATAATGGTAAGTGCGACGAATTGCATACTTTGACAGATGACGATCATTCCTGTGCTGTTTGTGTTGTCAAAATTGTAAGGAAATCGGAGAAAAATTTGTTTGGTCACATGCAAATCTAAAACGTTGGTAGGCTAATAAAGGGAGGCGATTAGAATTTAACAAATCGAACAAAGCTCAATTGTGTAACCTCACTCGTCTAAAACGTTATTTTACATTTGCTTATTGTCATCCCATTTCCAAAACATGCATCATATTAAATTAAAAGTAATATTTTAACAGCTTACAAGTTTAGGCATTTGATATTGCAGAATTCATGAAAAGTATATTATCATGTCGAGTGGACCATTGCAGAATGCAGGACTTTTAGGTCAGAAGACTGAAATCTTACTTGTTGGATATATATTTTTTTAGATTTTTTAAAGCATAATGTTATTTTTGTCACAAAGGAAATCAAACCCCATAACACAAGAAGCGCGCTCATTCCCCGTTACATATTGAATAAACCAATGCAAATCGGTTTTATTTAGTTTCATTTTACATACTAGTTTATATCGTATAATTTTTTGAAAGTGACTTTAATTAATATTCTTTTTGATGTCCATAGTTACTATGTAAACATCCCGAATCAAATTCTATCTTATTCACTGAAGAACGTATATTCTTTTGTCTCGTTCTGTCCACCTTTCTGACTGTAACTTTCACGTTTATCCAAATTATCTATATAATGAATAGTACTAATAGGACTATCTATAGTAATATCAATTTTAAGGTTCATGAATGTTTACCTCAAAATGGCTTAATTTTAGATAGATTTTTCAGTATATGTACAGCAAATACTGCATATAACATTCAAAAAGACCGTAGCAGGAACTTGATATATATTAATTTCTTATTATTTTTTATTAATATTTTCATGATTAATTCTATTATTTTAAAATTAATCTTTTTTCCGTTTTCGTACACAGACGATTTTAGATTAATATCACTAACATCCTAGCTGGTGGCCTCAAATCCCTTGCGACATTTAAGAGGCTGTCAAAGCAAGACCCAGGCAATAGCTGGCACATGACAAATTTTGTTTTTCAAAAATTTTCATGGATTTCACATCGGGTCAACATCCATTCCCAAAAACAAATGCAGATATTTGGTTTATTGAAGTGATAACTTAGATTTAATTTGTATAGAATGCAGTTAAAATATGCAGACAAGGGAGATAACTCTTGCATATTTGCAAAATTTGGTTGCTTTGTTCATGAACTTTAAAGAATGAATCACAAGTCAATCATGTTGCTTTCAAACGAATCCTGATGATTTTTGTTCCAACAATAAATTAAAACAATAAATTTGGTGGGAAAAAATTCTTCATGTGCCAGATTCTGTAGGCTTTTGCCTTATTTCTACATGGCCAGCCTCTTAATCAAAATTTAACTAAAAGTGCTCACCAATATGTCAGTTGAGAGGAACAATTGGGATAGTTTGTTCTTATTCAAAATGCATTTTGAACGCAAAAAATCATACCGAGAAAACCCTGCTATCTTCAATTAAATAAATGTGTCAATGTAATAAGGTGTGTCCATATCTGGGTCCTACTATACTTTAATTGCCCTAATATTATGCCGTTTGAGTTGTATATATACTAAGATTTTCTTCAAAAAAGTTCAAACTGTCCAGGAGAACCTTAATGTCACTTGTGTCGAATAATCTCGAATCCCGGAGATATCGACACTTGTGTCAGCAAAAAAGTGTTGAGTATGTAATTTCTACGGATGCAAAAACAGAAAAATTTCGATTTAATGATTTTTGTCACTTTTATCACTTTTATTTTCTTATGTATATTTTGAAGGACGGCTATGAACAATAGCAACATTTACACCCTGATAACCACTATCAAAGCGTTGCAGCAGCAGGTATTCGTGCATACCGATATTGAACCTTTTGTTTGGCAATTTGTAATTATATTCAATTATGATAATAACAGTTCGGAGGTTTCGGTGACAATACTTTTAAAAGGCAAAATGTATATGTGCCATTTTATCATGTCATTATACGTACAAGTTAAAATGTTATTTGATTTGTTATACTCATAAGACTGGAAATCCAATGTTTAGTCAGAAGATATTTTGAATGTGTGGTTCACAACTTTTTTCATGTGCATATTATCGTCTTTTCACAAATTCTTATAGTAAATGTCCATTTACATCTAAAAAAATATATATATGCACTTACTTAATGCTTTCAGTTGCCGTTCGTGGTCAGCTACTTTCACTTTTATTTCGTTTATTTCTTTTTGGACGTTCTCGAGTTGGGATGCAGTAAGATGGGTCTTGGCAGTAGCTTGAAGAGAGGCGAGCGTTTTCTTCACATCATTTACTTGGTTTTTGCCCGAACCACCTGTGATCTTATTTGAAAGTTGGGTAATTTGGATCTTTATCGAAGCTGCTGTCGCAATGATTTGTTTTTCTTGCTCGTGTAATTTTTTATCCAATCCCTTTTCCCCTTCTTGTAGTTTTTCTAATGTTGAATCTATTCTTTTGATTTGGTTCAGCAATAGCCATGTTAAAGGGTCCCCTTTTTCTGAACGTACAGACTTCTTTAATTCTTTGCCATTAACGTTGATATCAATATATAAAACAAGTAATAACATGAAGACTACTAACTTCATTTTGCGATTCACGACAACTTCCCCAAAACCAATGACAGTGAAAATTTAGAAAACATCAAGCATGGTATTGATTTCCTAACGATAACTTTATAATAGTCACATTGCGTGAGCTGTTTGTCAATATTAAAAGATTGAATGTTAAATACGGTTTTGATTTTCATTATATACTGAAATACTTTGTAAACTACAAACAGCCTAGCTTTTTCGTATTTTTTCATATAAAACAAACTCAGGGTACCAAATTTGAAAACAGATATCAATAAAACGTTAATTTGGTTATGATGTATGTAACAATTTTCTAAAACAGCATTGATTCAAAACATTGAAGGTCGGAATCCAAAAGTATCGAAATAAAAGTTACTTGCACCCAAACATTCGAACAGAAAATACAATCCAGTACCGTTGAATTAAGGCAATCGGGAAAAAAGAAATTCTTCTGACTTGTGTTTTTGAAGACCAGGTTAAACAATATTCAACTTTGAATGATAGTTGCAAGGTTACACTTATATTTTCAATATCAAACTTCATGGAAAAATATCCACTCCCGAATAAATAAATGCATACTTATGTTCGGCTGTATGAAGCATCATTGTTGTAACTTCCAATCAAACTGTAACATGTCTTAAAATACTGACTACTTTAGAGCTATATAATGTTGTCTACAGTAATCTCACTTTATCATGTTTATATCAAATATTTAATTTTGCAATGAAATATAACATGATTTTATATAAATATTTGAGTTATTGAATTACAATAGAGTTGAGAACTTTCTTCATATATAAATTTGCAAGTAAAATGACACCAAGTTTTTTCACTGTTATTTTATGCATGAAAAAGCTTTCAAAAACTTTACAGTTTACAGGGTTAAATGGTAAACGGACTAGACAAAACCATTTACTTGTGACGCTATTACCGCGCTAATAATTCAATTGCTACTGATAGCTGCAAATTCATTAATAAAAGGACCCTGTAGAAACCTGTAGAAGATAAAGTGGGTCTTTGATTGCTTGCATATTCAGCCTTTTACACTATACTAGGCTCCTTTAGATGATTATGGCAGTTTTTGATTGCTTAAATATCAAGCTAACAACTCAAAACTAGGCTCCGTTAGATATTTTTTGTAGATAACCCTTGGTAAAATTAATGACAATTTAAAAATCAATGGCTCCCAGGAGCCGGAATCGCTGATCCCGTCTTGATGTCGACCCTATAAAGACTTTTCTTGAGCTAAATGAGCTGAAAATTTAAGCAAGTAACAGCTTTTCTCTATCTTATATAGTTTTCATTCTGTAGCGGTAGGCCAAATTATGAAAAGAATGTTATTTTAGGGGGCCATTACCGCTATTAGGGGTCATCTGACGAATGTCCACCCCATGAAAACTTTTGTAGAACTAGATAAACTGATCATTTAAGCAAGCCACAGCTTTTATCTTTCTTCTATAGTTTTCATTCTATCCAAAAACATGAAAAAAAACTTGATTCTAGGGGTCGTAACCCCTATAAGGGGTCATTTGACAACTTAGACCCTGGAAATCTTTTGTAGAGTATAATGAACTGAACATTTAAGTAAGCAACAGCTTCTCTTAATCTGCTATAGTTTTCATTCTATAGGCCAAAAATATGAAAAAACGTCATTTTAGGGGTTGTTCCCCTTATGAGGGGTCATCTGACAACTACGATAATATGGAAACTTTTGTAGAGCTTTATAAACTGAAAATTTAAGCAAGCAACAGCTTCTCTCTATCTGCTAGTTTTCATTCCATAGGCGAAAAACATGAAAGAACGTTATTTTAGGGGTGGGAACCTATAAGGGGTCATCTGACAACTTGGACCCTATGAAGTCTTTTGTAGAGCTAATTGAACTGAACATTTAAGTAAGCAACAACTTCTCTCTTTTTGCTAAATTTTTCATTCCATAGGCCAAAAACATGAAAAAAACGTTATTTTAGGTACTGTTAAACCTATAAGGGGTCAACTGACAACTTAATCCCTATGGAGACTTTCATAGAGCTAAATGAGCTGAACATGTAAGCAAGCAATAACTTTTTTCTATCTGTAATAGTTTTTATTTTATAAGCCAAAAAACGTGAAAATATGCTATTTTTCACCCATAAGGGGCTGTACCTCCTATAAGGGGTCATCTGACAATTTCGACTCAATGAAAATTTTTGTAGAGCTTTTGATGCTGAAGCACAAGTGTGCATCAGATTTAACTTATCTCTCATACATTTCAATTTACAAGCCAAAAACAGTAGTCTGACCCCCTGGTCTATTTTTAGTTACAGTGGCCATTGTACATAAAGCCTATTGTTCTCAGAACAAAAGAGAGTTTTGTTTTGTTAATATTAACTTAAATTCAATTTTATTATCAATCCTCTTAAAACCTCTTTTTTTATAAATCGATCAAAAGTTAACAAGATTGACTGTCATTCAATGCCAATGTATTTATATTTGTAATTAAGAAGGTCAAATCCTCGCCACTGAAAAAAATAAATACTTCGATTCTTTTAATGAAAACATGTTTTACTTTTATCTTTTATATACCGACTTTATGAAAACTGTTTTTTATAAAATTCAAGAAAATGTTTTATGATCAAATAGCATTTTCTTTCGTTACTTTTCACAATGTCAAGGACAGGTGTGTTCGTTGGGCAAATAATTGTTACACAGGCACCATGGGCACTAAGAAACAAACTTATTATTCTGATTTCTAAAAAAGATTTTATTCCTCATCTGAGGTGTGATACTCAATCATATGAGAATTCATCTGTTCTGTTTCATGTTGTAATGTGGAGAGTTTTTTTTAACATGTATTTACAAAAATATTTGTCAAAGTTTAGTTATTAGAATTATGCTGTGCTCACAGTTAGGCAATGCCTATTTCATATCAAGAATAATGCATTACCTAGCTGCAATCACAGCATAATTCTTCAATTTGTCTCATTTGATAGAAAAAAGGAAGGATGTTTAATCTTGATAATCTAAAAAGACTTAGATTACTCACTGGTAATTTAGCGGTTGATAATGAAAATGGCGCCTATGATCGCGTGACGTTTTACTCCAAATTTTGAATGACTGATGACGTTGAACATATATTTTCTTCTTTTATTTGCAATGTACAAAAATAAATGAAAAGGGTAATTAAATTACGCTGCTAGTAAATACTTGCTCTACTAATATTGTAGGTCCAGGTGAGCTTATAGCATCATTTTGCGTCCTTCGTCGTCTGTCGTCGTCTAGTAACAATTTTTCAAAAATTTTCTCCTCTGAAACCGCTAGGCTAAATGTTACCAAACTTGGTAAGGTTGTTCTTTAGTATGTACTTTAAAAATAGATCGTTTGGCTAAAAATAGAACATATTTCTTCATGACGACAGTTGACGTTATTTAAAAGGATTGAGCCGTTCAATAATGCAATCAAGTCTCTCATGAAATGTTTCACTGAAGGATCCTAGAATATAGCATAGAATTACATATCTAGTAAATGTACTTGTATTTGTTCAATTGAAAGTTAACAAATATATTCTTTCAAATTGGCAGTGTTGCAAAACATCTTTAGTATATATTATGCAGCATTCAGTTAAACCTTTTACTTTATAACTCTTTCAATGTCAATAAGCTAATAGTTTAGGCATTTACGTCAGGTGAGCTATTCAGGCTCCTGGGAGCCTCTTTGAATTTAGAGATCTCTAACTTTTCCTGCATGCGTAGTTGTTTAAGTGATTGCAAACGTCAAATGCTTCTTTTTGGGCATTTTGTTGATAGGTTTTTATATTTTTCATAAAAGATTTTTTTTCAATAGGTTTAAACTGTTATTTTTAATTTGTGTCCAAAGCAAGGACCATTGTAGTCTTTAATTTCTCTTTTAAAAGATTAACTTTTTTTCGTAAACTCTATTATAAAGATTGATATAATCTCTGCTTTTCTGAACCATGTAATTTTCTCAATATCCGTATTAACGTGATTGTCAATTAATCTTAAACAAAAATATTTGTTCCAAATAAGAAAATTTCACTTTCAAACTATTCATTTCTCATCGGAAGGTGGCTTGTTCTGTTACTAATTGTTCATCCCTTTCTTGGAGTTTTTCTAGCGTTATATCAATTTTCTGTATTTGGTTTAGTAACAACCATGTCAAAGGGTCTGTCTCCTTTATCCGCAACCTTTGACCTTTTAAGATCATTGCAATAAATGCTGTTTACGACGAACAAAGCAGCAAATACTATGAATTTCATTTTGTTATCCAGAACTACTAGCACTTCTCAAAAAAACAATCGAAAGGTAAAACCAGTAAAACATTGACACTTACATTGATTTTTTTCTAACAATGTATTTTAATGTTTTCCTTGCGTGTTCAGTATGTCGGGGGTAACAGAATAGAATTTCCAATATGGCTCTGATCAAATGTGTACAAAAACTTTGTAAATAATAAACTACTTAGCAAGTTTACATGCGTTTTTGTTTTGGGAATTCAATTAAAAATATAATAAGGTTTACTTTATTACCAGACGGAAACTCGAAATAACAAACACAAGAGCAAAACCAGGTTTAGCTAGAAACAGCATGTACAATATCACAACAAACAGGAAGTCACAAATTGACAACACTTTGGACAGCAACCAGAAACACAAACTAACGTTGACATTTCTAAGCATTCATATCTTAGAGCCATTTCCTGCAAAAAGACAAATTGGTTATCAAGGGTCTGTTTTTTTCTCTTGCACGCGTTTTTGTTTGGGAGATGAGGAAATGCCTACTCAGCCAGAACCATAATGAATAAAAACTTGATTACCAATGGAAAATAATGAGATGTGGAATAAGTGTACGAGACACAACCCACAATTAAACGGCAATTTAGAAAAACCACAATGGACAACCGCCAGCAGCCTTCAACGAGGCCATTTGGCACTGCTCGCGGTTCTGCAATTGGCCCATGGTCTAAATAAAATGCATATAATTCAAATCCAACCCTGAAATAGTCACGGAAAGACCCCCTTCTTAAACAAGGAACAGAAAGCATCAAAAAGACAAGTACAAACGAAAGCTTTGTCAAAGATTCCTGGCCTAGGACAGGCACATGTAATATGTGGCGGGGCCAAACTAGTTTTTTGGGCCCAACCTTCCCCCTATCAATATTCCTAGACAAAGCACAAAAGCTAAACACACAATAAAAATCAAATCGATCAAAGTCCAATTCCACTAGAGAGAACCTAAGACAAAAAACAAGAACAAACAAAAGGACGGTAAAGGAACTCTCTATAGAACACTAGCTGTTACTGAAAGCTAGCTGAGAATCATCAATCGACTGATGTAAAAAAAATCAAACGTATCGATTTTGAATCCGACACAACACTTCGAACAATAATGATTAAGTGAAGTGTCATCACACAAAACCGACATGCTTGATCGCTAAAATAACAGTAAAAACGTTTATGGAAGTTTTAAAGCAAGTATCAAGTTATCAATATTTCTGCCAAAAAAACACTAAATTTAAAGATTTAACCAAAATATTCAATTCATATCCTTTCCGTAATAAATTTTGAAGCCGTTTTTTTCATTTCTAAAGGATTGCTTTTAAATTTGTGAGCTTTATAAAAAACATTACCATAAAATTCAGGATGTGATATTCCTTTCACTATAAGAAAACGACGTGTACAATTAAATTTTTCAATAAGAGATCCATACTTGTGGAAGAATTTAGAAAAAGATTTTACTAATTTGTGGAATCGATAACCTTGTTTTAATATTTTTTCAGTAATAAAACGGTTTTTATTATTAAAATCAGAAACACCACTGCAGATCCGAGCATATCTGTCTAGCTGTGAAATTAAAACCCCGTATGAAGGCGCTAGTGGAAAATCTCCTTCAAGAAAAGGGAAATTTATAATAGGGAAGGTAAAGTCGTCACGTTTATCATATACTTTGGTTTGTAATTTTCCGTCAATAATACTTAAATCTAAATCTAAAAAAGGACATCTATCACCGGTACCATTAGATTTGTTCAAGGTTAATTCAGAAGGAGAGATATCTGTAATAAAATTAGAAAATGAAGGATTGTTGAGTGCAAGAATGTCATCTAAATATCTAAAAGTATAATTGAAAGTTTCGATTAGGTTCTGTTTGTTTGGGTCTTTTTGTAATTAAGCCATAATTTGTGATTCATAACAGAATAGGAAAAGGTCGGCTATAAGTGGCGCACAATTAGTACCCATAGGAATACCAATAATTTGGCGATAAATGTGTTTACCAAAACGTATGTGAATATTATCTAATAAATAATTTAGAGCAGTAATAGTTTCTGTATCAGTCCAGTTAATGTAACTTTTTTGAGTCTCGTCACTAAAAAATGTTTTACTAAATGATTTTGAAATTCTAGAACAGATATAATCACTTTTAGATTTGTCAAAACACCCTTTAACCAAATATTCAAATTTCTTTTTAATCAGATTATGCGGAAGGTTAGTATATAAAGTAGAAAAATCGTAACTATCAACGGTATGGAAAGTATTTTCAAATGCACGAAGCTTTTCCAAAACATCAAGAGAATTTCTAACGCTCCAAAAATAATTAATTCCACTGTTTTAGAATACCCTTTTACAGTATTGAATAATAAATTTCTTCATAGTAGTTAAAGTAAGAGATAGAACTTTGGAAATATGGGTTAAAGAACACTTACTTGAAGCAGAGATAAAACGAGATTTATATGGATTTTTGTGCAATTTAGGTATCCAGTACATAGTAGGTAACTGAAAGTATGTCGGGGCAACTCGAAGTGCTGTGGTCGCTATGATATGATCGTCAATGATTCCCGATTCTGTCGAATGCACGGGAACGAAAGTGTTCGATTTTTTTTAATTCGTGCATTAAAACCTCAAGGTAATACTTTCTTCATATCACAACGACATTGTTAGCTGCTTTTTTGGCGGGAACAAACACGTATCGCAAACCAAGTAAACGAATTTTTGACTTTATTCGATTAAGGTAAGTATTAGGCCTAAAATTTACATATGATTTTTGAAATTGGCTGATTCTGAGTTGAACAATTGTCATAAATTTATTAATAAAACGTTCTAGAGATTTTGAGTCGGTCCCTTCTCTCCTGACTAGAAGGCACCCGCGAATTCGCGGGAAAGTTTCTTGAACATTTCCATCGATATGGAACCTGGAAAATCAGTCTATAACTGAAAACCTGAATTCTGACAATAATTTGCTAACATAAATACAGATGCACACATATTATTTTTTTGTTGGTCACCAAGTAGTGTTTCCGTCCATTTCCATATTTCAAATGGTCTTCAACATTCATTGTACCACAACACCTCCTGATATATACTCTCTCAAAAAAGAAACGCAACATGCAAAAATTTTGAAATTACATCGCATAGAAAAGTTGGGTTTTATATCATCAGTTGTTGCAATATCATTATGAAATTTTACTTGGCCATTGTAAAGGGACCATTTTTTCTTTAATTGCTAAACTTTTAATAAAATGTCATCAAATCGAGTGCGCATGCCAATCAGAATTATGTCATGCAGTTTGTGTGCAAGACAGTACTCAAACTGCCATCCCCATATTCAAAAAGAACGTTCCACACAAGATTTCAATATCGGATTCTTATAACCCACAAGTTTGTGCTTTCTTTCCGTGGTTTTTGATTGCACAATTAGGCGTTGGCGCATGCGCAGATCCAATTTAATCAGTAGATGCACGATTTTTCATAAGATCAAAATTTTCAGAAGGTCTTTAAAAAGCAAAAATTTCTTGTGTGTAACGTTTGTTATGTTATTGTTAAGGATTATCATGTACCTATTTAACTCTTGATGCACTATACACTCCGCCCAATTTTTCAAAATCTCTGAACCGTCCTTCTCATACTGTTTGCTATTTGTTAGAATGTTTTGCAGAAATTTTCTTTGTAAAAATTGATATTTTAGTTTTCGTCAATGTTTTGGTGCTGATATCACTCTGGATGAATAATCAAAGGAGAATTCCCTTGTTCAAAACTCCTTCAACCAATATGTCGTGTCCGGGGGAAATTCACGCCTCATCTTGAGCCTGACGTTAACCTCTTAAGACGGGATTATCGTTATGATAATGATGGTATCAAAGAAAGGAAGATTTTTGCATGGTTATGGAACCAAAAAAGTAACCGTTTCAAATATTGGTTACCAGAATTACTGGATGTTAGCCAAGACTATCAATTTCTATGAATTTTTTAAGTTGGAAAAGCGAAAGCGCTAGCGCCGCCCGATGTTTTTAAAAACGTGGAGTATGGGAGCAAAGGCTTCAATATGTGTGAAAATGGGAGCCAGAAGATCGTATGCAGCGTTTTTTTAGAAACCGAGAGAACAAAAATGAAGTCGTATTTTTATCATTTAGTTGGTTTTACTACAGTTGGCGCTGCGCCTTTGTTGTCTGGTAAATTTGAATTTTGTTTATATCACACGTAAGATTAATCATTTCTAAATGATTCTGCAAAATTTCACATTCGTACGACAATTTCTAGTTGAAATTCGATAGTTTTTATTTCAATGGTATTTCAAATATCTTTATATGTTGCGTTACTTTTTTGAGAGAGTATATTTCTTATCAATTTATGTTCTTACAAAATCTCCTTAATGTCTATCGCCCATTTATAACCCATATTGTGCAACTTACTGACTCACTCAAACATCATAATGTACACACTGTTAGCTCATTTACCCGTACCCGTACTGTTTTTTTTTATTTTGCCTATCAAAAATGAAAAGGTGATAAATGTATGTTTATTTTCGTGCAACGTTTTCGACAGTCTATTTTTGGATGCTTTCACGATTTTGATTTCTCACGATTTTTGTTATAGACATAGATGTACGTGCTCTGTTTTGTCTGTATTTTTGCTTGTGTTTCGTGTCGGGAAACATATTTCTAATGTCCCCTTTGCCACTCTCATTAAACATATAAAAAGAGGAGGAGGTAAACAACAACTTACCCAGTCATTCACTCACTAAAACATTATTAAACCACTGTTTTACTCATTTATCCGTACTGGTACTGTTTTTTTTTTTTTTTTTGTATTTTCATTTTGCCTAACATAAAAATAAACCATAAAAAGTGAATTAAAATACCCTACCCCACCCCCAATATATTTCTCACTATCATTTCAATTCAAGTCATGTTCATTTTATCATCTCCTTAATGTTCATTGATCCCCTTCAACTTGGCTACGTGTAGCCTTCTTGTTGTATTTAGAGCTTGTATCTTTACCAAAGTTTTTTTTAGTGTAGTTTTAGGTGAACTGGTTGTCAGTTGCAATCTTCAAATTAGCACCAGTCCTACAGGTTTTGGCCCGTTAAAATCGTTTCGATCCTGTGAATTTTGGCAAATTTTGTAACATATAACCTACACATATAATATACATTTAAAATATTTGAAAATAATGGATTCGGACCTGTAATTTTTAAATTCCCAAAACGCTATTTCTTTGACTGCAGTTGGACATTTTGCTAACTTCTTTTCATTTTTTTTATTGTTACGTTTATTGTTTTATTATTTTTACATATCTACCTGAAGGGTGCTTAAAATATGTACAATATACCTGTATCGAAGATCTGTTCAGGTTACTTTTAGTGATCATCAGATAGGGACGGTTTTAAAAATATTGGGATAGAATTTGGACCCGATTTTTTTAAAAATCCCAAACGCTATTTTTTGGACTGCAGTTAAAAATTTTATTAACTTTATTATTATTTTTTTTGCTTCGCTCTTATCTACCTGAAGGGTGCTTAAATATTGGGGATAGAAACGAAAGTATTGTTAATTTGTAATTTTAAAATCAAACTCGGCAATATTCCGTATTTTTTTTACGTTTTGTCCCCCCATTCCCCCATAGCATCACAAAAAAATGAGAATAGTCAATAGTGATAAAGTACACTGTTTATTGATTATGTTCAGGTTACTTTTAGTGATCATCAGATAGGGACGGTTTTAAAAATATTGGGATAGAATTCGGACCCGATTTTTTAAAAATCCCAAACGCTATTTCTTGGACTGCAGTTAAACATTTTATTAACTTTATCATTATTTTTTTGCTTCGCTCTTATCTACCTAAGGGTGCTTAAATATTGGGGATAGAAACGAAAGTATTGTTAATTTGTAATTTTAAAATCAAACTCGGCAATATTCCGTATTTTTTTTTACGTTTTGTCCCCCCATTCCCCCATAGCATCACCAAAAAAATGAAATATTCAATAGTGATAAAGTACACTGTTTATTGATTATGTTTATAACAAAAACCTATCATGTAGTAGATTGTGAAAGGAATAAAATCCGAACATAGAAAAAAGTCTATTAATTTTATTTCGTGCATTAAAACCTCAAGGTAATACTTTCTTCATATCACAACGACATTGTTAGCTGCTTTATCAGCGGGAACAAACACGTATCGCAAACCAAGAAAACGAATTTTTGACTTTATTCGATTAAGGTAAGTATTAGGCCTAAAATCTACAAATGATTTTTGAAATTGGCTGATTCTGAGTTGAACAATTGTCATAAATTTATTAATAAAACGGTCTAGAGATTTTGAGTCGGCCCCTTCTCTCCTGATACAAGATTTGCAATAAGAGAAAAGGGAAGTTTTGATACAGTTTAGGCAGGAATTCAAGTTTATTTTAGTGGGTGGTCTAAACTCAGGTCCTTTTTTTCAAGAAATTCATAACCTCTGGGTCATTGACGATTGAAAGGTCTCCGGTAACAGCATGATCACAAGGAGCATATCTGAAATCAGATTTAGCACAGTCGCATGACAAAGGAATATTCGTGTCCAGTTCATCAGACATCATTCGAAGCAACAAACACAAGAACAAAACAGCATGTACAACATCACAATTGGCATGAAGTCACAATTTAGCAACACTTGTAAGAGCAAACCAGATACACAAACTAACGTAAAATCAAAATGAAATACATTTGATCTTGTCATTAATTAAGTTGACATTTCAAATCATTCATGAACTTTACAGTGAGAGTATATAAATGATCTAGTTCAGGAACCCTTGTGCGAATCTATTTGAAAATATTTTACTATAAATGTCGAATATATCAGAAGAACACTGTGCATTGGCAAAGGTTACTGAGTGGTTAATGTTCTGTATTGATTTATTCTTATTTTGAGTTTTCTTCTTTTTACTTGCATAGTGGGAAGAGGATCTATAACTATCAAATTTTTTATTGTTATCACCTCGATTTTGAAAAAAAGAAACATATACCGTATTATATAGAGCATTAAATCGTTATACACCTTACGGCATCATGAGTTAAGTAATTTGCAAGCTATCAGGCCTCCGCTTCGTGTATTCTTTAAGAAAACTACAATGGATTTTTTCATGTGTCTCCACTGTGTGTAAAAACTTATGTATTCGTTTAACAATAATATGAAAATACTGTACACAATATGGTACTATAGAATTTAGCAAAATGTAAAATATCAGACCGTTGTATCATGTGTATTATGTAGTTGCTTTGACAACTGTGACGGATATTATGTTTAGATGGACAGAACAATTATAGAAAGATCGACGAAAGGACAAGATTAAAAAAGTATACCGAATTCCACCCTGTGGTGCTGTCTACCCAAGACAAAGGTTGATGTTAGTCATAATTTGGTTTTCCTGTCATGCCTGTTCAGTACTTTTTTGTTTTATTGTTCATAATCAATGTCTGGCTTTTTCAACCTTTTGGGTAAAGAGCCTCTGATGAGTCTTGAAAAGAGGGAGCGAGCGTAAGGCAAAAATTATTGTCTTAAACTTTGTTGTAATATTTTTTTCTAATATCCGTAAAGGTTAGCGCTTTCGGACGAGGTTAGCTCTCTCCGACATCAACATTTTTATTTGTTGAAGAACACATCAAAACTATAAATATCGAAATTGTCTTGACCCTAAAATTCTGCCTACCTGAGACATAGATTGATGTTAGTCTTAATTTGGTTTTCATGTTCGGTATTTTTGTATTAGTATTCAATGCTCTTCATAATCCGGAACTAGTGTTTAGGTTTTTTTCAATATTTTGGATAGAGTGCTTCTGTAAGTCTTGAATAGCCAAAACGCGCGTCAGGCGTAGCCAATTGATTTTCTGTAACTTTGTTGAAATTTATACTTCTAAGCCGGATTATAAAAAATCTACCTTAAGTTGTAGATATTTGACATTCATTTTACGAACAAAATACCACAAGTCCATAATCAATCGTATGCTGCACGATCAATATCACACGTAAAAATAATATAAATAAAAGCAGAATAATATTTGATCTTAAATTTCTATTGAAGCATATGTTACATCAGAGGTTGTGTCTAGCTGCATATGTTAAAAACAAGTCAATATTTTAAATAAAAAAAAAACATTAAAGACATAGAACCTATCAATTTCGCATTTTTTTACATTGAATAAAATGTTCATATATTAAAAATATACTATCTAAAACTTACCGATGTTTTGCAGTTTTCTATAAAATAATCTTATTTTAATTATTCGCTTTGATTAAGTATTGTCCAGTATAAATATCTACTTTTTGTAAACTGGGTAATGTTAAACTGAGAAACGAAATGTAACCAAACCATGCGAAGAGAAAACGAAATCGGTAAATAAAGAAAAACGACTGGTGTCGGCTTAAATCGAATCAATTTTCCTTTTTACCAGTTTCGCTTGATTTCGTTTCCTTTCTTAATACAGATTTCGGTTGCTAATTTTACTGTTAACGTTTCCTTCTTTACCGATATCGTTTTTTTTGTGCAGCTCCGTGTCGTTTGGTTACTTTTTGTTTCTCAGTTTACCATTACCCGCAAGTGTTTACATTCTATAATTGTTTGTCCTCTTTTTTGACACTGCGTCTTTTTTCATCAGTTTTCCGTCGAAAAGAATACTTTCTGGCAGGTATTTTGAAAATTTAACAGTTTCTTCAAAGGTTTTACAATGTATTCTTCAAATAGTGTGAATTTTAGTATTTTTTAAAAATTGCCAAAATGATAGGTTCTATGTCTTTAAATGACCCCCGCTTCGGTGTGTTGTCTTTTATGTTTTATCCGACTTCTACTTAATTGAACAAATTCCGTCTTCATCTTTTTAAGAAATTATGCTTTAGGTAACAAGATGGTGAGGGTGTTTTGTGGTTAAACCCCCCCGGCATAACTTTACCCTCAGTCCACTGCGCTCAACAAAGGTACGTTGTGAACTGCGGATTACGAGGCCCTCTATTTACTTGATACATTGTACAATATTCTTGAAGGTTTTTGGTATAATCTGACCTTGACGCCTTTTTAGCTCACCTGGACCGAAGGTCCATGTGAGCTATTACCATCACTTGGCGTCCGTCGTCGTCGTCTGTCGTCTGTCGTCGTCTGTCGTCGTCGTCGTCGTCGTCTGTTAACAATTTTTCAAAAATCTTCTCCTCTGAAACTACCAAACAGAATTTAATGAAACTTGGTATGAATGATCCTTAGGGTGTCTTGCACCAAACTTGTGTTTTGATTTTTAATCCGTTAAAAAACATGGCCGCCGTTACTAAAAATAGACTAGGGGGGTCAGACTACTGTTTTTGGCTTATAAATCAAAAAGTATAAGAGATAGAGGAAATCTGAGGCCACGCTACTGATTCAGCATCAAAAGCTCTACAAAAGTCTCCATTTGGTCAAAGTTGTCAGATGACCCCTTATAGGGGTTACGGCCCCTTAAAGGTGAAAAATAGCATTTTTTCATGTTTTTGGCCTACAGAATGAAAACTATTGCAGATAGAGATTAGCTGTTGCTTGCTTAAATGTTCAGCTCATTTAACTCTACAAAAGTCTCCATAGGGTCGAAGTTGTCAGATGACCCCTTATAGGGGTTACGGCCCCTTAAAGGTGAAAAATAGCCATTTTTCATGTTTTTGGCCTACAGAATGAAAACTATTGCAGATAGACATTAGCTGTTGCTTGCTTAAATGTTTAGCTCATTTAACTCTACGAAAGTCTCCATAGGATCGAAGTTGTCCGATAACCCCTTATAGGGGTTACGGCCCCTGAAAAATGGCATTTTTTCATGTTTTTGGCCTACAGAATGAAAACTATTGCACATAGAGATTAGCTGTTGCTTGCTTAAATGTTCAGCTCATTGAGCTCTACAAAATTCTCCATAGGGTCGAAGTTGTCAGATGACCCCTTATAGGGGTTACGGCCCCTGAAAAATAGCGATTTTTCATGTTTTTGTCCTACAGAATGAAAACTATTGCAGATAGACATTAGCTGTTGCTTGCTTAAATGTTCAGCTCATTTAGCTTTACAAAATTCTCCATAGGGTCGAAGTTGGCAGATGACCCCTTATAGGGGTTACGGCCCCTGAAAAATAGCAATTTTTCATGTTTTTGGCCTACAGAATGAAAACTATTGCAGATAGAGATTAGCTGTTGCTTGCTTAAATGTTCAGCTCATTTAGCTTTACAAAATTCTCCATAGGGTTGAAGTTGTCAGATGACCCCTTATAGGGGTTACGGCCCCTGAAAAATAGCCATTTTTCATGTTTTTGGCCTACAGAATGAAAACTATTGCAGATAGAGATTAGCTGTTGCTTGCTTAAATGTTCAGCTCATTTAGCTCTACAAAAGTCTTCATAGGGTCGAAGTTGTCAGATGACTCCTTATAGGGGTTATGGCCCCTTATAGGTGAAAAATGGTGTTTTTGGCCTATAGAATGAAAACTATTGCAGGTAGAGAAAAGCTGTTGCTTGCTTAAATGTTCAGCTCATTTAGCTCTACAAAAGTATAGGGTCAACATCAAGACCAGGTGAGCGATTCAGGCTCCTGGGAGCCTCTTGTTTGATTTTGGGTCCTTGTTGAAACCCTTTTTCAAAACATTTCTAGATTTTGCTGTGATTTTGGCATTTCCTTTGTGTTAAATATTATCACAAATTTGCATTCAGCTTCTGTCCAATATCAATTATGTTTCTATTGATGGCACGTTTTATTGACAAATAAACAATTATGTGAGCTACCACTGTCAATGAAAAGAAGATGGTGCACAAACTAAGCATAGACGACACAAATCGAAACGGACATTGGAATAATGCAGCAGAGAGACGATGTCGATGGAAGAGACCGGCTTCAACTAGATATGACTTCATTGTACGAAGATACTTTTTTTTCAGTAGGTCTGGTTTTTGACCGTCATATGTTTTGATTCAAAATCTCTAATTATCAGTTATTCCTTGAAATAGCAACAATAACTGATTTTGTACAAGCTTTGGTATTTGTATTAAGATAAAGATAAAAAAGTAATCTACAAGATTAGATCAACATACTAATGATAAAAAGTAGAATAAAACGATGATTGCATATCGAGTTTTGTTAAAACAAAACTCTCAATCATCACGACTGGAAACGGGTTATAAATTGACCAGGATTTATTACGCTAAGCCTGTCTTCTTCATAAAATATGGGGAAAGCGGTTTATAAAATGTAAAATGGAGGAACAAATGTAACTGTCGATGACAGACGTCTCGTGCAAAATACATATAATAACAGCTTTTTTAAAACTCAGTATTTATTTTCATTATTATATCTTCTAAAGAGACTGTATGTCATAGCATTCAATGATGAAATACATTCTTGTTCAGCCGTCGTCTTAACCTAAAATTAAAAAAAATGATTCCTGTTAACTCATCATATGCATTATTAAGTCCCCCAAACAACGTTTGGGGACTTATTGTTTTTGCACCGTTTCTTATTATTATTATTCTTCTTCTTCTTCTTCTTCTTATTCTTCCACTTAGTCGTGAACTTGTCCGGAGATCCCAGAAAAACGACTCCACATATCAATATGAAACTTGGCAGGATAATAGATTGTAAAGAAAGAAAGCTTTGTGGACAATCAGAATTTTCAAAATGGCTGCCGTTTCCATGGAAACAGGAAAATGAACTAAATATTGGACATTGCAATATCTCGGTAACCTAGGTGCGCAGGGTTCTGAAATTTTGTAGGTTGATAGAGCAAAACATTCTCTTCAATAATATGAAACAAAATTTTGAAGCGATATTTACGGTTTTCGATATATAAATAAAAAAATGTATTTTCAAGGGAGATAATCGGGTCAAAATTTTCAAAGTGCTCAGATTTACATGAAAATTGATATTTAGGGTTTTTTTGACATGCTGAAGAGAATAGTGGCAAATACGGGTCGTTTGGGGGACTTTGTGACTTGCTTGCAATCACAGTTAATACTTGTTGAATATTAAAATTGATTCAAACTATTAGTTTTGACTAAAAATGTGGGTTTGGCACGACCTCTAACATATTTGGATAATTTCTATTTAATATGTTAATTAAACATAGTAAGGAGGAACTTGCAGGTGATCACATGACCAGTCAAAAATACGGGTTTTTTTTTTTAATCTAACCATTTGAATTAGTACTGAAAGGTGTTCAAGATATTAAAACTCTATTTAAAAATACCATAACGGATTTCTTAACTTGTGTTTTGATATTAAAAACATAAAACTATTTTGTAATATTTTTCTATAAAGTATTCTTCAAACCTTAAGGGACAAAGTGAGTTAGTTCTGACGTAATCTGCAATTTTGGCCACTTTTTGACATACTTTGTGTGTTTATCCAAGAAACCAATTCAGAAGCATCATCATTTTAAAGCAATATAACAACCCAATTTTATATAAAAAAATTACAAAATTCTATTGATCATTTTTTTTGTCAAATCAGCATATCTCAAATATCATTAATAGTATCATGTTGACCTATATTTTCACGGAAAACTATAAATATCAAAATAGAACTTGCTAATTACTAACTGCTATCATTATTTTATTGGCTTTTGATCTATACATGTTTAAAGTAGCTGAGGATCTAAAAAGGAGATTCATATGATTTGTAATATCAGGAATGATATAAAATTAAGTTCCTAGATTAGTTTCAATATGGAGTAATTTAAAGATAATCATTTGAAACAGGGAGATAATAGGTGTAAAATACATAAAGTTGAGTTTCTCATAAAATTCTCGAAATGGAGTACCGAGACCTCATGTGTTTATTAGAAAAAACAAAATTATTTTAAATCATTGTTATTTTGCATAAATATGTACAAAATGTTTGGTTGTGAATTTTCAAAAATAACCTTTGAAAAATTATTGAAAATTCAAACCAAATTGCTGAAATAATGAGCACCCTGGCCAAATATTTTTGCCTTTTTTATTTGATTTTTTCTATTAACTACTATTAAAATCTTGTGTCAAATTTTATACCTTATCCGGTTGATTAAAACTATTTTTGGAATTATGATTTTTAATTTTAACAAAAAAATATCTCCGAAGGCTGTAATTTTTCCCAATTAATTGGATTTTCATTCTATTTACATTGTAATTACTTACAAAATCATTTCTCTTTTTCGCATATATACTGTCCTTTATGACTACACTGATAATCGTCCCATCGGAAGTCATTAGCTGTGTACAGCTTTCCGCAGTCCTGATCCCCTGAATTGTTAGGTTCCCTTGGATTCCACATGGTGAGCTGAACACGGCTTTTGTCAGCCCATACCCACGTTCCTTCTCTAGATATATCATTTGCACCCATCCAGAAACTTCCATGGGATCCTTTTTTCAAATGAAAAACATAAAATTCATTTACATATTTAAATGTGCTGTGTACATGTACATGAGCAATACAATACTTCACGACTTATTGAATCATTATATCGGTCTTTAGATCACCCCTTATAAAGAATTTTATTCCTATTATGGATTCATTTTTATCTTTATTCTCCTTTAACAAAAACCTCAAATTTATTCATAGTCTTTCTCATCTCCATATATTGGTTTAATATCATTCCGCCAATAAACATATGAAAATACATAGTAACCTGCCGACAATAAGCATACACTTTGCATTTATTAGAATGATAAGATATAAAGATAATTGTCACCATAAACAAATCTAATTATTGCGAAAAGAACAAAAAGTAAATGAAGTTTTTCATGTTAAACAAAATGCTTAGTCAAATTCAAAAGAAATTTAACTTTCCATGTGATTAAAAGCAAATTGCATTTTCCTTTGATTTCGTTCTTTCATTTCATCTCTTATTATACATTAAGAATAAGCTTTTCAAAAGAATAGACGTGTATATATTGACAATTTGTAAATCTGTATGTACCGGTGTATGTGTGAGAATATCAATGGTGTATGCTTAAGAATTCATTTGTTTTTCTACAACATATTTGCATTTTGATTACTTAGAATAAATATGTTAAGTTTAAACGATTTGTAGTACTGTGGTTTCATTATCATTCGCAGGGTACAAATTTTCATGATTTTCGTCTGTACCCTTGACAAATAAAATTAAATATCCCACGAAAGGGAAATTTAACATTGATCTGTAACCTGTGGACTTCAGAACCACGAGTTTAAGATTCCACGAAATGACCATTTTCATCAACCCATTAATATTGGTATTCACAAAAATAAATAAATCCACAGTAAGATAAATTTACCTAATTTCTTTGCTTCTGTCAATAACATTTGACGTTCTTCGTTTGAACCTAGTTTAACCAGTTGTCCACCTAGTTTTATACATCTGTCCTGTAAAAGTAGATTTGATGTCACTACATTTGTCTGAACAACAACATAAAATCAACCAACCACAATATGATGCAGGCATTGACTAGCTGCGAGCACAGCATAATTATTCAATTTTGACTTAAATGTTTATTAAACTTGATATTCATAAAAATAAATCTTTCAAATGCTCCATCTTTCATTTTAGCAAACTAACCTGCGAATTATGTTGTTGATTCTGAAAAGGTGCCTACGAGCGCGTGACGTTTTGCTCCAAATTTTGAATAATGATGTTGACAATATATACTTTATTCATATATAATATGCTACAACTAATGAAAAGCGCTAATAAATTACATTGTTACAATTATAGCCGTCCCACTAGAAGCAATTTTATTGATATTCACGCCGGACCTGTAACTCTGAGATCCATATCTGGACGAAAACAAAAATCAATATCCGCTATGAGCTGTGCTCGCTATTAACCATGGAATATGAAATATAGAGCTGAGACAAAATTAAAAGAAACAGTACGTACAGTTTGCATGCGATTGTAAAAAGGGAAAAATAAGCAGACCGGAAATGCATCCTGTGTGGTACTAACATGCGGGTCTGCAAAAAGTTTTTTACTAACTGTAACATATGGTGGTTATTTACCACTACTATTAAGACCGAAATTATATGGAATGTGTGCCAGAAAGACACAATCCACATATTGAAATGATTTTGATAAATGTACAATGCAAAATTTCACTGCGTGTGAAGCGCTTTTCTGGATTAACCTTCATCAGACACGCTAGGAGTAAAAAACTTGGAAAACCAGTAGAAAATTAGATTTGATATAACAAAAACAGAAGCCACTGTTGCCACGATGGTAAACACAAGCCTGTTCCTTTGACTAGTCTGACACAGATTAAACCAATTAAACACATCTGAATATTCTGGTTGTCGAGGTTTTTACCCTTGTATTAAACACTTTTGAAAACTTTTCCGGCTCTCAAATCTAAAAATGTTAAAAATATAAAATTTCTGTGTTGTACTGCACATGGTTGATATTCTCTCGGCTTGATTTGGCTTCAATTTGCAAACTTCTTGATACGAGTACATTTCATTAAATTTGTTTTTTTTTTTTTTGGTTTTTGACCTTCCAGTAGTTTGATAAAAAAGCTGAAGTAAATATATGCATTCACAGCATACACAAGTTACCGGTTTTATTGGTATCCGCTTTGGTACTTGAAACATTACAGCTAGGTCGATGATCCCGACGGAAATCAAATCCTGGTCGTCGGACTGACACAAATGAAGCCAATTAAACACCTTGAAATTGTCTCAATTCAAAATAGTTTATGCCCTCTTCACATATTCGATATTCTCTTAGGAGATGCAACAATTTTCAAAATTTTTAGTTTTACGAGTTCTTACGTATTTTTTCCAACCTCGTACGAGCTATTTTATAGCGTTCACGATTTCCTCATATGTGCAAAAGTTTTACGCACTCCCGTCAAAACGATAATACAAATTTTAATTTTAAGTGCTTACGCGCATATAACGGTGTCTTTTCGATCTCTTTACTATGGGTGAAATGCGTTATTAGAAACGAAATACTCTGCATGGTCTTCCCGAGTTGTTTACGAGTAAAACGCGAGTCATTCACGATCACCACGAGTTCTTTACGAGTGATCTGCGATGTGTTTACGAGTTTAATTATGTCAATGTTTTTTTTTTCAACTCGCAAAACTCTTGAACGGATTTTTGACATGTCAAATCTCCTGGTAAAACTTACACAAATTCTGACTTTTTCACACGAGTTTGCAAGACTTGTTAAGAGAAACCTTGTAAAAGTTTCACGGGTTCAGACGATTTCACGTGAGATTTCAAGACTTCTTAGCTAGTAACTAAGAGTTAATTACCAGTAGAATGTGAGTCTTTGCGATCGAATACGAGTTTCAACTCGAAAGAACTCGTAAGGAAATCTCCTATATGTGAAGAATATATAAAGAATTAGATCATTATTTGAGTAAATACTAAACAGCAATATGATTGAGCATTCACTAACCTTTGAGGCATACCAGTCTAGATTATCTTTTCCAAAGTAGTAACAACTCCTATCCAACTTTTTCCAACTTTCAGGACATTCTTTTTAAATTTAAATAACATCATATAATGTTTTATTTCCAGCAATATCGTAATACATTTTATTTTATTTTATTACATTATATATAACGTTTGAAAGTTATATTTTGAATCCGAGGTTTCTCCGTTAAGTGTGTACAAAGTATCAGTAGCAAGTTCATGTATCATCCTTATGTAAGCCCTTATACTACACGTACGGTCATTTTACTTAATTTTGTGCAGTTCGTAACTTCATAAGTGCCAACTTCAAGGGGCAAATACCACACACGGGACAAACACCTATAAATGTTCAGAGGTAATGTTGTATTTTTCCTCGTCTTTATCATCTTCACTCATGTGCTAGACATTTTCGAAAGGCGGGGTTAGGCATTGGTTAACAATTATCAATTTCATAAGGCGTTGTGACTTCGTCCCTCAATCAAGTAGTAGACGATAGAGAGATATGGAATACGTGTCCGTGTTAAACTAGTTTTTTTTTTTTTGGGGGGGGGCAACCATCCCCCTATTGTTAATCTTTAAAAATCAAATCGATAAAAGTTTAATTCATCAATAGAGAACTTGAGACAATAGTACTACAGTGTTCGTTTCATATTAAACATATACTGCTGGTTGTAGCGGCTACAATGTCGAACTATTACACAAGGTAAAGTATTCAATTATAATAAACGGCCATTTCTGTCATTTCTGTTTTAGCTTTAGGGCAGGAATGAAAGGCTTATTTATACATCATTTGGGATTTTGAAAAAAAAACACATTAAAACAATCTAAACATTTCAATATTTACAAAGATATAAATACTAACCTAAACTTTTCAACTGTTGTTCCAAATCTAGCACTTTCACTTTTAAGTTGTTCAGATCTTTGTTGGCGCTAACAAGGTCATCGGCAGTTAGATGTGTCCTAGCGACAGCTTTAAGAACATCTATCATTTTCTTAATAGTTTCTACTTCGTCTGAGTTGTTGACATTCCTTATTTGAGAGGAAAGTTGTGAAATCTGGCGTTCTATCGACTCAGTTTTCGAAATAGTCTCGTTCTCTTGTTGCTTGATTTTCTTTTCCAAAGCTTTGAAATGTGACTCAGAAGAAGCTTTGAATGCATCGAGAGATTTTTGTACTGTGCCCACTTCTTCTGGATTAAAGACGCTCTTTGTCTTATAGGAAAGCTGTAAAACTGGTTCTATGGCTATAGTTTTCAAACTGGTTCCCTTTCCTTTTTCGAGCAATTTTTCTTCAACTGCAAGAATATTTTTCTGTAACTCTTTTTGCTCGTCTTGGAGTTTTTCCAGAGTTGTATCAAACTTTTGCATTTTGTTCAGCAATAATCGTGAGAGAGGATGCTCTTTTCCAGAATTTACGGACTCCTTAACATCTTTGCAACTAATGTTGTTGATGAGGAACAGAACAAAAATAATTGCACAACGCCTTGTGCTTTCCATGGCAATAACTTCTCAAACTCGCAGTGAAAGTGTACAAACTTTAAATACATGCAGTGTATTGACTTTAACTGGCACAACATTTTAATAGTCTCTTTGCATGTTCAACGTTGCAATATTTGTAGTATATGATTTCAAATCAGGTTTTGCATTACAACGTCAACTAACATACGTTAAAAAGATAAAAATTAACAAGAGCATGGCTAAAGGTTCTCCGCCCGGTAAAACATGTGACATTGACCTTTGATCTTTAAAAATTGATAAGCGACTTCATTAATCTATAAGTTTTAATGTACGTTTATTTCATGTCATTCAATCAAAAGTTTAATCCGAATAATACAGTCGTCACATTTCGCTCCTTGCAGTTGCTTCATTTACGCCTGAATTCTCTTGCGATAATAATTCGTCAAAAGTTTTCAGTTGAGCAAACTGTGTTTACCAAAATTTCTTAGGACCAGTAATGATAATATTAATATTATTAATTAATTATAATAATTATAAATTATCTCATGATTAACAAATTTTGTTATAATTTTTTTAGAAAGATCAAACTAATCTTATCAACTAATTAATTAACACCATTTAAAGGAATGTGATTGGCTCTCTGAACTTGACAGCAAGTGACGGGGAGTTTTTATTGGACGAGTTCAAGCCCTGCTCCGCAAAAGTATACCAAGACGGATGGGGCTTGAATTATTCGAGTTATCAAAAGTTATGCTATATCCTAACGGGGTGAAATGGACGGACAGGCGATAAGCTGAATTTTCTACTCTGTTCGCTGAAAGGCGTGCGACAAAAATGATTAGTGAATGTGAACTTGCACATTTGTTATTTTGTTTTGTTTTTTTTCATGAAAACATCCCCCCCCCAAAAAAAAACGAATAGTCATACGGATCTTGCTGTTAAAAACAACAGACCAAATCTAGGGGAACTGAAAACAACACAACGACAACACGTCAAAATAAAACGCACACCCTTGACAGCATCCAGGATAACGTCGCTGCAGACCTTTATCTAGGTATAGTCACGACGTTAAACTCCCCAGTCAGTCGGCAACCAGGATCGCACATTCATATAAAAATTGACACATGAAACACATTTTTATACAAATATACAATAAAAACGAAAATATTCTAGAACATCTGCTTCATTATTGATTCTACATCTTTCAATCGACACTGAGTGTCACTTTCAACAAAGCTCTATGACAAACACAATAACTTCAACTTCCCAATCGTCTACTTTCCCTTATTGTGTAGCAACATTCTTTCTGCTACAGCTTATAAAGTTTACATATCACAACTGATTCGATATTCCAGTGCTCGTACTCTGATTCTTCAGTAGAGCGTCACTTCTGATACAAATTGTTAACACCAGATTATGTTTTCCACGGCTGTCTTAATCGCTTTAGAAATTCCATGAAAGACGTCGTGTACTATATAAAAGTTTTTTATCTTTCAGGTGAGAGCAGATTTGAGTTTGTCAGTTTGTCATAGGGTTTTGTTTCGTCTCCCTTTACCGAATTCGACACGTTGAATTTTTCTTTAGGAACGCATTAGGTGTGCAATAGCATGAATGAATTGGTTACTTTTCCGGATCATATATGTTTTCTCTCGTTGAGTTCGTGCTTTTGATTTTTGTTCAGTTGTATATATTTTGCGTTCAATTGTTTTAGATTACTACTTATCTGTTTCCTCGTGCTGTTCTCATTTCTGTTTACTTTTTTTTCTTGACCTTTTGGACTATTGATATGAAGATGCTGCATTGGTAGGTATTGCTTTGCTTCATACAAAATTGATAATAAAACACAAGGTTTACTTGTTTTAAAATACTAGATATCCTAGATGCTGGATTTGGTTTCCCTGTTGAATTTTTTGGGGTTCAATTCTTTTCCTTCAACACTTGTGTTTTTTGTTTTTGGCCCTCCGATGTTCTGATTTTAATGCTGCTTATAAATGTATGCACTTACAACATAATAACCAAATTATCCTGTTAAATACCGCTTTGGCATTATGTAATGTGTATCTTGTAGTGCAACTACCAAATAAAAACCTCTTGAGCATATTAACTAATCAGATCAATTTTAAAAATATTAAATGATCATCACCTCATTATGTCACAAAAATTGTGCAAATGTTTCGTGAAAACCCATTTCATTAATTTTTGAATTTTCGAAAAATGGGTACCCATTAACTGGCTTAGGGGAAATGGTTACCTATATATCCTACCAATTTTAGTTCGACAAGAAGGGTTTTCTGGGTCCACCCTTGCATTAAAGGGTTTCGTTTATAGTTTTTATTTTAAATAAGCGATCGATTTCCAGTTTAACTGTCTTCTAAAAGTGTACATTAATACGTTCAGCTTCATTGTATAACAAATATTGTGTAAAACATTTGTGAAAATCAATTTGGAGGTTAAAGAAGAGCCACAAAAACATGCACCGAGGTGTGACAGACAGTACCTTTACTACAGAATTGCATTTAAAATTAATTTAATATACTTAAGGAGGCTCGCGGGTCTAAACTTGCGCAACTTTTTTGCACAGCAGTATTATATCGATAAATCCATCCAAAGTTTGTAGCATCGTCACTGATTTCACTAAACAACACAGCATCTGTGCAAATTTGTAGAAATTCTATTGGTCAGTTCTTTCTGTATGCCATGTTTTACATTGAAATCCTCATTTTCTTTATATTTTGTGTGAAAAAGGCCAAAATTCCAACAGTTTTTTTTTTAATTTCATTTTTTTATTTGTACGGTGACCACCTTTTTTATTGATTCAATTTGAAGAATACATTAAAACACACATTCTTTGCAAATTTGAAGAAATTCTGTTGTTTGGATTTTTTTCTATGTCATTTTAAGCTTTAAATTATCATTTCTCCTATATAATCTATATAAAATAGATGAGAAATAGCCTATTTTGAGAACCTTAATAGCGGGCTTAAATGGACGGTGACCCCCATTTTTATTGCATATTTTTTATCCATACACAAAGGACTATAAATGTGCCAAATTACAGAAAAATCTATACTTTTACATTTAGACCCTCGAGCCCCCTTAATTGCAAAAAAAAGTGGGTGTATATAGGGATAATGAATATACTAGTTGTTCACATAGAAACTATCTTAGCCTCGAAGGCTTTAATTGTTTCAAGTTCTACAATGTCTGAAAATAGTACATTCCTATGACAAACTGTTATGGGGAAGGAATTAAATTTCCTGGTATCGATTGGGCTGTTTTCTATTTGGAATGCTCTGTTGTTCCTTGTTCTTAGTGTTCTCATGTGTGGTTTAGGCCTGTTGAGTTTTAGTATACATTATGAGGAGTCTCGAGTCCCATCTACGGTCTTGAAGGGGTTACCACTTTAAGTTGTATACGTATGATAATGCGTGCACTAGATCTTTCTCTGTAACTGTTTGTGTACAGACTCAATTTGATTTTTTTTCAATTGTTTGTATAGGTCTAAACAGTACTGGCGGATTCAACTAGGAGTCTGTCAAGTGAAAATATGCCTTTTCTTTCATATCAATTAATGATACATATATCAGATTTTCTGCATAGGAAGCTGGTGGTTTTGTTAGATTTGTAGCATGTGTTGTTTATTTGCTCTTGCCATGATAGTAGTTTGTTGGTGAAGGTGAGCTCAAGATAATTAGCTAATCTTACTGTTCCAAGTTTATGCCTATTAAGTTGATTGATTGGCTCTTTAAGACTGTACGTCGTTGATGTAGTAGATGAAGAGTCTTAGTCTTTGTGCTGAACCTGGGGGACATTAGTGTCTACACTGACTGGATCGGATGTTACTCCATCTACTAGTATTACTGCGAACTGTTTACCTTTTGATAGTCAGCTTTGGGTCCATTTTACGGCTTTTTTTACAATGTCATAATGCTTGAATTAAAGTATGAAAAGGCACATGTTAGTTTTATCGAATGCCTTTGCCAGGTCTATAATGAGTTTGTTTGGTTGTTTCTTGTCTTGTAGATTTTATTATATGTCGTCAGCCAATTCTATCAGTCTGGTCTCCATCAGGGGCTTATGTGTCTAAAAGCGTAATGGAAAAGGTAAAAGATGTTTTTGGATTCTCCATGATTTGTGATGTTGCTGGCTATGCTGTGTTCTAGAATCTTACAGCATATCGATGTGAGGGATATGGGTGTATAATTTTTTGCTTTGGTTTAAGACCCTTTTATGTAGGCTGGTGACACGTTAGCTGTGTGCCAGTTAGCTGGTACGTTGCTGGTATCCATAAACAGATATACATACATACATGTATATAGAGAAATTGATGCAATTTCTTTTGCTAATTCTTTGAAATTTCAAAATATGTAACATGGTTCCTTGGCTTTATATTAGTAAAGTTGTTTGAGTAATTTGGTTATTCCATTAGTTGTGATGGTTAATAGATTCATCTTCGGATCTTTTTTAAAGGTTAACATTCTGTTGGAGTAAGGTCAGTTGTTATTGAAATTAATATCTAATGATGCTAAATACAAATGCATACTAGTACCAAACATTATTGGTCTCCCATAAATGTGAATGTTTAACAGACTTAAGGAAAAAAATTAACATTGGCCAAATCAGCAAAAATTTCAAGGACCATTAGACCGTGACTGCAGGAGCATACAAATAGATTGCTATTCATCTGTACTTATGCTAATGTAACTGCGTACCAGATCTTTTATACCAAACAATAATGTCGTACCATTACTTGTTCGAATGAAACAGACTTGATTTAATTATTCAAAAACTAACTATTGTGAACGTCGACGCTGCCTGAATGAATCACGATGCCTTGGCTTAGTTTCGTCTTTCGAGCCATCTGTCAAAGGCGAGACAAAACTTAACTATTTTGATACATAACTTTCCCCAAATTTTAACGGCTTATTCCCAGAAATTCCCAGCAATTTTCAGCTTATACCGTCATAATTAATTAACTTTCAACAATGTAAAAAAAACAAACAGCCTGATTGTAATTATTTGTTCATTTTTGTGATATAAATACATAAATTATACACATGAGGGCTTTGAATCTTTTTGATTTTTTAAAAACTTTGACACCTAGTTCAGAATTTCATCGTACATTTCTACGTTTGTCCGCTTTTCACGAAAAAAACAATTTGAAAAAGTGACTACACTGGACAAATCTTATAGCCGTTCTCATTACAAAATGCATACTTTGCATTGAATTATTTGAACTGCTAGTAGCAAAAAAAAAGAAATGTCCTACCTTGTCATGACTGAAGCGTTTGTTTTGTCCGGTGTCAAAAAGTGAGAGGGCTTAGTTTCGGAGAAGCAGCAAAAATTATTCTATCAGTTTCTGACCCGTGTCTTTGTGTATCAGGATTTCTGTTCTTGAATTGAAATTTTAATGAATATTTGTTTATTATCGTGTGTTATTTTTTTATTCTTTGTTCTAGATTACCAATAGGGGAAGGTTGAGCCAGAAAGGATTTTTTTGAAAAAAAAACATTTCATATGTATATACTTATAGGCATGCATTTTTACCAAAGCTTCTTGCTACCTCTGCCCTCTTTATGTTATTTTTTCCATGTCAAGAAATGGGTATTTCACTGATGGTTTCGGAATTTGTATCTCATGTAAACTTTAATCTTAGCCACATCAAACATCGGGCAGCGTCCATTGGTCAAGCTGAAGACTGCTTGTTGTATTCCAATGGGTATTTTTTTAAATTACCGCAAGTTTATGAAGTAAGATGTCTTGCGTACACTTATTTTATATCAATCGTCTTACAAAAAGGTTGTTTAGCTCGCCCGACCCGAAGGGTCATGTGAGCTATTGCCATCGTTGGCGTCCGTCTTCAATCTGTCGTCCGTCAGCAAACTTTTTAGAACGGTAACGTTAACGTCTGACACCATAAGTCCAGTTGCAATTAAACTTGATATGGTTGTTCATAACTTTCGGTTCTTAGAACTGATGTGGGAATTTCTGATTAGTCGTTAAACATGGCTGCTTTGGCTAAAAATAGAAAATATGGGTAAAATGCAGTTTTTTGCGAATAACTCAAAAACGGCTATAGATGTCGAAATTCCAGCACAACAAAACTAATAAGCACCTCAAGATCTACCTACCCTGAAATTTTGAAGAAAATCCAATAACCCTTGTAGGAGTTATTGTCCTTTCCGTGATTTTTTTGAAAATTGTGCACCTGTTTAGCTCAATATCTTAAAAAACCATACACGATATTTGAGAAATTTAAATTGCATATTGCGAGGCACATCAAGATCTACAAAATATGTTTAAGGTCAATGTTGTAGAACCTTTCCTTTATGGAGTAATTGCCCCTAGCAGGTCAAAATTGAGCATTTCACAGCATTTCCTCATTACATTGAAAACATTAACTCCTCTGACATTTTAATTCCAATTGAAATCAAACTTGATTTAGGTGTTTATTAGCATTAGGTGTATAAAGCTGACGTGGGAATTTTTGATTGGTCGTAAAACATGGCCAGTGTGGCTAAAAATAGAACATAGGGGAAAATTGCAGTTTTTTGCAAAAAACTCAAAATCGATGTTAGATTTTTTAATTTTTACTGACAACAAAAGTGATCAGCACCTCAAGATCTACCAGCTCTGAAATTTCGAAGAAGATTCAACAACCCATGTAGGAGTTATTGCTCTTTCTGTGAATTGTTTGTTAATTTTGCACCTATCTAGCTCAATATCTTAAAAACTATATCTAATAAGATATTTGAGAAATTTAAATTGCATAGTGATAAGCACACCAAGATGTATCATCACAAACATTGTTGTGTTTTGTATAACTACCGGACCCAAAGATCGCAATGGAAGAGGAAGGTTTGGCGCGCCTTAAAACCTGGTTTAACCAAACATTCCTTTTGAAATGCCTGTACCACGTCAGGACCATTGTGATCTTCAATTTTTCCGGTATGTCTTCCTTGTTTTGTTTCGTCATATGGACATTTGAGATTGATTCTCATAGTTCGGTAATTTTGCAATTACCTTTATCTTTAAAATATGGAAAAGGTCAACGTTGTAGGACCCTTCCTTTTAGGGTTTATTTCCCTTAGAACATCAAAAATGATTAATTTCACAGCATTTCTTGATTTCTTTGAGAATGTTAACTCCTCTGACATCATTAGTCCAATTGATGTAGCAAGACTTATTGTCTGGAACTTTGTTGTCTTTTATTTCAAACGCACGTGAAGGTTGGTGGAGTTTTTATTCCCCGAGGTTAGCCCGCTCCGGCACCAACACTTTTGTGTTGGAGAACACATCAAAGCTTTAAATTATCCGTATAAATTTCAAAATTGTCTAACCCTAAGGTTCTTCCTACCCAGGACATAGGTTGATTATCTTAGTAATAATTTGGTTCCTCATTTTGGTATTTTTGGTTTTATTGTTCTATGCTCTTCATAATCATATAGTGTTTGGCATTTTCAATATTTTTGGTAGAGCGCCTCTGATGAGTCTTGAATAGACAAAACGCGCGTCAGGCGTAGCAAGATTTATTGTCTGGAACTTTGTTGTCATTTTTATTTCGAACGCACGTGAAGGTTAGCACTGCTGGTGGAGTTTTAATTCCCCGATGGTTAGCCCGCTCCGGCACCAACACTTTTGTGTTGGAGAACACATCAAAGTTTTAAATTATCCGTTTATATTTCAAAATTGTTTTACCCTAAGGTTCTTCCTACCCCAGACATATGTTGATCATCTTAGTAATAATTTGGTTCCCCATTTTGGTAATTTTGGTTTTATTGTTCTATGCTCTTCATAATCATATAGTGTTTGTCATTTTCAATATTTTTGGTAGAGCGCCTCTGATGAGTCTTGAATAGACGAAACGCGCGTCAGGCGTAGCAAGATTTATTGTCTGGAACTTTGTTGTCATTTTTATTTGAAACCAAATTATTATGGTTATTTATTGGCATTATGTGTATAGAACTGATGTTTGGATTTTTTTGGATTTTTTGTTGTTGTAAAACATTGCCACTGTGGCTAAAAATAGAACATGGGGTAAATTGCAGTTTTTTGCTAATACACATGTAACAGATTTTCTAATTCTGATTGAGAACAACAGTGACCAACACCTCGTGATCAACCAGCCCTTTTGAAGATCCCACTACCCATGAATGAGTAATTTACCTTTTATTTAATTTTTGTATGAATTTTGCAATTACAAAAATGGTTTAACCTCTTAAAATCTATATGAGATATTTATGAAGTGTAAATTGCATATTGTTAAGCACATCATGATCTATAAAATATGAAATAAGGTCAAGATTGTAAAACTGGTTATTTTAGGGGTTATTCCTCTTGGAATGTTAAAGGAGAGAAAAAAAATTATTTAAAGGTTTCAATTGCTAAATATTACTTTGTGCAATCATTACTACATTAAGTTGGACCATATTGTCAGATGACCCACTTATAAAACTTATGACCCTTTCAATGTCAAATAGATTTTGCCGAATAATACATACTTAAGGCACATATGTCAGGTGAGCGATTCGGGCTCCTGTGAGCCTCTTGTAATAAAACTTTATAATAATGTGAAACAATAAAGCATTTAATAAATGAGCTTCTTAGTTATAATTGTAAATTTCTTAACCATAAGGTTCAGCCTACCTGAGACATAGGTTGATCTTAGTCTCAATTTGGTTTTCCTGTTCGGTACTTGTTGTTTTATTATTCAATGCTCTTCATAGAACAAGTGTTTTGATTTTTTTCAATATTTTGGGTAGAGCGCCTCTGCAAGTCTTGAATAGCCGTAACGCGCGTCAGGCGTAGCCATTTGATTTCTAGGAACTTTGTCGTAATTTTTATTTCCAAGCTGGATTATAAAAATATTCCTTATGTTTTAGATATTTGACATTGATTTTACTAACATAATACCAAAGGTCCATAATCAGTCATATGCTACACGATCAATATCAGAAATGAAAACGATATAAATTAAAACAACATAACATTTGACCTTAAATTTCACTTGAAGCATATGTTACATCAGAAATAGATTCTGGTTGCATTTGTTAAAAAACAAGTCAGTGTTAAAATTTTTAAAACATTAAATGACGCACATTTTGTTGTGTTGTGTTTATTGTTTTATCCGGCTTCTACTAGATTGAAAATAAAATATTCCACCTAAAACTGTTAAAGAAATATTTTTCAGGTTAAGGTAGCACCATACAAAGGTTGATTTTAGTCCGACCATCACACTTTAAACCTACATAACTTTCTTATTATTTCACCAATTTCAATAAATGAGACACCATTGGAAAGAAGAAATGTTACTCTTTATAATGATACCTACATAAATAAACTACAATATAAAACAAAAGAAATAACTGTTCAAAAGTAAAAATTTCAACATAACTGACTCAAATGAAATTAGCTATCACAGCATTACAAATATCTCCTTAAAGCTAATATAATCTGAATCAACACTGCATGACCTCCAAAACCGTGTCTCAGAATTTTCCTATCACATTTCATTCTCCAATAAAACAATATTTTGTGTACAAGGCTTTATTGCATAAGGGGTCACTATATTGAATGTGCCATAAAATATTTTCTAAAGCTTTAATCTAAAATCTGAGACACGGTTTTGTTGATAATAGACCTTTGAATAACATATCCAAAAACTAGCCACATTGGGGTACCCATCTGGGAGCTAAATTCGATCAAACTTTACTTTTTGCATGAAAAATGAAAGTGGAAAACCCCCAAAAATATCAATTTCCTACTTTGAGCCCCATTTTATAGATCAAATAGCATGTTTCTACCATGGGAGCACTGTAGGATTCTTAGATCATCATAAATCAACAACTATTTGACCTATAAACCAAGTTCCATCCACACAAACATTAAATATAGCCCAAAATTCATACCCCCTACACTTACTTCAGAATTTGCGGGGAAATATTACACCATATTGACCTTATCTCAGGTCAGTTGTTTACTGTAAAGGGCAAGACTCCTCCTTTACTGACCAGATGGTTCCACTATTGATTGTCTGTCTTATAATTTCTCTTCAAATGACTGGTCAACAGTCATAAAACTTTCCAGCTGTTATAGATAAGCCCTACCTTCATGGTTTATTGACAGCTTAAATTGCATGTGCTTTTGTTTTGATTATTTAATTATCACCATAGCTCATTAATTATAAGGTGTACTGAAAATATTTTTGCACTATTTGAAAAGGGGTATTTAGGAGTATTTAAAAAGGTATAAATAAAAATTTTGATAAAATTTAAGCACTTTTGTATTGTGCTACCTTAAATGATGTTGAGGGTGTTCAGGTATGAATCCCCCAACATGCGATAACTTACCCTCAGTCAACTGGGCTTATCACGGGTACTTAGTGAACGGGGGCTACCACCCCCTCCTTTTTTTTACAGAAAACTTTTTAAATTTTCGTTAAGCTGTTCGTAATTTTCTGACTTGAACCCTTTTTTATTTTGGATTCTAGTTTAAAAATGACATTATTCAAAACATTTGTAGATTCTTCCATGTGATTATAGCCTTATGTTTGATGTCATGAAAAACAGACACAACTTGCATTTTGCTTCTCTCCATGTTTCTAATGAAGTCATGTTGTCTTCCGGAGCACCTGAGTTTACTTTCGTTGGTACTAGAGTTTGCGTTGTAAAATAATACTCAGTAGTTTTTGTGTTTCCGTGTTTTAGATGTTGTGTGTTTGTTCGTCCTGTTCACGTTGGTATATTCTGGTTTTGTCTGATTTTGTGGTCCTGTTCTCGTTGGTATATTTGGTTTTGTCTGATTGTGTGGTCCTGTTCTCGTTGGTATATTTGGTTTTGTCTCTGCCCTTTCGGACTTTTTACGTTTGGATGCTACATTAGTATCTCTGTTTCTTTCATTGACATATGTGTCGATCTTTACACTGTGACTCGTAGAGCGCCTCTTATGGTAGAGCGCCTCTTTTGGTAGAGCGCCTATGATGATTCTTGAATAGACGAAACGCGTGTCAGGCGTAGCAAAATTTTATGTCTGGAACTTTGTTGTCATTTATATTTCACCATGGGGTTTTGTACTGCTTGGATGTCGTCTGGTCTGTTAACGGTGCTGGTCTTTTAAGGAAGCTTTAAAACAGGTTCTTTTGCTACAGTTGTCAAACTGGTTCCTTTGTTTTCTTTTATTCAACTGCAAAAATATTTTGTCTCTAATTCCTTTTGTTGGTCTTGAAGTTTTTCGTATTTATTCTTTGAATTTTATACAGCAACAACTGTGATTTAGGATTCTCCTTTCCAAAACTTACTGACTCCTTTACATCTTTGCAATTTTACAGACCATAAATTATTACACAACACATAGTGTTAACCATTGCAATATTTCTTAATGCAATAATGAAAGTATAAACTCAAAATGCATGAAGGCTTCAGAAGCTGTATTTTTTTCTTACATTTAAGAATTGAATGTTTGTATTTTGATGTTTCATTGGCGTGTAAAACCGTGGACCGTAGCAAATTTTGAATGAAGTGCGCTTCATGTTAAAAATGTGCAACCGGTCAACGGTTTTACAACCCTATGAAACATCAATTTTTTTTTTTGATTTTTTGTTTTGTTTTGTGGAGTTTGTTCATGTATTTGTTATTTTCGCATTAATATCCAAATGCGAATTCAAGTTGTGAGAATTTACCTGGATAAGAACAATTTTTTGTTGTGCGTATAGTAAGGTTATGACCCGGCTACGGCCACGTGATTCAAGTGACGTTTCATCGAGGTATGAAAGACGATTCAAGGTATCAATTAACCAAATATGGGAAGCCTATAAAAAATAGAAGCTTAGAAATCTGTTCGATTAAAAGTGTGATGAACAGATCAGTGGACACCAGCATTTTTCAATTAAGTTTTGATCTGGGACAAAAGTTAAAAGGTGTGAACAAATTTGTCTTCCAAGAAGCAAAGCGGTAACAATGTGGCTTTCAAGTGTCAAAAGTCTGAAAACATAACCATAAATAGCACGAAGAAACACAAAACACAAAATCAACCAAACGGAAATCAACACCGCGAACTCAAGTCGTTACAAGAGTGAACTCAGGTGCTCCGGGAGAGAAAAGCGGTTCCTGTCTGCTATAGCACACCCGCCGTGTTGCTAATTTCCAATCCGGTAAGGGAAGGCAAAACAAATTTCTACGACAAACCAACATCAGCACTCATTTGAGAGATAGAAATCCCATATATGTCTACGAGTGCACGATGTCACAGAGTGAAGACAGCAACTGTGGAGCAACTTAACCTTGCGTCAGCAATTTGTGTGTCAAACGTAACGCTCTGTCAGATCGATGTAATTCCCGCAAGCTCTGTAGTACCGAATAAACTTTGATACGAAACTCCGTAAGCAGCAGCGGACGGAATGTTGCTACACAAAAATGGAAAGTTGACGATTGGAAATAGAAAATAATGAGATGTGGAATAAGTGTACGCGACACAACCCACAATTAAACGGCAATTTAGAAAAACCACAATGGACAACCGCCAGCAGCCTTCAACGAGGCCATTTGGCACTGCTCGCGGTTCTGAAATTGGCCCATGGTCTAAATAAAATGCATATAATTCAAATCCAGCCCTGGAATAGTCACAGAGTTGAAGTCATCACGTTGTCATAGAGCTTTGTTGAAAGTCTTCCTTGAGATTCAATTTCGAGGTGTAGATCAAAATATGATGCAGACTTCCTAGAATCCGTTGTGTCATTTATCTCTAGTCCTTGGGATATATGAGATGGAGAAAGCCAACAAATCGAGAATTGTTTAGTGAAAGATCATCATCAATGTAACAGAGTGTGAGGTTGAAAGAGAGAGCTAGTCAACGATCTTTTTGTCCAGAAAAGATTGTAAGAAGTCTGCTTTATATGAATGTAGAAACAAATAAACAAGCAAAGGTGCACAATTAGTGCCCATTGGAATCCCTATTGTTTGCTGAAAACCACTTCCACTAAACTAAACAAATATGTTGTCGATTAGAAAATTGAGCCTTTCGACTATTTGGTTTCCTGTATATTTGTTCTTTTTCTTAGACTCATTGATTACAAAGTAAGTCTTACTGTATTCGACTACCAAATATTTGTACTTGCACCTTCCATTCTTTTTGACAAGCTGCGTTTAATCAGCTTTGAAAGTCGTGATTTGAGTTTTTCATGCGGAATGGAAATGTAAAGAGTGGAAAAATCAACAGTTTTGCTGCTGTTGCAAGATGAAACTGATCTCGATTCAAGAATTAAGGTTTTGAGTACTTTTCGTTTTCAACAGTTTTGGAATTTGACCTTCCAATGTTTTGATTCAAATGCTACTGATGAGAGGTTACTCCTTGAAATATCGATATATAGCATATCCAAATTAATCGTTTATATCCGCGTTTTGGTATTTGTAATTTCGAAACCACTGGGCGATAACCGCTGCTGGTGGACCAGAGGTCCCCAAGGGTAATCACAAGCCTAGTCGTCAGACTTGTCTGACACGATTTACCATAAAATTTCTAATACATTTGTCGCTGAAATTTCCGCTTTTTAAATTCACAATGGTTTAAAACACCGGGTTTCTTTCCTTGTAATGCACATGGTCGATATTCTCTGTGCTGGATTTGGCATCCTTGTTCAAACGTTTGAGTTTTGAGTGCTTTTCGTTTTCAACAGTTTTGGAATTTGACCTTCCAATGTATTGATTCAAATGCTACTGATGAGAGGTTACTCCTTGAAATATCGATATATAGCATATCCAAATTAAACGTTTATACCCGCGTTACGTATTTGTAATTTCTCCAACCTTCAGGATTCACATTTGATTTACATCATTTCTAGAATAACACCAATTGTATTATTTCTAAAGGTCGGATTTTATTTCCGTAAGTATTAAAGTCAACAGAGCTGTAAGAGGTTTAGTGGTTCATTTTGATGACCCTGCAATGAACGCCGTTTATATAGATTTTTATGCGTTTAAGGAATCCGATACAGGGATGGAATGTCATCATTGTCAGTACCAAAAGGAGGAAATGGCAGATTTGTGATTGTCAATGATTTGGATATAATGTTTGGCTTTTTCAATATTTTGGTAGAGCGCCTCTGATGAGTCTTCAATAGACGAAACGCGCGTCAGGCGTAGCAAAATTTATTGCCTGGAACTTTGTTGTAATTTTTATTTCTAACATCCGTTACGATTAGCTCTGCTGGTGGAGTTTTGAATTCCCCGAGGTTAATCCGCTCCGACATCAACACTTTTCTGTTGACGATTACACCAAAACTATAAATTATCAGTTTAAATTTCAAATTTGTCAAAACCCTAAGTTTTCTCCTACCCAAGACATAGGTTGATCTTAGTCATATTTTGGTGTCTAATTTCGATTTTGTTGGGGTTTATTGCTCAATGCTCTTCATGATTTGGATGTAATGTTTGGATTTTTCAATATTTTGGTAGAGCGCCTCTGATGAGTCTTCAATAGACGAAACGCGCGTCAGGCGTAGCAAAATTTATTGTCTGGAACTTTGTTGTAATTTTATTCCTCTTTAGACAGTGTTGTAGCTGTGTATGTGTTACTATTGCTAGTACAACCAACCCCTAGTTCAGCTGTCAAACAGCCAATGTTGTGTTTCTTGCTCACAAAAATCATGTGACATGGTTTTTTTTGTGCTTTGTCTGCAGCTACAACAACATATTTGTCATGTAAGGTGGACAGTGTTTCTGCAACATCAGCGTTGTTAAAATGGATGTTGCTTTAGTTCTCATTTAGCGCTTCAAAGAATCGATTCTTTTCAAAATCAATGATCTCACAGCTTTAACCCTTCCGACAAAATGTCATTTTCTTTCTCCTGTTCTTCCTTGGTCCATTTTCTGGCATAGTCTTCAACTGAATCCATAATTGTTTTCAAATTATGTTTCCAGTTGATTCATCTAGGCTGACGATTTTTTTGTCCTTTAGTTAAAAAATCGCAAAGTAAGTCATTTTCCACGATTTTCAAGTCACCAGTGATAACGTTGCCAGAGGGACAATAATTTAACGGGGACTTTTCACAACAGCAGTCTTGAGGTTTTGCTTTGAGGTCATTGATTTGGAAATCCCGCAACACTTTTTTTCTAATTGGGTGCAACAGTAGAAGTATAGGTATAAGAGATGATTCTATTTCTATGTTTTGTTTTATTGCAAATTTACAGTCATATAAATATTCAGGTATGACTTCCTAAACTTAAGGTTGTGCGGTTCCCAGCTGTGTAATCCAGAACTCTTGAAAAAATGTTTTGCAACTATAAGGGATGATGAACGCAAAGGAGCTTCGAAACATAAAACTTTTAACAATTAAACCTTACAAATATGATTATGAAAAGCTTAGTTCTTTCTGGTCCACCTGGAATGTATTACGCAGGGTGATGTCCTTCGGGTCTTTAATTCTGACTTAGGTCTAATGTTGACGTCAAATCGAATGATGATGTGGTAAAAATGGTTTCCGATATGATCACTTTTTACCGTCCGGCACATGCCAGTACATAGATACATCGTAAACATTTTTTTTAATGCGACAAAGTAATTTATGTGCCATGCCAAACAATTCGTCAAGCGTTGTTTCAAAAAATAACTTTCTGGGATTCTGGGAATTACCCCTTCCAGTCACCTCTTAGAACCTCTTAGTTTACATTGCAAAAAGTCTACCAAATCCACTGTTAGAATCAAAGCACGCGATAATGATAGGCTTAACTATTGTTAATTCTTTTAATGTGTTTAAACCTTTTAGGTTGACTCAGATTATTGAATGTAAGGGGTAATCATGGTCAGCAATATTTAACATACGGTTAAATTCCTACTGGTTGATAGGTGGTCACAATTATCAACTAATACTGAATTGCAGCTTCCATAAAAATATATGTAATCAAAGGGATACTGTTAGTAAAAAGAGAAGCCCATCTGCATAATGTCATAAAAATTTTGTTCAAGTGTCATGCAAATCCATTGTAGTACAGTAGGGGCTTGGAAAAATGATGGATATTAACCAAATGTCATTGAAAATCTCCAAACTCAATCACATCAAATTTTGAACAAGCAAAATGTACATCTACATTATGCTTAAAAGATTGCGTAAAGCAGTCCCGAAAATTGATTTAGTGTTTTAAGAATTATCGTTACGAAAAATGTACTTTAAATTGTACAAATGCACAAATACCCATAAAACCATAGATACAGTGTACAGCAAACCAATCAAACAGAAAAGATAAACCTGCAAATGTCAAAACAAAAAGCAGACAAGAGAATGTAATAACATTTACAAATTCGCACTGACATGTCTTAGTACAGACTTCGACTGGAATTCGATTTGATGATTGTTCAATGGACTGATATCGATAAGGATACCCCTTTGTAATGTAATTGGTTTCTCCCTAAGAAAAATCTTAAACATCAATCAATTTAAATTTTATAGCAAGAGGTGCACATCATCTTCGTTATGTTACAAATAATGCATGAATGATTCATAACATTGCATTAAGTTTTATAGGGGGACTTGCGAAAAAGGAATAAGTACCCCGACACACACAAAGACGAATTACCCTATCACGATTGAAAATAAGAATACAGCAAAATGTAAACTTAAATCAAAGACGGACACAAGAGCAAATCTCAAAAATTAAAACAATAATACTCGCAATGGCCCAACTTGGTAATTTTTATAAATGACGTTGTTTTATAACACCATTTTCCCTTTCTATGATAACCTTGAGAAAAAATTCAAATACAAAGTGGAGTTTATAGAAAATATTGAGTTGTGGAATAAGTGTACAGAACACAGCACACAATTAAGCGGCAATTTAGAAAAACCACACAATAGACAACCGCCAGCAGCCTTCTAAATTTGTCTGGTGAAAAATAAATTGAAATAAACTTTAAGTCAAACAGTTATCTGTATTTAAATATCGTCTAAAGAGTTAGTATGATGACATAACCTTCAAAATATTTGAGGCGTTGAAATTCAGTATGTATCAGAAGACATATTTTTCCTGAAAATGAAAGAATTTGTTGTATTATACATATGCAGAATACGTAAAACAAAACTCCCTAACACACTCAAATATGCAGAAAATATCCAGATGAACTTAAAATATTGCCAAAATATAGTAAAACCTCATCAACAGCCAATATAATTGCATGTGCAAGAAAAAAAAATTTCCACAAAGAGTTAGAATTCAAATAGGAATGCCATCACTTGTGCATTAATATTTTTTCAATTATAAGTAAACTAACTCACTTTCTCTGGGAAAATGGTTCTTTCAAACGTTTACGTACAGTTTAAATATTACAAATACCAAAAAGCGGGTATGAACAGTTAATTTGGATATGCTATATATAGATATTTCAAGGAGTAACCTCTCATCAGTAGCATTTAAATCAAAATATTGGAAGGTCAAATTCCCAAACTGTTGAAAACGAAAAGTACTCAAAACCAAAACGTTCGAACAAGGAAGCCAAATCCAGCACCGAGGATATCGACCATGTACATTACAAGGAAAGAAACCTGGTGTTTTAAACAATTTTGAATTTTAAAAAACGGAAATTTCAGCGACAAAAATAGTAAATAATAGTAAATGATTTTTACATATAAATACTTACTGAATCACAGCTCTTTTTCACAGATATATAATGCTCTATAATCACAACCACAATCATCCCATCTGAAGTCAGCATAAAGCCTTACACAGTCCTGGTTTCCTCTAAAGTTATCAGGATTCCCAGGGTACCAGTTTGTATAGTGGACTCGGCTATTGTCAGATACCCATCGCCATTCCCCTTCAGTATAGATATCATTTGCACCAATCCATATATTTCCCTTCCTGTTAACCCTAAAAGATTAGTTCTGGGGATTAGATAGTAATGCTGAGAAGTTGAGTTTTTGTGTTTTATTATTGTTTTTAATACGTTAGTCTGCCATTTATCACGAGTGCGTTTGAAATGCATTTTTCATAGATACAATTTCCAACCAAGTTTCAGTAAATATTTTTGACAGAGATCTTTTGTCGGTTGTATTCGAATCTCGTGAATTTGGTACTTCATGGCAGCATATTTTAGCCAGTTTTACCACAATATTAAAACTTGTGAATATATCTAAAGACACGAAAAGATTTCGATACCGTTTCTCTTGCTTATGATATAGGGTCAACTGATATATTTAACGCTAGTTCATTGTTAAAGTCAATTATATTTCTTACTAAGTGCCTTTTCATTTATATTAAATTTCTTTTGAACCGCAATCTACAATTGCAATGAACTAAATTTCATCATCTATAGGCATTTTTAATTACTTGATTTTGGTTACCTAAATTTTTTGCTTCTCCGACTTGCATTCTATTTTCTGTCGCCGAATCTATTTTAACCAAATGTCCACCAAGACTAATGCAACTATCCTAGGAAAAAAATATTAGGATAAACAAAAACTTAAGTGCTTGTAAATAATAATAAATAATATTACCCGGTAAAGTTAATAACAATAATAATAATAATACATAATAATATGCATTTCTTGTGTTTCATTATTGTCTGGAACTTTGTTGTCATTTGTATTTCGAACACACGTGAAGGTTAGCACTGCTGGTGGAGTTTAAATTCCCCGAGGTTAGCCCGCTCCGGCACCAACACTTTTGAGTTGGAGAATACATCAAAGCTTTTAATTATTCGTCTAAATTTCAATATTGTCTAAACCCTAAGGTGTTGCAAAATTGTCTGGAACTTTGTTGTCATTTGTATTAAGGATGGTGAACATTTTATATCAATAGTCTTACCGAGAGAAATAGACGGACTTATCCTTAAAGTATGAATGCGTAAAGATTTTTTGTCTGAAAGTGATAAGCAACCGCATCTCTCAATTTACAAAAATTAGATTTTTCTATCTCCTGGATATAAGGTTCAACTTTGGGTCATGTAAATGTCCAATCTCTCCCTCTTCTCGTATTATACAACATTTCACTTATTTGTTAGTACGGCAGCTTGCAATATTGAAAGATTGAACATTTTATACTGTTTTTCTCGAATGTTTCCAAATACCCACCCACTTCCAACCCTTTACTTACGAATGTTTATATGTTTTATTATTTTTGTTTTGTTTATTATGTATTTACAGGTTGATCAAATGCCATGCGTTTAAATATATCATGAATGAGGGGATGGACCTTTTTCGGGACGTCAGGATTGGCATTATTTAAGCTCGGGAATTCGGGATTTGTAAAATCAATGTTCGGGATTTCGGGAAAAAGTTATAATGGGACACCGGGATTTCAGTTATTAAAGGTCTGGATTTCGGGATTTTTCAATGTCGAGATCCGGGGTTGAAAAGGGGAGATCTTATATCTTTTAGTTTCAACAATTTAACTTATTCTTGTACATAAATATGTCAAAAATTTTCGATGCCTCGCTTTGGCAGCATTTCCATAATGAATCCTCACAGCTAACATTCGGCAACATTAATATATACACGTTTAATTTAGCTTTCATAGCAATGCTTGTTATATATACCATAGACACGGTTTATCTTATTATATTGAACTTGACTTGGTTGTGCATCGAATTTGAAATAAATCCCTGCTTGAATAGAAGCATAGAAATCCATTACAAAAAATATCTGTTTTTAGACCTAAAAGGTAGCCATAAGTTTATTTCCAGAAACATGAAGTAGATAAGCCTGAAACAGTTTGGCATACATTTGTAGTTTACGCAGTTTCCCAGTGTAAAGGCAATGTTTTCGTGAAAGAAGCCAAATTTTCTCTGTCAATGTACATCGAACAATTTTTGTACAGAGTTTTCTTTTTTCTGGTCCAACTGGAATGTACTTGGCAGTGTAATGTCATTCAGACTTTGATTATGAGACACATGAGGATACTTAGATCTTCTGGTGATGTCACCTCATGTGAATGAGGGAAAAATGGTTTTTCGATACGATCATTTTTACTGTTTTTCATATTGTAGCTAGCTTAAATCACTAATAAGTTTATAATTGTGACAAACACCTTGATCAAGCATGCTTATACGATTCGTCAAAGGTTGTTCAACTCAAGTTGAACAATACCGGGATTAGGGAATTTGCTGATTCATGTTCAGGATGTCGGGATTTACAAATAACAGCGTCAGGATTCCGGAATGAGACACCCCTCCGGCCCCTCTCTTGATTTCTTGTTCAAATCTTATATTTTGTGGCTGCTTTCATCCCACCTTTGCATTTTGTTGGCGTTTATTCAAAGTTCAATTAGGATTGTTTTGTAATGTAATGTTACTAACATTTGTCCTTATTGAATAAATAGCATTCACTTTATTGGTTTACTTATAAATCTGCAAACAGAGCTCAGGCACCTGGGCATTGTATGGTTCTCAATTTGTAAGTTTCTAGAATTTTTTTAAAACTTTTCTGACAATGGTTTTCGATGGAAATGATAAATAATTTTCTACCCTATCAAATAACAAAAAATAAAATGATAGACCAGCGTGCTCGTGACCGAGAAATATGGGCCAAAATTTTGGCGGGAAATCAGACTCCTTTCGATTTACATAACTTTTACATTGTGATGTTTTCGGCATTAAAAATCATTAAGGTGTATCAAGATTTTCAAGAAAATTTATTTAGTTTGTTTTTAATGTCAATATAATCAGACAATTTCATAAAATGTAGGGGTCAGTGTGAAAAAAAATTGTTCAATATTTAAAGATTTTTTCTAGAGGAGTTCCGAAAACAGATTGAAATTCTGAAACATGAACAGTGCTCATCCTTAAAGGAAAACAATGGGCATCCTTGTAAATAATGTGCATAAAAAAGTCCTTTTAAAGTACATTTCTTGTTTTTAATTAGTTCTGATTAGTTCTGAAATAAGTTGCGTGTTTTTTTCTTTGTGTTTATCTTTTGAATCTCGTGAAATTTTGTAAACTTCTTATCATAAAATGCTTTAATCTACGACAATATAATAAAAAAGATTCAATTTTTATGCTTCATATAGTTTTTAATATTTTTGTAACAACAAAACGAATCGATAGGCTTATAAAGAAAATTATTCTTCCTCAGAACAATAACGAAATAACTTATCTTTAGCTGACTAACCCTTGCTTGGTTCCAAGTAACCTGCCCAGCTCCAAAGTAGTAACAGCTTCCTTGGTACTTGGTCTGACCATAAGGACATTCTGTATTAGATGGAACAGTTAAAGAATTATTCATCACCGAAAAGCTGCAATTTGACGCTGACTATTGTTGATAAGAAACAAGTTTTTATGTTATACTAGTATATAGAACTTTCGATTCAATTCAGACCATTATTTTCATTTTCGAATTTTTGTGATGTTTTGATTTCTTTCTGTTTTTTTTAATTGCTTTAGAGAGACTAATTTATAAGCTACATATAAGATTTATATAAGATACAATTACCACGAAAAAAGGTTTAACTCATATTTTGAAATTACATACCAAGTCAAGACCATTCCACTAATATCGATTTTTTTTTCGGTTTAAAGATAACCTTAGGTTATTTTTAATCTACATTTAAGATATGTTTTCTTGGAAAACAAATGATCGTGTCTACTTACCTAAAAGTTTAACCTGTTGTTCCAAATTAGAAACCTTCACTTTTAAACCACTAAGTTCAATGTTTGGGGTCGCTAGGTCTGTTGCCGTAAGATGAGTCTTGGATTCTATCTGTTGCGTATTTACATCCTTCTCTAATTCGTCGACCTTTTTGTGGAGTTTTTCTAACGTTGAATCAATTTTCTGTATTTGGTTCAATAGCAACCATGTCAGAGGGTCCCCTTTATCTGCGCTCAAAGACCTTTTTTCATCTTTGCAATCAATGGTAAAGATAAGGAAAAAAGATATAAATGCAGATAACCTCATCTTGTTATCCAGAACAGCTACTTCTTGGAAAAAATGACACAGTAAAAACATTGGAATTTGCATTGATTTTTTTCTAACAATACATTTTAATAGTCTCTTTGCGTGTGCAGTGTGTCAGGTATCCAAATGATTGAATTTCAAATCAAGTTTTAAACTACCATGACTACATTATTCACTAAAATTCAAAGTGAATTACGAACTGACTAGCTACTTTTAATTCATGATGCATTTTTGTTTGGCTATCGTGGGATGAAAAAAAGACCTATTCAGACAGAATTCAAAATACAAAAAACGCGGGTATAAACGGTTAATTTGGATATGCTATATATCGATATCTCATCAGTAGCATTTAAATCAAAACATTGGAAGGTCAAAATCGTAAACTGTTGAAATCGAAAAGTACAAGGAAACTAAATTCAGCACCGAGTATATCGACCATGTGAATTACAAGGAAAGAAACCTGGTGTTTAAAACATTTTTAAGTAAAAAAATTGGAAATCTTGGCGACAAAAACATTATAGATTTTATGGTAATTCGCGTCAGACAAGTCCGACAACCTTGCTTGTGATTACCTTCGGGGACCTCTGGTCCACCAGCAGTGGTTATCGCCCAGTGGTTTCAAAATTACAAATACCAAAAACACGGGTATAAACAGTTAATTTGGATATGCTATATATCGATAATTCAAGGGATAACCTCTCATCAGTAGCATTGAAATCAAAACATTAGAGGGTCAAATTCCAAAACTGTTGAAAACGAAAAGTACTCAAAACCATAACGTTCGAACAAGGAAGCCAAATTCAGCACCGAGTATATTGACAATGTGCATTACAAGGAAAGAAACCTGGTGTTAAATAATCAGATGTGGCCCTGTCCATGGGGATTTAAATTTCTGTTGGATGGTTTTATCAAATTTGTAAACCAGATCCTCATCTTTATATGTCTTGTTAGTCGTGTGTCATAGTCTTCCTTTTGTCTCCTAGCGATGGACTTCAGTTGTCTTCTAGCAATATTGTAAACATCCTATGGCTTTAGTTTTTGTTTCAGGTTTTCTGCATATTCATCTAAGGAATGCCTATCTTCATTTAATGGCAATTAGTGTAGCAACTGTAATGGTAAATTTATCTCTCGTCCTAGCATTACGTAGTTTGGAGTGAATCATGTTGCCGGGTGTGGAGTGATACGATATGCTGCTAGTTACAGATTGATGTTTTCATCCCAGTTGGTGCTTTAGTTGTTGATGAAACTTTTCAATCATGTCTGTTAGTCTTGTTGAACATTTCTATTATGCCTTTGGAAGAAGGGCGGTATGGAGCTGTTCTGGTCTTCGTACTTTCTAAGAGTTGAAATATCGAATTTAAAAGTTGACTTTGAAAATTGGTCCCTTGATCCATGTGTATTTCCAAAGGTATGCCAAACTGCAAATAAATTCAAAACAAGTTTTTGTGCAACTATCATGACTATTTCTGTTTTCTGATTCGACATTCTTCCATCCATCTGGTAAAGTAGTCCCCTATGACTAACAGGTATTTCTTCTTTCTCTGTGTCGTAGGTAATGGCCAAATTACGTCGATACCAACTCTGTCTAATGGGTTACCAACAGTGTAATTCATCTACTGCGCTTTTGGTATTTCTGCATGTTTTTAACTTGTTGCACACTGTACATTGTTGAATATGCAGTCGTATGTCATGGCTCAATTTGTAAAAAACAGAAGTGTTTCTTCATCTTTTCTACTTTTTTTAGCACTATGTCATCACAATGCGTCCGTCGTCCGTCGTCGTCCGTTAACAATTTCAAAAATCTTCTACTCTGAAACCACTGAACAAATTAAACTGAAACTTTGCAGGAATTATATATGCCATCTTGGCAACAGACGATCCTAATTTTAAAATGATTCGATAAAAACCCTGGCGCTGTTACTAAAATTAGAACATAGGGTAAAATCACTTAAAATGGCTTATAATTAAGCAACCATAACAAATAGAAAAAATACAAAATATCTTAAGCTCTTCAGAATCAAAAGCTATACAAAAGTGTCCATTGGGTGGAAGTTGTCAGATGACCCTTGATAGGGGTTATGGCCCTTTAAAGGTCAAAAATAGCGTTTTTTCATGTTTTGCCGAATAGAATGAACACTATTGCAGATAGAGAAAAGCTGTTGCTTGCTTAAATGTTCAGCTCATTAAGCTCTACTAAAGTCTTCATAAGGTCGAAGTTGTCAGATGACTTATAGGGGTAACAGCCCCTTAAAGGCAAAAATAGTGTTATTGGCCTATAGAATGAAAACTATTGTAAAACTCGTAAAACTATAAATTTTGAAAATCGTACCATCTCGTAAGAGAATTTCGTATATGTGAAGGGGGTATCAACCACAGGAATGTAATAATCAACTCCTGTCATTACCATCCTGTCTCGGTCGTCCTGCTCCATTTCTCATAGTGTTTTCTTTTCTGGACTACTAAAACCAACCACTGGACTTAACAGATTCCCCTCTGTCATTCCTGTCCTCTCCTGGTTCTCTATTTTAATAATTCCCATTTTGACTTGGTTAACCATAGCCGAAGGACCTTCTCTTTTATGCCCGTATTAACCGTGACTTCACCGTCATCAGTTTCCAATGTTTCATCTTCATTCTCTGTAAGTAAGGCTGACACTTGGCCGATAGTCAAAGCCTCTTTAAAGTTGGCTAGCTACTCTGTGATTGTAGCTGTGGACAGTCTCTTTTGTAATGTCTTTCTTTATTACAGTTGAAACAAACTGGTTTTCCTGTTGTTGTTTTGTTTTTTTTTTTTGGTTTCTGTATGTTGAACTTTGTTTGGTTTGAATTGGATGAATTCAGAGATGGTATGTCAAATCGTCTTTCACCTTGCCCCTGGCTTGACAATTTCTTATCAATCATATCTCCGACTGATTTTATGATCTCGTAGATTCTTTTAAATCACGGTCAGACATGTTAAGCCTTTTTTTCTGCGACATATGCTTTGTAAGTACATTATATACAATGCTCTGGTCTGGTAGTCCAGCTAACATATGCTCGGTGTAGAGGTTGTTAAATAATTGTCGTTCCATTTATGGATATGCTTTCCTAACCATTGCCTAAATTCTTGCAGAAAATTCATGGATTGGTTCTCTGTATTGCTTCTTTACATTAGGTAGCTATCTTTTATATGTTTCTGGGAAGTTTGTGCTTCCTTATCGTTTTTCCATCTCTGTGCTCAATAATCGAAATGATGCTCTGACTTCAAATGCTAATTCAGTTGCGAAGTTTAAAGCCTCATCTTTTAATACAAAGAGTACCACTTCTGTCTGTTGGTGTGGACTCTCTCTGTTATGATTTGAAATTGGATCATAAATGTCTTCCAATCGCCTTTGCCATTATAAAATGGTAATCTGGATTTCTATGGCTCAGAGTTTACTGTTGAAAAGGTTCTTGATTGATTAAATGGTTGATTTAATCTGTCATAATCAGTTTTTGGTTCATTCTGTTTGATCTGGTAATTTACATTTGTGGTTATCAAGTCAGTACTCCGAATTCATGTATCTCAGTTTCTCTATATTGGCTAACATTTCCTGTGTCATCACTGTTTTATGATCTGAAAGATTTTTGTCGTTCAAGTTCAGATATTCTTTGTTTCAGCCTTGTTATCTTCTCTATGCCTCTGTTGTGTGGTTGTGGTACATGTATATGTCTTGCTCTAAACAGCTCTATATCTCTGATATACATTCTTGACTGTTCTTGAATTGCTCTGCTTTCTCCCATGTTCTTCCATTAGGTAGTATAGGTAAGCCCATTCTGAGAAGTCAAAGGTCTTGTATTCATATTTGAGAAATTCCCTACAGAATTAGCTGAAGATGAAAGGATCCCCTTTCGACTACCTAATAAATTTTCATTTGTTCTGTCTGTTTTCCCATATAAATGACTTTCGATGTACCCACTAGCCATTTTTGTTGTATTTGAACTTATTGAACTAGCCGAATAATTATGCGACCATGTTGTATTGGTGACAAAAGGATTAGCAGACGAGAATTGACAATACCAGGGGTGTTACCCTTTTCCATTTTGATAGTAACCTCTCTTACATTAACTAAAAGAGGTTGCAATGGATTAGGACTCCTACAGAAACTTCTCATCCCCCCCCCCAAAAAAAAAATATAGGGTTTGGTAATTGGCGATTTCTAAGATAAATAATAGGAAAGGTCTGTACCAGGTATGGTTATTAAGAGTACCACACAGAGTGCAGAATAATGGAAAAATATAATATGCTGGTGTGCACTCTAGATTTTTAAATTTTCCAGTGCAAAAATATGGGAAAATATATTATATTGTTGTCCACTCTAAATTTCTATAATTTCTAGTGCAAAAATATGGGGGAAATGTTTGGTATGCACTCTAAATTTCAATTCAAATGAGATTAAAATGTGAAGAAATGCACTATACATTCCATTAAATAATAGTGCAAAATATGAGAAAAACAATTATATGCCTTTAAATTTCACTAATTTCTAGCGCAAAATATGACAATTATGTGAAGAAATGCACTATATAAATTTCAATAATTTCTAGTGCAAAAGTTTGCGAAAAATGTTAAAATTATTATTAAAAGTAATTTCTCTTTTAACCGCCCGCCACCAAATGTTTTGCTCATTGGGTTTGTGAACAAGATGTTGTTATTTGAAAAGTCAAGTGAGTATTAAAACTAAAAGTGAATATAATTTATTTTGACAGCTGTAACAATTGCCAGATTTCAATATAAGTAATGATAAATATCAACAATTTGTATGTAACAATTAATTAAAATAATCTTAAGTGTGTGATAATTTACCTTTCTCAAGCAGTAACCGTAATTCAAATTGAAATGGACTATAAATTCCGAGTATTTATAGAGCTGTGAGCGCTTCAAAAAAGTCCCGGAAATGAACGCCAAAACATAGTTAGAAAGTGAAAATAGAATGTTTCATGACAGAATAACTTAGTTTCTGAACGCTGAACATTATGAATATGCACGAAACGTGTTGTATAGTATACAAATTACAACAAACTTCCAGACAATAAATTTTGCTACGCCTGACGCGCGTTTCGTCTATTTAAGACTCATCAGAGGCGCTCTACCGAAAATATTGAAAATGCCAAAAACTTAATGAATATGAAGAGCTTAGACCAGTTAAACCAAAAATACCTAACTGGGGAACCAAATTATTACTAAGATAATCAACCAGTTTAACCATTGTTAAGCTGAAATCAAGACAAGATGGTATACAAAAGACGACAAAAAATTCCAAAATTATGTAAACGTTGGCCCATCGTTGGCCCCTTTGTTGTCAAACTACGTTGGCCCAACGTATTAGTGCAAGTTGGGCCAACGAAAGTCCAACATGTTGGCAACTTTGTATAATTTACAGTAGTACGTTGGCACGACATTGGCCCGTCGTTTGTAATATGTTGGTCAACCGTTGGCTATAGGTTGGCATTATGTTGGCTTTATGTTGGCAAACTTTATGCTATATATATTGGAATGATGCTAGTTCATTTGCATCATACTGTTGATCCAATATATACTTTTTCAAGATCTGTGTCTGAAATGTAATTTTAAATAATTATAAAACCGATGTTAAATAAAGGTTACATTTTGATAAAGTTCGTATTTAACAAACAAACAGCAAAGTTCTATTTTATTGTCATTCAATTTTTCATTCAATATGAAGTAGATTTTGCTGAGAATTAAGAAAAAAAACCATCCAATTTTTGAAGTGAAAACATTAAAACAGTTATACATATAATGAACATTGTTTCAAATTCTTGTCTTCATTTAGCATTATTTTTTTTATCAACAAACAATCCTTAAATATACTAATTTAATTGCAAGATTATTGACCACTTTCAATCAGTGATTAATGATTAAGTAAAACACGTGTTGCAGTTATTTTTAAAAAAAATATATGAACCAATGTCATAAACTTGAGTAGCAACGTAACCATTCTTGCCCGTGAGTCAACATTTCGTGTCGCCGGGCCACACCCTGGATGACTTTGTCAGATCCAAATTAACCATCATAGACCATTGTCAAAGCTATAGCGATGAACGAAGACAGAATAAGAGAGCTTTTGGATCCATGAATTGAAAACACTTTATCCAAATGGAATAAATAAGAAACGTAGTCAATTGGCCTTCTGCAACTAAGTTTTTAAAGTTTTCAGTGCCATTTCTTGTGATATTTCATTCTTTCATTACTTACAATTTTGCTATTTCGTCTGTTTTGGTGACCTTGTTTCTTAAACTTTTTTCATTATGTGTTTAGATTGTTGTGGTTTTAGCTCACATATAATAGCTATTATTTATAGCTTTATCATTTATTTTAACCATATTTTTTCAAGATTTTACTGTCCAAACATTATATTTTATTGTATTTTGTTCAATTTTATTGTTTTTCATGTGGAGGATTAATTGAGATGTTCAAACATAAAACTCAGGATTTAGACATACGTCACAGATCTTGATTACGTAATTTATTATCATCATATCAGATTACAAGCGCTGATGAAGCTGGTCGGTCCGGCGAAATATCCGCAAATTTGATTATTAGTCATTGTCTTTTGACTTTAATTATTATTTTTATTTTAACATCATATTTGATGTTGTTGTGCACCATTTTAGAAGTTTATTTATCATTTTTGTTTGCACAGTATCGTTAACCTTTTTTGTTTTCGATCATCCCGTAGGTTGATACGTTGGCTACTTCTTTCAGACGTTTATAAATGTGTTATACACACATTTATGTTAATGAATCAAAATAATACTAGATTTTGATAATATTTCACTTTTATTTTTAATTTAAGTTACATATAATTTAATATAAAATCTAAACTTACATGTCTTTCCTCAACTCGTGAAACTGTTTAAAATTATTCTGAACTACATCCAATAGCAAGTTACTATGACAACTGGCAATTAAGATTATGTGTTGTGTGGAAATTATCATCGTCTTATCAGAGACTGTATGCTGAGTGTGTTAATTTATCCGAGGGATAATGCTTACCCTATTTTCATTAGATAATTATCTCTAGAAAACTATGCACAATGCTCTGTATTCCAAGCAATACATATAAACAATCTAATATCGAATGCTAAAATTTAGAAAATAAATTGTTCTCATATTTAAATAGACAAGTTTTTTTTTCTCCAAAATATTCATGGCTAGTCAACGTTGGACCAACGTTTGGCCAACATTGTTTTTAGAAGAACAGACAAAATAAAAAACGAAGGCTTTAATTAAATTAAAGATATGAAATTGTTGAATTGTGTAATTTATATAACTTATGTTAAACGTAGAAGGATTTTATAAATTGTGTTCGAAACTGTGAATCAAGACTCTTTTTTTGTCCAATGAATGACCAACGTTAGGCCAACATTCGGCCAACATAGGCATTCAGGGTTTTCAAAAGCTTTCTCAACAGTAAACAGTAATAAGTGTCAGGTACTTTATCTATAAACACCATGAACAGGACTATTCAAATCGTCAATCATTAATAAATAAATTTGATTTAAATACTGCAATTTGATAAGACGATTTTTTTTCATATCCCAATGAAAAAAAACATTGGGAAACGCTTACTTTTTTACAGGAAATGCTACCATTTCAGTCCCTTTATGAGTAAGATTTTCATGTTTTTTTAATCGTTTTGAAAATTTATTTATAAGGAGAAACTGTCATAATTTTTTTTTCATTGGGGATATAAAAAACAAAATGCACATTTATTATAATCTGCGACGCCCAACGTCGGAGAGTTTTTGAAAAAAGGGTATATTAAATGAGAACTATGTCATTATTTTATAATTTGATTTAACTTTATTCAATATGTCTTTTGAATGGTGTCAGGAAATAGTTATTAAACCTTACCACAAATTCTCAGCTTCTAAGGAGTGCCAATGTTGGCCCAACGCTGTTTGCCAACACTACTAAATTGCCAACCTGCTGACCAATTGCCAACGTTTGCCCAACATAAGCATGCTGACTGGGCCTTATGTGTCCCGCAATATTGTACTTTGACATGTAACGAAATAAAATCTATCTGTTCCGAGTAAAAAATGGCGAATAGATATAATTATGCACAAAAAAATATTAATCTTAAAAACCTATTAATTTTGAAAAAAAAATATACTCGGTATTTAAAGTTAAGCATTCTTAATAATATGTTTCCTTCGTAATCGAAAAGGTAATATTTTTTTTCAAATTCGTCAATCCAGCCTTTTAGTGCCCACCATGAGTCTTCTCTCATCGACTCTACAAGAGGTGTCTTGAACATGCACAGGGTATATGATCAAAATGTTTTATCGTTGACCTTAGATAGGTGAGATATGGTTCTTATTTAGTTCTTCTATACTGAAGATGTGACGTTTACAAGTTTTCAAAAAATTCCTTACGTCAGATTCGTAAAGGGATTTGTCTTTAAAGTCGCAATGAAAGTGTTAACTCATTCAATCATAACATAAAATTCTCATTGCGAGTTTTGTCAGTATTCAAAGAATTAAATTTCTAATCATGTATTGATTTTCAATGTACACTTAATACATTGAAAATAAAAACAAATAAATAAAAGCATGGCTCAAAGTCCTCCGACTTACAAAACCTGTGACACTGACCTTTGATTTTCCAAACTCAATTGGCCTTTTCCTTAATTTGTAAGCTTTTATGTAAGTTTAATGTCGTACCATCGGGGTGTCGAAAACGATGCTCCGGAACCAATTTTATTTTATTTTGCTCTTTGTTGTTTTTGCATGAAAACAGGCTAAAATTACTAAAAAGACGAATTTTGCAGTAGAACAACAGACACAAAACCAATCGAAGCTTAAGACATCACAACAACCACAACGCACATATTAAAATTAAAATAAAAATCACGTCAAAGGCACACTAAAATAAGACAAGAACAACAATCCATACTCGTCAATTAATTAGTATGAAATACGGATGCTGTCAAAAAAAAGTTGAGATTGCAAAATTAAGACAAAGACGACCCTTTTAAGAGCGTCTTCCATGATGTCACAGATACTGATGATTATTTTATTATTATACAAAAAACTACTTGGTTAATTAATTTTTATTGACTATCATGGAAATAAGTTATTAATAACAGCAAACATATAAAAATTGTATTCTTTCAAAAGTAGTTAATAAAATGAATTAAGATTTTGTCGTATAAGAGACAGACCATTTTACTTGAAGATGGCCTTGGTTTTTTTTCTGGTCAGAAAAGTTTTTTATTTTTTCAAAGGTGTTGAGACTAGATATTTTTTTCTCTGCTGACAAGATATTTTTCCATCAAATTAATGATTCAAAATATGTTTTTAGGCAAAAAAAATGGCTACGAATATACCTCTTAAAGTTAAGTTTCTTATTCATAAAAAAATTACATAAACATCATCAACGAAAAAAACAATTTATTTGATTCTATCAGAGAATGACTTCAAGAGCTACCCACACTAAAGACGCGGAGTAAATGATCGAAACAATGACACTAGTATACCACACGCCCTTACCTACCGAATAGTATTATACAGCTAGTTTAAAAAAGGTTGGTAATCGAATATTACTGAATGGAGAAGAACTGTAACATCTGGACTTCAAGACAAGGGATATACAAGGGGAAAAGCACAATACTTGATGACGACATCTAGTTGAAACCATATGTCCTAACGGGGACAACTAGGATAAGTACTAAGTAATTTCAAAAATCAATCAGATCAAAATTACAACAAGGGTCCAGGCAATTAATCGAAGATACATATATTGATTCCCCCTAATATATTAAATTATAATGCGGTTTTTTTTTATTGGTCAAAACGCAGTTTCCGCATATTCAATATATCTGACAGTAATTGTAAGTGTCGTTGGATTTTAATTTCCGTCAATTTATTGCCGTGGTATTTTTCCCGCCATTTCAACTGCTGTGGTATTTTATTGAAATACAACGGTAACCGCGGAATGTCTCTATTCAAAAGGTACATTAATATAAAAAAATGGTGATGATGTGGAGGAAATGGGGACACAAAGCTTATCGGGGAGGAGAGTTTTTGACTGGCAATGAAATAAGGATAGATGGGTACGGACGGACAATTTAGCCTCCTGCATTTTTGATTTAACAGGCAGGTCCTTCTGCAGCAGGGCTCTTTAATCTGAAAAGAACGTGACATTTTTCCCAACACGGTGCACCACTATGGTTTGCGGTCAGGTTTTTCGCATTATAGCATGATACCCCGTCATTTTATTGTGACAGGGCTACCTCATTCAACCACCTTCAGCACATATCCCAGTCACTTTGTGGGCAAAGCGGTCTGAGGCGATGTCAGGATTCTGAGCGCTCTTAAGTGGATTTTTATCGACAAAATTAGCGCTGCTGCGGGCCTATACTCTACCCGGAACCCAAACGGGTAAAACAAAATGTGATGGAATTAAAGGACTATACACTTGTGAGTGATATTTGCCAAAAATACTACTTTCGAGGCTAAAAATTTGACTCGCCATACAGACGGACACCGTATTAAAAAAGCAATTGATATTCAGTGGTTTTGTAATTCATTGTTTTATATGTTGTCTGTTGTCCTGTCCTTATTTTCGTATTCTGGTGTTGTCTCTGCCCTTTCGGACTTTGAAATTCGGAAGTCCAATTGGTACCTCAGCTTCTCGCAATGGCTCATTTTGGTACGTCTCAAAATGACCAGGTTTGATTGTACCAAATCTCACTTAGTGCCATAACATTAAACCATTAAAATAGGTTTTTACAAAGCCTTGGTTCCAAGTTCGTCTAGTGCTTAACTTTGAAATCAACTTTAACTGAAACAATTATCTTTATTTAAATATCATTTGAAGAGTCAGCCTGGTGGCATACTATGTGTTGAAATTCATTCTCGATCAGAAGACGCATTTTCCCTGAAATTAGAATGAAGTTGCATTATTTTCTAGTTTATTCAATATTTATCAGAAAACGCAAAATGAGGATTTCACCCTTAAAAAGTGTTGTTTGGGCGTCAAAAATGTCAAATACCAACACAAATAAGCTGATTAAGACCAGATGAGCAAACGCTTAAGGTAAAACCACATCAAAGGACATCATATTTGTAAGACCAAACTAATAAAACAAGACATACAAATCAAAAACAAAAAGAAATCTTTCGCCTTTGAATAAAACATTTTTGTTTCAGACATATTTCCACCCCTAGCTTTCTCTGATCGACACATACCCGTAGCTAGGGGGGGGGTTCGAGGGGTTCGGACGACCCCCCCCCCCCCCCCTTTGGACAAAAAATTTGATCAAAATAGGGAAAAATCAGGTGAAAAATTGGTTAAGCACTATTAAAGTCAGAAAAATTTGGGAAATCGAACCCCCCTCTTCACTTTTTCGAACCCCCTGTTGAAAAATTCTGGCTACGGGTATGCGACAGAAAGTTTGCATACACGTCATTTATAAGTAATATCCTTTAGATATATACAAATACTTACTTTTAATCACAACTCTTTTTCACAGATATAATGAAACTTATAAGAAGCCTGAATATCATCCCATGTATAGGGGGTATTTATATAAAGCCTTGCATAGTCCTGGTTCCTATAGTTATTGGGATTCCCTGGAGACCAGTTTGTATAGTTTACTGGGCTATTGTCAGAATCCCATACCCATATTCCTTCATTAGAGTAGTCATTTGCACCAATCCATATATCACTTGTCATTCCTGAAAGACCAATTCTGATTGAGTAAGTGTGCGAGTGTTTACGCCCGAATAACACATTGGGCAATAAACATGTACTGGTTATAAATGAACATGAGAAAAAGTTTCAACATATAATATGATGCAGGTTCAACCTGATAAGCTCCTGCAGATAAATTTTAGGGGATGACATATTTGATTATGACGGGGGAAGTGGCAGTTCTTGTGAATAAATAATATTGCCTGCAAAAAATTGAGATAAATAGTCTGGCCTCTACTTCCAAGGGGAAAAATCTGTCCCAAGATTCTTTACTTTTCTTTAATAACAGCAAGAAATGCAAGCTTTTACATGCATGGTTTTGAAAAGGAGCACACCTGCCAACTGAACGAGGAGGTGTTTTTTTTCTCAAACTGAAAATGACCTCATAATATATGCTTAAATTAGACGATAGAACCGGACGTCATAGAGGACACATTTAAAGATATTCTACTTTTATTTTCGAATGTAAAGTTTGGATAAGAAACAATATCATATATACTGCTCAAGACACAACATGGACAAGGTTATAATTTTATGACTGCAGAAATACCGGTATAACTGTTTTTCTATTGCGTCTTTCTCTATAAGCACAGCACAGTACATCACCTTTATCTCCGTATTAACAGGATTGATTTTCAAAATCAACTGAAATCGATTCTTCGCAAACATTTTTGAAAACCATGGTGTTGACACACATTTTTGCTTCTTGTTCGAATAGCTCTCAGTTGTAGGTTTACGCACTATCCCCATTTTAAAAATTACAGCTAGGAAACACTTCAATTCGGACACTGCCAGCATATTCTACGATCTTAGTCTTGAAGCAGTAGAACCCAAGCATATTGTCTTAAATGATTTGAGAAATCCAAATAAGTTGCAAACGTTAATTAAATTACACAAAATCCTTTTAATAAGAGATATCCACTATAAGTAAGTACACCGAACGTACTATGATGGAGGGACATTATAAAAAAAATGAAACTGTTAATGGACAGGACTATCTTTTTTTACAATTAATAAATATTAAAAACAAATATGCAAAAAAGTTCCAGACAATTTTGTTACGCCTGACGCGCGTTTATACTAGTCTGTAAGAGACTCATCATATATACTTTTTAGTTTTTACAAGCATCGAAAAAGTTTAAACTATCAGATCAGCATTGGTTTTCAGAAGACATTGTTTCCTGTCTGTTTCCAATACAATTTTCGTATTGGTTACGAATTCCTTGGTGACATGTCTTTAACTCCAGGATTTCTCTCCCTGAAGGGACGTATATTTTTCGGCAGCTTCAAGTGGATAAACACGCACTCATAGACTCCTTGCCACTGCGGCCATGATGTCATGGAATATATTTGGTTTGTCTGCGTGTTCCAAAATATGACTTCACAGCTTTTATCTCCCTGCAACAAGCTCTCAGAGAAAATTTGCCAAATAAAGCCAGTAACTACATTACAAATACCAAAACGCGGGTATAAACGGTTAATTTGAATATGCTATATATCGATATTTCAAGGAGTAACCTCTCATCAGTAGCATTTAAACCAAAACATTGGAAGGTCAAAATCCAAAACAGTTGAAAACGAAAAGTACTCAAAACCAAAACGTTCGAACAAGGAAGCCAAATCCAGCACCGAGGATATCGACCATGTGCATTACAAGGAAAGAAACCTGGTGTTTTCATCAATTTTGAATTTAACAAACGGAAATACTATAAATATGAAGTGGGGTAACCTAAATAGGATAAATTTATTTTAAATATAAAAAAATGTGTCACTCAAGACAAACGAGGAGTTCTATCTTCTCTCAGAGAGGACCAGTCATTTAATTTTTAGGGAGTCTAGCAACCTAAAATATGCTCAAAATTAATTCCGTTTTGTGCAGAATATAGTGTTTCCTTTTCATGTTCCTCTAATTGTAACGTCAAGACCATTGTCGAGGTCATAGATAGCAAGTTGTTTTTCAAAGCTGTAAAAAATACCTTGGCAAAATGGGAATTTTAGCTGGCAGTGAAAGGGTTAAGTTGCCATGTTGCCGAAAATTGGAATGACAGATTCCCGCCATTCTGTAATTCTGCTTTGAACAATTATGACGTCAATGAAATATATGGCGTTCTCATTGAAAAAAATCTTAACATGCATCTCTATAGCTAAAAATATTCAAAATATTCATATAAATACAATATATACGTATCTTAATTTTATAAATACAAATTACAAAGTAGAAAATTAATTTTGCATTTCGTGCCATTGGGTGCGGATATGTCGACCAGCTTATACCTATTCCGGTTTCATTCATCATAGTACGTATACTCAGGCAATTTAGCTCCCGGGTTTTGAGACATTAAATTTGTTTTGTTTTTTTTTTTTGTGAAACAATCAAAAACGTCTATTGTCAAGACAACACAAGACATTTTTTAATTCCTACTACACAACAGTGAAAATAGGTCTATATAAAAGATTGTAACCGGTCTAGCAGAAATGTTGATAAGTAATAGTTATATATTTAACAAAGAAATGAGTCTTCCCTTTTGAGCTCACCAGACTAGAAGGGTCATGTGAGCTATTACTAAATCTTGACATCCGTTGCCCGGTCTTCAATCCGTCTATCGTCTGCTAACTTAATTTTTACAAAAACTTACTTCTCTGACACCATTAGTCCTATTGCACCAACGTTGATACAGTCCTTTATTGGCATTGGCGCTACATGACATTCGTAAAAAACATGGCTGCCATAAAGAACATCGAGAAAATTGAATTTTTTTATCAAATAACCCCAAAACATTCACGGATATCAACATTCTGTTCAGATAAAAATAATCAGCCCCTCATGATCTATCTTGCCCTTTTTTCTTGATTTTATCCTACTTATCTAACAATTAAAACTTAGTTTTAAAAGCCACAAGAAAAGTCCAAAAATTTAGACAACTTCTATTATTTTACTAATTCTAACTTTTTATTGTGATTTATTTATTTCAATGTTACCTTTTATACGTGGTTTTTACTTTCTAAGCAATGAATTTATTTATAAGACAATTTGTTTTACAAGTGCATTGTAGTTGTTTATTATCATGTATGGCAAAGAACTATCTTTTGGGTTTAAGTCTGTTGAAAAAAAAAACATGGCTGCTGTTGCCTAAAATAAAACATAAAAAGTAGATTGTAGTTTTTTGTCTATGTCTCAAAAACGGTCACCAATATCAAATTCATTATGGGGGAAAATTGTTCAGAACTTTAAACTTGAAGAAAATCAAACCACCTAGGTTAACACTTGTTAATCAGGTTAATTATGAGGTCACCTGGTCAAATCAATTTCAATCAACGGTAAACATTAATGTAACCGTTTCCAGTTCTGCAAAACACAAAATAGCCTTATCATGATGAAATAGTATCATCTCCGTAACTGATTCACGATGATATTTAAGGGGGCGCTCCAGTAAATCCACCAATCAGCGTTTAGACAGAGGAGGAAAGTAATACTAAAAGGAACTTTGGGGAATTTTTTTTAAAATCTGTTCAAATGTGTTACTAAGACCTATACTTTCCCAGTTTTTTTACATGTGAAAAATGAATATATGTAGTGAAAATATATTGAGGATTTTTGCAATATCAAGTCCACACAAACGACAGACAGGAGATAGATATTCTTACACTCCTTTGGAGGTACTTCCAGGTTCAGTTAGCTGGTGCTTTTTTGACCGGATATTTTCATCAGCCGTTTGTTTTTAGCTCACCTGACCCGAAGGGTCATGTGAGCTATTGTTATCGTTAAGCGTCCGTCGTCCGTCCGTCCGTCGTCCGTCGTCCGTCGTCTTTTCTTCAAAGATCTTCTTCTCTGAAACCACTGAAAGGATTGTATTGATACTTAGTATACATGATCTTTAGGATGTCCTGTACCATGTTTGTGAATTATATACACGTCGACCAACTAACATGGCTGCCGTTGCTAAAAATAGAACAGGGGGGTCAGACCATTGTTTTTGGCTTATAACTCAAAAAGTATAAGAGATAGAGAAAATCCGAAGCAACTCTCCGTGTTCAGCATCAAAAGCTCTACAAATCTCTCCATTGAGTCGAAGTTGTGAAACGACTCCTTATAGGAGTTATTGCCCTTTAATCATCAAAATTGACCATTTTTGCAGTTTTTTGACTATTTCTGGAAAAATGTAAGAGCTTGAGGCAAAGCTAGCATTGCAGAATTGTTAAGCACATTGAGATCTACAAAAATGATTTCAGGGTCTAAATTGTCAGATCAGATGTTTAAGAATTAATCCCCTTTAACAGTTTTTTTTTCCATTAATTTACACTGATTTTTAAAAATCTTCTTCTCTGAAATCCCTGAAGGGATTGCATTGATACTTGGTATACATGATCTTTAGGATGTCCTCTACCAAGTTTGAGAATTATATACATGTAGACCAACCAACATGGCCGCCGTTGCTAAAAATAGAATAGGGGGTTCAGACCATTGTTTTTGACTTATAACTCAAAAAGTGTAAGAGATAGAGAAAATCGGAAAGAACTTTTCATGTTCAGCATCAAAAGGTCCTAACAGGAGTTATTGCCCTTTAACTGTTTTTTTTTTTCTATTAATTTAAACTGATTTAAAAAGGATTGTTTTGCAATTTTGTATACTTGAAAGTCTGTGAAATTTATTCAAACTTTGGCATAAGAGATCAGGTGAGCGATTCAGGCTCCTGGGAGCCTCTAGTTTTTATTTGGTACGCAAGTTGGGTGCAAAATGATCAGGATTTTTAGATTAGATGACCAAAGGAAAGAAAACCACAACATGTCATTCAGGAAAAATCATTTAGGTTCGTTAGATTTATACAAGTTACTATGAAAGTCAATGCGGATTTATTTACCGGAGAGCCTTCTATTGGGTAAGCCAATGAAACGATCTGTTACTTTTGCAATCTTATTTAACGGACAACCAACGCGTTTATAATTAAGTGATTGGTTATTATAAGATGGCGTGAATATCCTATGAAATTAAGAGCTTCACACCTTGTTGCAAAGCAAAAAGTTCTTTTTGCCTTAGAGCTTAATATTCAGCATTTAAGTCATGTGAGCGATTCAGTTCCTGGGAGGCTCTCATTATATACATTTATATTGCTTTTTTCTGCTATATAAAATTGCAAATTACAGTTCAAGTTATTGTGTCTATATATCTTTATCAAACATTTCTAAAAGATTGAATATATTTACCTATATTGTTTGCTTCGTCCACAAGCATTCTATTTTCAACGGCATTATCTATTTTAACCAAATGTCCTCCCACACTAATGCATCTGGCCTAGAAAAACAAACAAATAAACAACGATGTTTCGATCTGGCACCAAAACAAAACGTTTCCTATTTAAGAAGACAAACAAGTGACGTTTTCGCAACTAACGTGTAATAGGGTAGCAAAGTTTTTTTAAGTCTCACGAACGTCACATGAAATGCTAGGTGGGGGAGTTGAATATCGTTACAAAATTTATCATGTCTACGTTATGATTGATCTCGAATCATAATGTTCTAACTGTTTTAAGACAAAGTCTTTTTCATTTTACTTGTTTTAAAAACCTGTTAAAATTTATAAACCTAATATAAGGAAGTCGTTGCCTTAAGGTCTATGAATACGTTTACCTTAAAATTGCTTAATTTTAGATCCATTTTTCAGTATGTGCACAGCAATCACTGCATATAGAATTCAAGAATACACACTAGCAGGACCTAGATATATACAGGTTTCACAACTACAAGTGATGCGATACTGATTTTTCTCTTTTTCTCTTATTTTCATCCGATTTGTCAACCCCTCAACCAATTGTGGAAAATATTTCTCAGCCCTTGAAAATTCTTTGTTCTCAGTGTAATTGCACATGCAAATAATGAACAACGTTTTTACATTTTTTACCTGTAGACATTAGAGAAAAACATTCTACAACTTAATTCTCGATTATTATGGAATTTCTAACATATCGGGAAATAAATTTGATATTTTAATCCTTCGGCAGGCCTCGTCATTAAAATAATCAAATTTATTAATCTCGATGTTAGAAATTCCATAATCAACTCGATCGCATTGTAGAAGCTATATTTATCACATCGAGTTAGATATTTGTCAAATTAGGAACATTTGCGAGTTTCCTTTGACAAATATCTAACGAGTGTGATGAAAATCCGTATCTCATCACTTGTAGTTGTGAAACCTTTTTCTCTAACTGTCTAACGAGAAAATACCCCCCAAAATTACTTAATTAATTCTAATTGATAGGTAATTTTTCCTATATGTATTTTGTTTAGAAAACATGTGAAAAAAGTAGTCAAATAAAAAGTACCACCGTTTTATTACAAATTTTAATTAAAAGTAGACTTTATAACATAAAAAACGGGGTTTTTTTTGCATTTTTTGTTATACTCTAAAAGGGGAAATTTTCGCAAGGGGTTTATTTTCGCTAATTTTGCGATCATAAACAATTTTGCGAAAAATATACCCTCGCGTAAATTACATCTAGAAAGACCCAATATTCCATGATCTAATGAATCGCATAATTAAACCTCGCGAATGCATTTTGGTACTGAAAACGCAAAGTTTAAACCACGCAATATTATCCCCTTTTACAGTTTTTTGTTTTGTCTTTTTATTCACGCGATATAAACAGGTGTTGAAACAAAAGAAAACAAGCTTTCCACAAGATGCGTATCTAACTGCGGTGTCTCGCGCGGACAGCCAATCAAATTTCTTGAAATTGAATATCACACCGTGTGGAGTTTAATATGCACAATAGTCTCATCTCGCGAGAACAAGACAATATTGCACAACAGAGAAAATAAAGTATTTTTATTAAAAATAAATTCATACTTACTTCTGTAATTTGTTAGTTCTGCTTTTTTTCTTTTTTTTTAGCACAGCAAATTTTAGGTCAATAACACTTACACCTTTTCATGTGGCTTTAAATATTCTTATTGTAATTTTTTTAAAAAGTGCTCACCAACATGATAGTTGAGAGATATAATAGGGTTATTTTGTCCTTTTTCAAAATTGATTTTGAACGGCGAATTTGTACCGAAAAACTACGCTATCTTCAGCTTGAAAAGTATGCCAATATAATAAGGTGGGTCAATGTCTAGGGTCTACTCATTTTTGGGTCCTAAAAATATGTCGTATGTGCTGTACATATACTCAGATTTTCTTTAAAAAAGTTCAAAATGTCCTGATGAACCTTAAAACGCTGCCCTTTTCCGTCGCAAGAATTAGTCACAAATTTTGTAAAACAGGAACCTGTTTCACAAAACTATATAAGGATATGTCTGAACACATACGTAAGAAGTAGAATTGAGATTGTCTTTATTGCCAATATTTCAAGAAATTAAGTATCAATTCAGTATTTCCTTTCAGTCAAGCAAAATAAAGATCGTGTCAAGTGAAATCAAGAGATATGACACTAGACACTACTGTACCGGCCGAAGACTAATTCTGTAGAATATTGACACTCCTTACCATATTGATGCACTTTTTTAGTATAACGATAGTCAACCCAAACGATAATAGCCCGAAAAAACACCAAACATTAAACAAAATAAATGAATAACAATCAACAACGCGAACTCAAGTCGTAACGACGAGAGTGTACAAAGGTACTACAGTAAAATAAGCATGTTATACAACATTCGTCGCACTGGCGATGATCAATTCAGTGTGTCAAATCCGATAAACAAAACCATATGACAAACCAACATCCGCGCTTATCTGAGAGAGAGAAATCCCATATTTGTCTATGAGCACATGATGTCTTCATTAGAATTTATTGATTGAAAACAACAACCGAGGAGCAACATAATCTTGTGTTAAGTAAATGTTTACTTTTCAAAGATATTAGAACCATATTTTGTATAAAGACCACCATAAGACTACCAATTCATGGGATTGAAATGTTGTGATGTCTTAAGATAGGACGTCTTTATTTAGACAAATAGGACTAGGATAATTCTATAGACGATCTTTAGACAACTCTTAGTCTTAAGACACTTTTGTTAAACATGTCCCTACGACTATTTAAAAGACTGGCGAGCAATCCAAAAATGTGACAAGATTATAGGGAAAAATGTTTCTATACGGAAGTTCTCATGTGACAGAGAGTTTTATGGTTTTTTTTTGAGTTTTTTGTTTGTTTTTTTTTTCAAAGGGGGTCCCATCATATTTTTAATCTCGTACAATTTTACAGACTTATGTATTCTAAAGAGGTTTGTCTCACTAGTATATTTAAAAACTATTGCGCTTTTATCATATTTTACACCAATTTAAACACCAAACATACAAATAAGCAGTCTAATTACATAACACCAATATCATTACCGCTGAGGATCAATTTAGAGACGAATTTTGAAATATATATTTAAATATAAAATTCAATATAGAACTTACCCTTGCTTGGTCCCAAGTAACCTTCCCTAATCCAAAGTAGTAACAGCTCCCTTGCCATCTTTTCTGACCATAAGGACATTCTGTATTTAATAGAACATATGAAGCAAAATTAATCATTGGCAAACTACATTATCACATAAATATTGTTCCAAAAACAACACAAAAGCTATAATATTATGATTTCGATGCTGAAAAGAAGATGGTCAATATTTCTCCCTTTTTTTGTTTGTGGTGTCTTTTTTTATTATATTTTGTTTGATTTTTTCATACTTGCTCCAGTGATTTTGAACGTTTGGTGATTGCTTGTATTGTGTAAGCTTTTATTAGTAGAGTAGACGGAATGCAAAAAGACGCTTAATTTAAAAGTTTAATGTCCCGAAAGAACATACTGCTGATTTTGGGCTTAAACGAAAGGTACACGCTTCTAGTTTGATATTTTACTTGTCGTAAGAAGTTCGTATGGTCGAGATTTTCTAAATATTACGTTTAATAGGGGTACCCTCGATCAACTGTCTCATAGTATAACAATAAAACATCATATTCAAAGCAGACAAAAATATTTTCACGTTGATTTTGCATTCATTACCTACAAAATAGACATATCTTGACTACCAATGCAGTAGGTTTACTTAGAGGGTGCATCTTTGCATTCAAATTACGATTTGAAAAACGTTTAAAATATTAGCAAAATAAAGGCGAATTTAACTTACAATTTTAAAACTCTTTAAGCATCATTATTGAAACTAATATGTCGTATTGACACATCTACAAACTAACTGTTCCCCAATTTTTATAGCGATAGGACTAATAGTTTTGATTTTAACGAGGAAAAACTATTATTTTAAATTTGTCAATTATTGTGGTCCGGAAACCTTAATTCCGTACTTGTTACGTCTTTTACACTCTATTTTAATTGCAAATCTGCTAGTTTTGTTTCAAATAACGATATTTTTTTGTGTTTTTGTGTGGTTTTGATTTGTTAATTTGTTATTGTGTTGATTTCCATTCGAATTTCAGGGGCGGATCCAGAAATTTTTGGAAGGGGGGTTCAACATACTGGGTTCTGTGGGCCAAAGGAGGGGTTTCAGACCCAATTTTTCTGAAAATCTACATAAAAAAATTTTAAATTTCGGAGGTAAGGGGAGGTTCCGACCCCCGGAACCCCCCCGGATCCGCCACTGAATTTACTCATTTTCTTGTGTCTTCATATGACCCATGGCACACAGCGTGTCTTAAATAGTCGCTGCAGAGGAGTATTCCGTTATAGTCACGACTATAAAAATCCAAATTGAGTTGCAAAAAATGAAGAATAGAGAATAATGACCCTATTTAATATTAAAAAAAATATACAGAATAAAAAATTGAACATAGTATAAACCAATAGAGTAGAGAAAAAAAATGAAAAAAAATTCATAAAGAATACAGAAATGAGACAAACTTCATTCAATATTTTATAATAACCATTCTGTCTGTCGGACTATGTGCAATACTCTTTTAAGCACAATTTCTTCTTAAGCACCTTTTGGATTTTGAAGTATAACATTAAAAATTGCGCTATGATATCTTTTAAGCACATTTTTTTGTAACTGGCCAATGGTTTTTGATCGAACTTAACATGAAGTATGTGTACTGTATAAACATGCTGATGAGACTTGTTTTTGCTTTTGGATATCAGTCAAGCGAGATAATTGAACTTTATTTTTTTTCTACATATAGATTCCATAATGAAGCGGGGGAATCTTCAGTGAGCTTTCTCCCAGTTCTTGTTTAACATCAGATACATAAACACATTTTGTAAAAAGATTTTGCGAAAGTTTCATTTAGTTTCAAGAAAAAAAAATTAAAAGTTGTGAATAACAGACTAGTACTTTTATTAAAAAAATGGCTATTCCATGTTTTACTGAACATCGATCAAAAAGGGAATTATGACACTATATAAAATAAAAGATTTATTAGACATTCCGTTAATGTTCAAGCATTAGTTAACGTTTATCAGGACATATACAATTAGTGCCCTTGTGTCCAAAAGCCATTCTTGAATGATTTGTTGAAGGAATCGCTGAATTCGAGATTGAACAAAAAAAATAATCATAATCTGTGAATCAAAATAATGTTTCCAAGATTTTGTCAAAAAATTATCAAATTTGTAATTGTCGTTTATGAGATATAATGAAAATTATCTGTGTTTTTTTCATGGCCAGAAATAAAAAATACGATATATTACCAAACTACAAACACTTTTTAGCAGGTTTAATACAAAATAAACTTTTAAAATCGAAGTATCATTATGTGAGATTGATTCTGTAAAGTTTTGTGAAATTTGAAGCAGTTATAAAGGAGTTGTTGAGGCTATGAGTAGGGTACCCCCCTCACCTTAGCCTAAAATTTCCTTACTTTACTATGGCGAATGCTTATTTTTCATTCAATGAATAAGATAAAAAGATAATATGTTGAACTACAATATGTAACAATACTTTTGCCCAAGTTTTATGAGATTATTAGCACAGATGGCGAATCCGTGGTGGATTAGAACTGTACGGTCCTTGGGTGGCTTTGTTAATTTTTAGTCAGTATAAAATCAAAAAGATTATCTAGATACAATCTAAAACATAAATATTACAATTAAACATTAAGAAAAAGAAAATACCTGAATTTCGAAAAAATCAAAGATGGTTCAAAGCAAAAATTTGGCGATAAGAGTAAAAAAACACATTTTGTGTACGGATGACAAAACACTTGTTTCGCTTATCAACGTCCCCTTTTATAATTCTTATCAAAATTTTAAATGTAAAAACAAAAATAACAACATGCGACCACATTTGTGTGAAATTTTCAAAGAGATTCGTGCAATAATGTAGAAGCAATAGCGGTTACAAGAAAGGTACACCTTCGGCCAAATATGCAAAGTCCCTGTTTTCACACGAGTAAACCCCTAATTAGACTCGAATTAGAATTTTTCGTATTCAACAATCAATGGTGTAATATTCATGTGTAACTTTAATCAAATTCTATAAAGTTCTGTAGGTATAATCAGTCATTCTATATTGGCGCCCCTGGTATTTTGGGCAGGAGTGTGGACGATTACAATATAAGGCTTGAAGTCCTAAAAAACGAATTAAGTAGGCCTATAAATCTTAATTGCCCTAAATGTATTGAGATAAATGGTAAAAAGCATTAGAACCTTTAACAATGTGTCAACTAAGTTGTGAAGGTTTGTTTTACTCTATTGTTCTTAATATCCCCCCTTTTTAAGGATCTCTTAGACACAGTTTTTAATGATAATATGGCCAAATAATATTTTAGAAAACACATTTGGTATGTTTACTGTAAGACAAACTTGAAACATAAGCAGAAAGTTATATTTAAATTAAAAAATAATAGCGTAGAAAATTCCTCCACAAAAAGGGGGGAAATTCGACCTTCATGTAAATTTATTAAATTATTATTGATGAACGGTAGTACTATCGAAAATTTTTCAACTAAAATATTTGTTTAGACGTTATATCATATATTTCCGATCAGTTGTTTCAATTTTGACCACAAATAAATACGGAAATGAAAAACACTTTTACGGTTGTTTTTTTAGTTTTTTTCGCCTATTGACCTTTGACCTTGAATTTCTGAAAACTCGACCAACTCTGATTCTTACGACAAGCATATTTCGATTGCTTAGGTCCTGCTCTTTCCAACGATATATAATATACGAGTATGTTCGGTGGGGACATTAAATTTTTCAAATCAAGGTGCCGTCTACTCTACTATATAGCATACCACTATCATAAAATATGTTAATACCATTCTTGTAAAATAATGTACAAAGTTAGGACCATCGATGTTTTACGCAATATGACTACCTTATTGGGTCTTCTCTACTTCTGAAGAAACCGGTATTTTCCAATACTTGTAATGATTTTCGTATCTACTGGTCTGAAACGTTTTATTTTCTGTCCAAAGTAGAAACTTTTCATTTTTGCCATTAAGGTCTCTTTGGGTGGTGATTACATATGTTGCCGTTAGATGAGCCCTGGTGGAAGTCTCAGGAGCAGCAACCTTCTACTTTACAGCATGTACTTCGACTCTGTTGGAACACCTCTGATCCTATTGGAGAATTTGGCCATTTGTCCTTCTTTAGACGCAGCTCTTGCGATGAATTCGTTCTTTAACTTGCGTATCTCTTTCTAGATGTCTTAGTTCTTTTCTAATAGGTCGGTCAGTTGTCTTCAGATGGTGGCTATTTTTGTTGCCGTGAGATCAGTTAGAGTGTCAGTCTTAAGAGCTGCAAACTTTTTTACTTTACAGTCTGTACTTCGTCTTGGTTGAAAACATCAAAAATCTTATTAAAATGTTGGAAAATCTGTTTTCCGATCCACCCACTCTTGTAAAATGTTTGCCTTGTTCTTGCGTATCTCCTCTAACATCTTTTCTTATTTTTTTACTCTTTCTTTGAGTTTTTCCAACGTTGATTCACTTTTGTTTTTGGTTCAGTAACTTAGTTTATCTGCACCCCTGGTATTTTTTATATTTTTGCAATCAATGCGCATTACGATACACAGAGCGGCAAATATTGCTACATTCATCTTATCATCGAATATCCACGACAACAACTTCTCAAAAAACAATGACAGCCTTTCCTTCACACGAAGAAACTTCTAGTGCAAACTGCAGTTTTGATCCCGTTCAATGGTTTTCTGATGCTTTTAATGTCACGTTTAATAGTAATAGTGTAGACCCCAGTACTGGTTAGTCTAAGGAGGCCCAAGTATTCGATGAGAAGTAATGTCTGATAAGAAGACTGGACGAAGTATTTCGTCTGGGCTAGCAGCTCTACTATGCTGCTCTTATTAAAGGGCCAAGAAGGAAAGTATAAAGGCTATTTCAGACAAACAAAATTAGACTGACAATTCCAAGTACTTTAATGTGCCTATGTGTAAAAAAGATATTCGGTCTGCCCTATGTAAAATTACTCAGGAAAATGATGTTATGTTACAGGAAATTCATAAAAATTTCTCGCCTTGTATAGTTCCACTAGTTCAGCAAGCAGATATGTGGAAGCCAAAGGAGACTTTGACACTAGCAAGGCTGAGGCATTGTTGTCTGATGGCTGCAGTGTGCTTTATAGATAATGATTTGAAAAGACTAAAAATGAGATAGGCGTTGTTCTTAAAATAGCCTTTTGTAATCCTAGGTGCACAAAGAAAGATTCCTACGGTTATGATAGTAGTCAAATGTTGACTCGATTTCGTATGTTTAAAGCTCAAGAGACCATGTGTTCAAGAAAGTCAACCGATGAAGAGTCAGGGACCAGAACAAAGGTTACTAGCGTAAGACGGAAGGAATAAATATTCACACTACAGAAGGGTAAGACAACTAAATTTATAAGCTTGGAGTAAAATAACGTCAAATCAACGGTTTTAAAGTACGGTGGAATTTTGTTTTGATATTGAAATTTATACAATGCCAGTGCATAAGTATGCTTTGTAAGAAATAACTTTTTTCAATGGAATCAGATATTGGCTCATTAGAAGTAGAGAAATTGTCAGTAGAGAAATTGTCAGAGAAAGGCGCGGTTTTAAATGTAGAAGCAAGAAGCAATTTGTTTCAAATATATTTTACATACAAATATATTTAGTCCTTAAACGAGACGATTCAATCAGATCCGCTTAAAATTCAAAACTATTAAATGAGTATGTCGACTAGTTTCATTTTAAGCTAGCAAATCTCTCGTTTTTCATTGGCTTATTCAAAATAAATGCTTATTTTTGCTCCATTGATCTGACTGGTGTTTATTTCAGTATAGCAATTCATGCGTCTTATATACATTTTTTTAAAGCGAACTAATTAAATTTCAAGTTTTATGTATTTGGTAAGCTTCTGCACCAAATATATTTACTAAAGTCTTAAAACCAGTTAATGCCTCTTTTATTATATTTTATAAGGCTCATATTCTGAAAATGGTCATTATCCCTCACGTTCAAGATATGCTTGGATGAGATAACATTTTCTTTCGATCACTACTTAACTCACCTTGTAAATCGACAGACACCTGTAGTTGGCTGACAGACGGTTGTATGTCATCAACTCTTGTCTTCAAATGAGCTAAGTTGTTCGCCACCTGAGCTAACTTGTCCACCGCCTCCTGGAACTCGGGAAATAGGTCAAGGACACTATCATTACATTGTGCACCCAATAGGGACGCCAAGAGAAGGGCTGTAGCAAAATATGACGTCATCTGCAAAAAGTAAAGTCAATAGCAGAACATTGAAAATTCTGGTACTCTGGTCATCACATGGACTAGAATTTTTGTCATTTACGATTTTTGATGAGGCTCAATTTGGGTTTCTTGATTAACTGTTTAGATGATTACGTGACTCCAATAGTCATTTTGAGTGATTATTTGATGATGGATGAACACGCCCCTTTTTGGTTATTTAGTTACCACTTTTGAAAACATTTGTAACATGACATGATTTCAAGCAAATTGGTAATTACCAACCCAAAACTTAATTATCTTTTGAATTTAGGGTACCACATACAGAGCCCCATTTATATCGACATACAAATATTGATACCACCTATTCAATTACTTAAAATGCATAACAAATGTTAAAACATTTTAAGGACATAATATTCACATTAGAGTTTAACATACCCTTTACATTTTGAACATTTACAAAAAAATCAAAAACAAACATACAAGCAAACCGCAATCAACAACGTGAACTCAGGTCGAAACCAGATCGGACTTAGGCGCTCCGCAAGAGCTGTTCCTGCTTGCTATGTACGCACACCTGTCACGTTGCCAACGATCGATTTCGTGTCAATTCCGGCAAAGGACGACAACACATAAACATTCTATAACAAACCAACATCTGCATTCATCTCAGAGCTAGAAAACCCTTTTTGTTTATATATGAGATCTTGATATCTTTCGATATCCCTAACTATATATATCATTGTGTAAAGTTTTAATAATGAAACAATAGCTGCCGCACAAAATGAAAATTTAAAAGTAGCTTTTAAGATGCTCGCTGCTCTTGTTATGGGGATTTCTGTCATTTTTTGTCGGGATCCTGGGGATTTTCACCACCAAGCTAGGGTTAACATTTTGCCAACGAACCGCTTTTTGTCTTTTTTAATATAAAAAAAGTGATTTACAAAGTTTTATTTTATTTTTGGATTTAAAAAGATTAAAGGTGATAATGCTTAACTTTTTACCGCCAAAATTTAACGTCAATTATTTAACAAACGAGGGCACGGACATTGTTTGCTTATACTATGCCTTCAACTATTAGATCTTCATTTAAGATATCAAATTTGAGTCCTATTACTCTATTTTATTCACAAGGTTGGGCGGAGCTAAACTTTCTCAGTCTTTTAGGTAAGTATTAAACGTAGAATCCCGAAATAACTGACCCATGACCAACCCGGTCAATAAAATAAAGTAATACTTAATTTTAATATTTGTAGCGAACATCCTTAATTCATAGTTTAACATCAAAAGTGTCTGACTTACTGTCGAATGCACAGACCACCAATGCAAACAGTCAAAAATGTCTTACCTTTTATGGTTGTCCTAACACTACCGTCTTCAAAATACCTTTGACTTCCTATTTTAACTTCAAAATGGCTCTTCGTATATATATGGTTCGACAAAAATGCGTGGTTTTAATAATTGCATTCTCCCCCTTGAAGTATGCATGCAGATGCAACAGCCGTTGAGCGGGTGAGATTATTATTACATCTAACTTGTTTATAACTGGATATGACTAAGTCGCTCTTTAATAATTGTATGGAATGTATATTATCTTATCATCTCAATGATACAAAGTTAATTATAAACCTAAATATAACTATATCGACTGTTAAAAAGTATTTTGAAATTCATAGAATTGTCAAAATGATTAACTGTTATGCGTTTTGTGAATATTTCAGAAGGCGAGATATAATTTAAAGCCACTCGTCATGCTCGTGTCACTTTAAAGTTTTGCAGACGAGTTCTGAACCAATCTTTTTTTCTTTTTTTATATATATATACAAAGATAGTCGCATGCGAGTTTGTATGTACTTGTATGTACTTGTCGATTTTGGTGTTTTCTTTTCATTGTTTAATAAGGGGTCTTTCCTTAGACTGGATTTCAATTGTATGCATTTTATTTTGACCTTGGGCAAATCGCAAAACAATGGACAGCGCCTACTGGTCTTATTGAAGCATGCTGACTGTTTTTCAGTGTTTTTTTAGCTGTCGCCTGTTAATGTGGGCTGTTTCGCGTTCATAACCGAATTCCGACCCAGTGGACACCACACGGTGACCTTTGTTGCACTGCTAACACTGGCGATGGTGTGTAATGCTCTTGGTGAATCAGTCACAGCTATACATACCAAAATGAAAAGGGTAGATAATTAGCATGACATTTTCAATACACGTTAGTTCACAAGCGGTGCCACCTTTCAGTTCAACGAACTGAATGCGTTCGATTGGCACTACCCACGACCTTGTCAGCTACAAGTTTATAGGGAAACATGTTTCTATTCTGGAAGTTTTCGATTTTCATATCATTGTACTTCATGTAAACAGCTAAGAGGATTACATTCAAACCTCCAATATACAATCTGAAAACCATAAGGAACAGACAGGATTGCGTACGGACATCGGAGCCAACTTAAGGAATCGCGTCATACAGTTTCATGTGGCGGATATAAAAACAAAAATTGTTCCCTTAAAAACATAAATGTGTACCACCTTGTTTACGGGTCAGCTGCCCATTACGACCCACCGAACGAATTCTCCTCTGTCATTCCTGTCCTCTTCTGGTTCTCTTTTTTAATAATTCCCATTTTGACTTGGTTAACCATAGCCAAAGGACTTTCTCTTCAATGCCATAATTACCGTGACTCACCGTCATCAGTTTCCAATGTTTCACCTTCATTTTCTGTTATAAGGCTGACACTTGGCCGATAGTCCCAGACTTACCATTTTAAAGTTGGCTTGCTGCTCTGTGATTCTTGAGATTTTCTCACGTCACGTAGCTGTGAACAGTCTCTTTTGTAATGTCCTTCTATATTACAGTTGAAACAAACTGGTTTTCCTGTTGTTTTGGGGATTTTTTGGTTTTATTTTGTGGTTGGTTTCTGTCTGTTGAACTTTGGTTTGAATTGGATGAATTCAGAGATGGTATGTCAAATCTCCTGTCACCTTGTCCCTAGTTTGATTATTTCTTATCAATCATGTCTCCGACAGATTTTATGATGTCTCTGGTCATAGATTCTTTTATATCACGGGCAAACTGATTACGCCTTTATTTCTGTGACATATCGGTTTCATATTCGCCTACAATCTACTTCTTCCATACATTGATCTATTTGTTAATCAAACTTTTCAAATTCAATGGCTCTGATTTGTGTTTTACTTCTCATTCCACTTTTGCAGGTCTGATGCCAGGTTACCAAATTTATTGTTTCTTCCATAGTATTTGGTCGCTTTGTAAGTACATCATATACAATGATCCGGTCTTGTAGTCCAGCTAACATATGCTCGATGCAGAGGCTGTTATAATTATATATAAATATACAAATTAATGTGGTAAAAAACTTCTTTTGATAGTTTAGCCTTTATTAAATGTTGCAGCAAAAAAATAAATACACCATTGGATTGAGACATGTTTTTTCTAGAATCAAGTGTAAGATAATTTTGATAGAAGTTGTAATAAAATTGCAATCGGCCTGTAAACTTTTGAAGCGGACAGGTTTTAAATTAGGTCATGGAAGCCATTTTCTACACCAGCAAGACAAAAATGTACAAGGGGATTTCCCAATTTCAATCAACCAATAATATCTGAGAAAGATCAATCAGAAAGCTTCACCCGGTGCAAGGTCAACAGCACCTGGTTTGACCCCTTGCAAGTTTACATCAATGTTATTTATAGATATTCACCTGGTGAAACGCACTCATTTAACCTTTCCCTTCAGTATACTTATAAAGGACGTATCTAGAGGATATTCCGAAAGATAAACCCGGTGTGAGGTCAAGAGCACCCGGTTTGACCCCTTGGTATAAAAAGGCATTTGAAATTTCACGTGGTCACTTTTATGTAAACTGACCATTAAAGAATCGATGTATTTGGGATTTATTTATCTGCTTTTTTAGGTAAGTGTTTGTCATTTTGAAGAACATAATTATACGTTATTTTATTTGATATATATTTTAATTTTCAAACACGTCGATCTAGTTTTTATATATTTACAAAATGTATTTATTAAACTTTATTTTATTAGGGACAGACCATTTAACTTGAAGGGGGGCTTGGTTTTTTGTTTTAGTCAGAAAAATTTTCCCCGCGGTAAAAAATATTTATTTTTCGAAGGTGTCTCAACAGAATACTTTTTTCCGTTATTATCATTGTATAATATGGCAGAAATCCTTCTTCAGAATATTTTTTTTCTTACCCTCTGCTGCCACAATTTTTTTTCATCAAAATAATTTTCAGAATATTTTTTAAGGAAAAAATCAAGCTCCCCCTTTCAAGTTAAATGTCGGAACCTTAATAAAATAGTTTGTACAATACTTGATGAGTCTTGAATAGACGAAACGCGCGCGCGTCAGGCGTAACAAAATTAATTGTCTGGAACTTTGTTGTTATTTTTATTTGTACAAAAACTTTTGACACTTATAACCTTTCAAGAAAAAAAGGAAAATATTATCAATTACAATGTTTTTGTGTGGATTCAAAAAGTTTCATCGCTTTTTCTTCTGAATGTGCATATGCGGAATTGACAATATTTACACAATTTGAGGTAAACTTATCAAATATCAAAATTGATGTTATGTGTGCACATGAAGCAAAGTTGCAAATCGAATTATTGTTTAAGGGTCGACTATTTTTCTCGAACAATTTGCTGTTTCGTTCAAAGCGGTTAAAATTAGTTATATTTTACGGCAAAAATTTAGGCCTTGTTCAACTGAAAAATCCCGTCAATAAAATTATTAATTTCGGGCGTCCGGTGTGCCGGTCGGAAAAATATTTTCGTAATTATTTCCTCGACAACTACTAATCACAGTCTCTTGATATTTGATATATATGCAGCATTAACATTAGCTCTTATAACATTAGTTAAGAAAACGTACTCCTAACGTACCCTCCGTTTGGGCTACGATTCCCATCCATTCCATTCAACGATGGATGTAGCAAAGCTATTTTGCGGCGCTTGAGGAGTGCCGCGCTGGCGTCTGTAGAATTTGTTTAGAATTTGTTATTTTACACCATAATCAATTATCATATCAACTTTCGAAGTCTAACATTGTAATTAACGTTTTTTAACTTATGATATTCAATTTTATAAAGTTTAAGACTAGCGTAAAAACGAAAATATTCTACATTTAAGGGTTTATCTGGAGATTTATCAACATATTAGATTGAAGTATCCTGAAACACATTGTTCTATGTGAAAGTATACAAAAAGATAAGTGAAAGTGTGTTTGAAAGAATTGTTTTTGCTCCTTTGAGGTCAACAGGCTGGAATGGTAACCCTCACAATAGAAAAAAGTGGGGAGGTTTACATGAACTTGGAATTTGATTTTAGGTGTGTTGATCATCTACTTCCTGTCATGTTTAACGAAATTTTATCATTTTTGTTGTTGATCCATTATTTAAACTTTGCTACCAAAATATTTGGCATCATGCAAAACGTTGAGGAAAACAAACAAACCCGCCTCTGTTCAAATCCTAGGTAGTGATTTAAATCAAGATGCATAATTTTTCATGGAACTTTGTAAATACTTTTTATAGACATTTATAAAGTCTTTTGATCAATTTATAAGAAGTTAACCGGTTGAAATATTGCTTCTATATGTTTGGTTTTTAATTGCGGTAAAATAGAAAAAACAAATGTAACCGAAATGTTTTTATGTGACCTCATTTGACTATAGACTGAAGCATTTTATCCTTATATTAAAACATGTTTTCTTTTCAAAGGGATGTCGCAGATTTAAACAAAGGTCGAGTTTTAACAATACAAATAACCACATCATTCCATGTAAAACAATAATAGGTGTTGTACAGTGGCTAGTTGAAATGTAAACAAAACAAAAGTTTAGAAGGTAACCACATTCCATGAGTAAAAGTTAAAACGTTGAGTCTATTATTATTTTTATTCATTTATTGTAGAAATGTACATAAAAGCACTGAGGACAAACAGTCAAGATTCGCGATACAAATAAAAGACAGTTTTAATGATCAGCTGATGGAAATATATGTAAAATTGGTCTTGTAGAAGTAAAAGAAGCACACATACTGACAGAAGAATTCGACCATGTCAGGAAACCATTGCAGGAATATTTTTTACTCAACTAGGCCGTCAGACCGATTATATAATAAAAAGATATAGACATATGACTGTGTGAAAAACTGGCAACTAAAACCTGATTGGGGAAGCTTACCATTACCTTGTTTATGCACGCATTAAAGAGAATGGACTCTATTCAACTTCAACAAACATAGATATTTCAATGACTTCGATCCATAGCATTTTTTTACTTTTGTCAGCTTTTTTACCTGGAAGGAGGACACGACAAATTTGTTTATCAAAGATAAATGTCATATGAATAAATAAAAACACTATATTAGGTGGAAGCTTTTATTTGTTTTTGCATCATTCTTTAAATATTATTTTATGGATTTTTTTCTTGTTGTCTGTCTTCTGTATATTGTTCAACTATTCTAAGTCAATCTTTGAACTTGCTAGACTTCTTGGCTAGCCTGTGGGCAATGATGGTCTAATTTGTTTAACAAGTTATGGTACACCATTAATATTTGGTATGCAGTTGCATAAGTATCAGTACATAACAAAATCGAAAGCGTTTCATCTGTATGTTCCTAAAGCCACGATCGAATGACGAAAATAATCACTTATTCAACAATACAACAAGCGAAAAACATATACAACCGTCAAAACCGCTATCAGCAACATGAACTCATGAGGAAGCGAAAATGAAATGGACACCCAGGCAAAACTTTGTCATAACTGGGATAAAAAACAATATTTAACTGCATTTCAGGTTATCTGAAAGGGTAGCATGTACCTGTTAATCATAAAACAGCGCATACATTTTAGTGGACAATGCATAAATATTTGAAAGAAATCAAAAACCCCTTTGTATATTTATATACACGGTCACACTTGTAATAATAATAATAATAATAAGACAAATTTATATAGCGCCCTATATAATACTTAAACCACTCTAAGGCGCTTTACATCAAGACAAAATAGAATGACTTACACAAAACATATTTTAAAAAGTAAATGATCATTTGATAGAGTTACTAACCAATTTATGATTAAAAATACCTAGCGTCGATAATATAATAGTCCTAAAAAATATACACCAAAATATAAGATAAGACCGAAGTTTACATTTTAAAATAAGTGTAGATTATCTATAAATTTAAAATAAAAAAATAAAAAATACAAGTTAAAAATTCACATTTGACACAAAAGTTAAAAATTAAATCAAAACCAGAACTAAAAATTTAGATACTGTAGACATAAAAAGAATAAAAAAAGAATCACGAAAATTATACAGACTTGATAAAAATATTAAACAAATTAAAAATGTTACAAATCAATATCACAGTCAATCAGCAATATAAATACACCTAACAAAAAGCAAGTCTATAAAAATATGTTTTCAGCTGTTTTTTAAAACACTCTACAGATTTCGACTCTCTAATGTCCACAGGTAGATTGTTCCAAAGACTTGCAGAAGAATACCTGAAATTCCGTTCACCATATGTTACTGTGCGCACTCTTGGTTGTTCCAGTCTTAATGTATTTCCAGATCTCAAAGTCCTACTCGTTTCCTTGATGGTAATAAGTTCTTGTAAATATACGGGCGCAGTCCTCTGTATAGCTTAATATGTTAGAACAAGTATTTTGAATTTCGGCCTGAATTCAACGGGTAACCAATGCAGTTCGGCTAGGACAGGAGTGATATGGTCATATTTCTTCGTTCTAGTTACAAGTCGTGCCGCTCTATTTTGTAGTCGTTGTAGCCTGTCCAAGAGACACTTGTTAATACCAAACAGTAAACAGTTGCTATAATCCAGTCTAGAAGTCACTAACGCATTCACTAGTGTCTTGCATGCATCAGTAGATATAAATCGTCTGATTCTCCCGATATTGCACATATGATAATTGCAAGATTTGATAATTGACTCAACTTGTCTCTCCATTGTTAGAAACTGGTCGAATTGTACACCGAGACTACGAACCGATGTTGAGCTGCTGATAACACTATCGCCTACTTTAAGTTTGAATACAGGCGTTTTAGTTGATTGGTGTTTGGAGGAGAAAACGATCATTTCAGTCTTGTCTTCGTTTAACTTTAGAAGATTGTTAGACATCCAGGCGCTAATGTCACTCAGACATAACTCAAGTCTTTCAGTATAGTCGTTCCAGTCATCACGAGGCTTTATTATCATATAAACCTGTGAGTCATCTGCGTAGCAGTGATAATGAAAGCCATGACGGCGACAAATATTGCCAACGGGTCGTGAAAATAAACAGTAAAGTTTCAGTCCCAAAACGGATCCTTGGGGGACCCCGAATGGAAGATGAGAAGGGTCCGACATTTCTGATCCAATAACAACCCGTTGATTCCTATTTGTGAGGTACGACCGAATCCATTGAAGTGACTGTCCAACGATTCCATATGACGTTTCTAGTCGTTCAAACAATATATCATGGTCGATAACGTCGAACGCTGCTGAAAGATCTAGTAAGACTAGTATAACTGACGATTGTCCATCCAGTGCTTCCATGATGTCATGGTTCACTTTGAGAAGTGCAGTCTCAGTGGAGTGTCGTGGTCGGTATGCAGATTGTAATGGGTCACGTAAAAGATTGTCATCAAGATGTTTGTCAAGGCGCATGGATACAACCTTTTCCATTACTTTGGAAATGAAAGAAAGGTTTGAGACAGGTCTATAGTTTTTTAAAACTTCTTTGTCTAATCCTGGCTTTTTGAGCAATGGTCGAACTATTGCCTCCTTGAAATTCGATGGAAAAACAGCCTGTTCAAACGATGTGTTTACGATCTTACAAATAAACGGAATGATGCTGTTCAAGTGTTTTTTTCAAAAAATCGGTTGGGATTGGGTCTTGTTCACAAGCTTTATTTGGCGCTTTGTTGATGATTTTTGTGATTTCATCGACACTTGTTTCTGAAAAGTTCAATAGTCGATGGCCATTGAATGGAACGTCTTCGGCAAGTGACAATGCTCGATTGTATGAACTCCGTTGACTAAGAGTATTTCTGATGGTAGCCACTTTGTCGATAAAGAATTCTGAGAAGGTATTCGCTAAATCGAAATTCGACGTTGAAGATGGAAGAATTACCTCACGTTGTTTGCCCATCAACGTGTTTGAAATTTTAAATAGCTGTTTCGTGTCACCTCCGCATTCCTCTATCTTATTAGAGAAATAGTTTTGTTTTGTTCGGTGCAATAGTTTCCCAGTATCCGCACACTTTTCCTTATAGATCTGACGGTGTATTTCTAGACCAGTGCGTCGATAGACCCTTTCCGCTTTTCGTCGTTTGCGCTTCGACTCGTATAGTTCTTCGGAATAGAACTCTGTGTTCGGACGGACAACGATTGATTTTGTTACTAACGGCGCATGTTTTTCAACAGCGGACCTAATTGTTGAATTGTAATGATCGACTAATTCATTTACAGATTTGAGTTCCTCTTTTTGAATACCACTATCGATATCATTAGATAATGCTGTTTTGTCAACTTTTTTCCAGGTTCTATACGATATAGTTTTCTGAATTTGCGGTGGTCTTGAATAAGATATGACAGATCGAATCGCAGAATGATCACAGAATGCATTACCACGCGAATCAAACATATACGGATCATGGACAGTCGGTTTATCGCTCAATATGTTCGATTCTGTTCTTGTTATAAACAAATCCAGAATATGTCCACTATTGTGAGTGGCAGTCGATATGTGCTGAGTAAGATTGCGGTTTTCTAGCGTTTGTGTAAATTTCTTAGCATCAAAATCATCGTTGTCGTCAACATGAAAATTGAAGTCGCCGGTGATGATAAGATCCTCAGAGGAAGTCACAATGTGGTCTAGGTAATTGTTCCACTGATCAAAAAATAACTTGGTTTTTAACCCGTTTGATTTAGACGGCGGTGATCTATAAATTACGCATATCATGACGCTTGTTTTGACATGACTTAATTTGACTTCCATATGCTCAAATTGGTCGATATCGATAGTTTAAATAATTGTCGTTCCATTCCTGGATATGCTTTTTTAACCGTTGCCTTAATTCTTGTAGCATATTTATTTGTTGATTCTCTGTATTTCTTCTTTACATTAAGTAGCTCACTTCTATATGTTTCTGGCTTTTCTGAGAAGTTTGTGTTTCCAAATGGTTTCTCCATCTCTGCGCTCAATAATCGAAATGATGTTCTGACTTCAAGTGCTAGTTCAGTTGCAAAGTTTAAAGCCTCATCTTTTAATACCAAGAGTACGTCTTCTTACTGTTGGAAAGGTTCTTGATTGATTAACTGGTTGACTTAATCTGTCATAATCGGCTATTTGGTTCATTCTGTTTGGTCTGGAATTTTACATTTGGGGTTATCTAGTCAGTACTCCGAATTCCTGTATCCCAGTTTCTCTATATTGGCTAACATTTCCTGTGTCATCACAATGTAAATATTCAATTTTACAATTTTTATTTTCCACATTTTAAATTGGCACACCATGTTCATGACTGCCAGCAAAACAAAAATCATTTTATTTTTACTTAAGCAGCCAAAAAGCAACTAGTCAAAATGTATATATTCAAAGGTTTGTGGCACACTGAACTTAGACAAGTTCTCGTTGAATCTCTAAGAAAAAAACGGGGGCTTCTAAGGTCAACATATTTTAGATTATTTACTTTTGATGTTGAAAATGCATAAATTGTATACAAGGACAAACTACTTTGTAAGGAGTTAAACCTTAGGTTTAAGAGTTCGCATTATTTAAGATAATAATATAAAACAAAGTGTACACGTGAGAAAGAATTGCATGTTCAAGTACACCATATCCAAAAATATTATAGAGCATAAATCTGAAACTCGGGGAATTGTTCTAAAATCCACACGGCTTTAAAACAAACTCCCGAAATAAATATTTTATGAAAGGATATGGGGTAAATGAACATGATACCTACTTAACTTAATACGGTGTCTATATTTCACAACTACACGTAATTCGATATTCCAGATTTATACACATTTTTCAGGTTTTTTTTTATCCGATACCGCTATCTCCATGACCAACTACTAGGCCAAGGTTATAACAAATATGTCGAATACGATCCCTACACAAATTCTTTCTTCGTTTTCAGCCTCGGTGAAAAAATTCAAAATCATGTTATTCGAAATGGTTAGTGATTGTTTTGCTTAGTGTTTGGTTTGTTGTTTTACTGGGTTTATCACTTCAATATCCCTATTATGTCTTCAAATCCGTCTTGTTTTTTTGTTAAAATACCGGACCCAAAGATAGAAATGGAAGGGGAGGTTTGGCGCGCCATAAAACCTCAAAATTACAAAACAATCGACCAGCAATCGGCAATATCACCTCAAGTCAAAACATGAGTAAACTCAAGTGTTCCGATAGGTAAAATCAGTTCCTTCATGTTACAACTTAACACAGACGTCGAGTTGCTAACGGTCAATCCAGCGTGTCAAATCCGGTAAAGGAATACAAAACAAAACCTTGTGACAAATCAACATGTTAACTCATCTGAGAGGATATAAAACTTTAAATGTGTTGACTTGAAAATAATGTCTTTCAAATGGAGACAAAACAATCGAAGAGCAAAATAACTCCTTCTATGCACGTTTTGTCATGTTTGTGTTCCTACAATAAGGGAACATTCATCAACTAAACATCTGCTAAATACCCCCAACTGTACATCGAAACTCAGTTAGATATTTTATGACTGTGTAGGTTTCATGATAATCTAATGAACATTTTGTAAGAATGGTAAATACTGTAGCTATCTTGTAGCAAATGGACGATTTGTTATATTTTTGACTGATTAAGTTTATTGCACTAAACCTCAGAAAACAATGACACAGTAAGACATAGAATACATATTTACAGTAGAATTGCGTGAATAGTGTGCCAGTATGCGTAATTCGATGACTAACCACCCGCAACAAAATCACAAAATCAAAATATGTCAAAATAACGTTGAAAACAATGCATGAATTTTGAAATGTGTGTTAATACTCAAAATCGTTAATAGAAATTTCGAAGTCCCGTAAAATAAGGCTGACAAATGTAGGTCTGGAAACCCTCGAAAAATCATATCTATCAACAGATGATATTAACAGACTGGTTTCATTAACATACTTCATCAACGTACAAGGTAGTCGCCACATCGCAACTTTTATTTAGACACATGTGCATTTTTTTAGACCTTGGGTCGATTACAGAATGACGAGCAGCGCCTACTGGCCTTGTTCAAGACTGTTGGCGTTTTTTTCAGTGTGTGTTTTTTTTCTAAATAATCGCTTGTTATGCGAGCTGTGTCGTTTACATTCATTTCACATCTCATTATTTTATATTGCAAAAATAACACCTTTCTAGTTCTATGCAAATGAAGTACAAAAGGCAAATGTTGACCGGAGAAGGACAAACAAAAATGATGATATTTTGAACAATGAACAACACTTTTATTCTTAACTTTTTATCACGTTGACAGACTCTGCCCTAACGGCAGTACAATGTCCGTTACAACATTTCTCGAAAAACTTGCAGGCATGGTCGTTGTCGCAAGATGCACCGGAAATCGAACTGGTTACGGGGCAGGTTCCTAAAATAAATAAGTAGTAATAACAATTATCATAGTTTGCAGTTCTTTTCACAACACAACAACTGAATCAAAAAAGATTTTTAAAAAATTGCAAGTATTTTGTGTTCAAGTCCGTTATCCTCCGCTAAGTGGGTTTCGTTATCGTAACTATTTAAGGTAATATGACCTAGTCTCATTTCTTAATACAAAACTATTAACCACAGTCTCAGCTGATAGTTCGAGTCCCGCATTGTAACTTAGAGAACATCGAGGCTTTCTCACCAGTACAACTTTGCTTTGCGAGTAACAAGATCGATATATTCTCTGGTTAGTCCGGCTTTCTCCTTTACTTGCTTACATGACATCGGTCTTTTTAAAACCTTCTGAAACCAATCGGATTGGTTTGAAACTATGCATACTTCGTCTTGAGTAGGTTCACGACATTTTCTTCTCCTACACCACAATTAAATTGAAACCGTAGGTATATTTATGGAACGCCAAAGCTGCCTTATAATGTTGTTTAACATTATATGATGACACTTCTTCATAATGTATTGATACTTAGTCGTTATGTGATGTGGTCATAATTTTCATTATGTTTTGATATTTAGTCGTTATGTGATTATACTTCTTCATTATGTGTTGATACTTAGTCATTATGTTATTATACTTCTTCATTGTGTTGATACTCAGTCATTATGTGATCAAACTTCTTCATTATGTGTTGATACTCAGTCATTATGTGATTATACTTCTTCATTATGTGTTGATACTTAGTCATTATGTGATCAAATTTTTTTATTACGTGTTCATACATAGTCACTATGTGATCAATATTCTTCATTATGTGTTGATACTTAGTCATTATGTGATCAAAATTATTTATCATGTGTTGATACTTAGTCATTATATGATTATACTTCTTTTTTATGTGTTGATACTTAGTCATTATGTGATAATACTTCTTCATTATGTGTTGATATTCAGTCTTAATGTGATCAAAATTCTTAATTATGTGTTGATACTCAGTCATTATGTGACCAAAATGTTTTAATAATGAGTTGATACTTGGTCATTATGTGATCCAAATTCTTCATTAAGAGTTGTTATTTAGTCATTATGTGATCATACTGCTTTATTACGTGTTGATACTTAGTCATTATGTGATGGTACTTCTTCATTATGTGTTAATACATAGTCATTATGTGATTATACTTCTTCATTATGTGTTGATACTCAGTCATTATGTGATCAAAATTCTTTATCATGTGTTGATACTTATTCATTGTGTGATTATACTTCTTCATTATGTGTTGATTCTCAGTCATTGTGTGATCAAAATTCTTTATTATATGTTGATAATCAGTCATTATGTGATTATACTGCTTCAGTATGTGTTGCTACTTAGTCATTATGTGATTATACTTCTTCATTATGTGTTGATACTAAGTCATTATGTGATAATTATTCTTCATTATGTGATGTTACTTAGTCATTATGTGATCAAAACTCTTCATTATGAGTTGATACTTGATCATTGTGTGATCAAAATTGTTCATTTTGAGTTGATATTTAGTCATTATGTGATCAGACTGCTTTATTATGTGTTGATACTTAGTCATTATGTGATTATACTTCTTCATTAGGTGATGTTACTTAGTCAAGAAGTGATCAAAATTCTTTATTATGTGTTGATACTTAGTCTGTGTGTGATTATAGTTCTTCATTATGTGTTGATACTTAGTCATTATGTGATCAAAATTCCTCATTATATGTTGATACTTAGTCATAATGTGATTATACTTCTTCATTATGTGTTGATACTCGGTCATTATGTGATCATACTTCTTCATTATGTGTTGATACTTAGGCATTATGTGTTGATTCTTAGTCATTATGTGATTATACTTCTTCATTATGTGTTGATACTTAGTCATTATGTGATCATACTTCTTCATTGTGTGTTGATACTTAGGCATTATGTGTTGATACTTAGTCATTATGTGATTATACTTCTTCATTGTGTGTTGATACTTAGTCATTATGTGATCATACTTCTTCATTATGTAATGATACTTAGGCATTATGTGTTGATACTTAGTCATTATGTGATCATAATTCTTCATTATGTGTTAATACTTAGTCATTATGTGATCATACTTCTTCATTATGTAATGATACTTAGGCATTATGTGTTGATACTTAGTCATTATGTGATCATAATTCTTCATTATGTGTTAATACTTAGTCATTATATGATTATACTTCTTCATTATGTAATGATACTTTTGCATTGGCTTTCTAAAACTTTATAAGAAAAATATTTTCCTACTCCATATAGATAGAAGGTTTATATACTAGAACATCTCTCCAAATAGATTTCAAAGGCTATTTGTAAGTCTACAAATACAATGTTGTAACTTAAGGTGAGATCAACTCTGTAAGGTCGAAGTTTTCAGATTACCCGCTTACAGCAGTCATAGTCTCTTCGACACAAAGTTGCCTCATTTTCTATATTACTCGAAACCCTTAAAAGATTATGTAAGAGCAAAGATTCATCAAAATGTCAATCGTCCGAAAGGGCAAAGACAAAATCAGGAAACAAACAGGCTGAAAGTTCGAAGAAACAGACAACGTAAAAACCTATAAACAACTGAACAACAATAAAAAACGCAAAGTCACTTCGTACCGAGAGTTAAATTTTTAAATGAATACTAGCATAGAGTAGTGATATATGAAAACAGCGACAGTTTATGTTTTCGCAACGACATTTCCCTGAATGTATTTTATGACAATTGGAAAATGTAAACTTAAAGATAAGGAAAATGACTAATTAAAGTAATACTATATACTAACAATTAAAATTATCTTTAATTTTTTGCTTAAGGAAAAATGGATTCATCAACAAAAATATGCCAACAACATTCGCAACACTGACATGCTTAATGCTGGCGTCACACTGTCCCGATTTTGACATACGAATGTGAAAAATTCAACTTCGTGCGAAGTTAGTCCCGAAATCCAAATCAAAACCGAAGGGTATACGATTAGAACCGATGGCTAAGCGATCGGAAAAGTAGCACAAACGAATAGCTGCGAACCGATTACGAAGTTGTTACGATGTTATCAAGATTAGTCGAGAATTAGATCCGAAGGAGACACGAATTTATACGACGGCTGTACGACGTCGTGTTTAGCATACGATGGGTCTACGAAGCACCACGATGGGTATACGAAGTATGAAATATAATAACGCGATTTGCAATAAGATTATATAATTTAGTCAGCTCTATATAAATTGTCCTTTGCAGCCTCTAATTAGTATTTATGGATAACAAGTTGAAACGATGGCTCTCCAAGCAAACCCCTGCTGTCCCTGATGTAAGAGTAGATAAGACATTTGATCTTGAGCTAATATGTAGAGCCTGTTAAGATAGAACAAAAAAGATGACGCTACTTTATCTTGTTTTGTTCGTGTGAGTTGACCGAAGCACACATAATCTGAAAACAAGAAGAATATGTTGTAACTATGTAGAAAGTTCAACAATTTTAGCTGTTGCAAACGATTCTTGAACAAAGCGTGTCCATCTTATAATACATAACTTCGTTACCGGTCCTATACCGGTATCTAAGTCCAAAGGTCCCGTAAATATTTGCGGACCGAAACGGAATGTAAACTTGATCTCAGCAACCCGTAATGGTGGACTGGCATACAGTACATACCAAAAAGCAGTTTAATAACTATAATTAAGGGTTTGGAAAAAAGTGTGGGAAACTGATATTTCAGTGAAATTCCAAAAGTTCAAAGGGTCCTAACTCTGTAAAAAATTGCGGACCGGAACAACGCGTTAACTTGATCTTTAACTCATCATGGTAAGACTCACATACCAAAAATGAGTCTTGAATAGACGAAACGCGCGTCAGGCGTAGCAAAATTTATTGTCTGGAACTTTGTTGTCATTTGTATTTCGAACACACGTGAAGGTTAGCACTGCTGGTGGAGTTTAAATTCCCCGAGGTTAGCCCGCTCCGGCACCAACACTTTTGAGTTGGAGAATACATCAAAGCTTTAAATTATCCGTCTAAATTTCAAAATTGTCTAAACCCTAAGGTTCTCCCTACCCCAGACATAGGTTGAATATCTTAGTAATTATTTGGTTCCCCAGTTTGGTATTTTTGGTTATACTGTTCTATGCTCTTCATATTCATAGTGTTTGGCATTTTCAATATTTTTGGTAGAGCGCCTCTGATGAGTCTTGAATAGACGAAACGCGCGTCAGGCGTAGCAAAATTTATTGTCTGGAACTTTGTTGTCATTTGTATTTCGAACACACGTGAAGGTTAGCACTGCTGGTGGAGTTTAAATTCCCCGAGGTTAGCCCGCTCCGGCACCAACACTTTTGAGTTGGAGAATACATCAAAGCTTTAAATTATCCGTCTAAATTTCAAAATTGTCTAAACCCTAAGGTTCTCCCTACCCCAGACATAGGTTGAATATCTTAGTAATTATTTGGTTCCCCAGTTTGGTATTTTTGGTTATACTGTTCTATGCTCTTCATATTCATAGTGTTTGGCATTTTCAATATTTTTGGTAGAGCGCCTCTGATGAGTCTTGAATAGACGAAACGCGCGTCAGGCGTAGCAAAATTTATTGTCTGGAACTTTGTTGTCATTTGTATTTCGAACACACGTGAAGGTTAGCACTGCTGGTGGAGTTTAAATTCCCCGAGGTTAGCCCGCTCCGGCACCAACACTTTTGAGTTGGAGAATACATCAAAGCTTTAAATTATCCGTCTAAATTTCAAAATTGTCTAAACCCTAAGGTTCTCCCTACCCCAGACATAGGTTGAATATCTTAGTAATTATTTGGTTCCCCAGTTTGGTATAAATGGTTATACTGTTCTATGCTCTTCATATTCATAGTGTTTGGCATTTTCAATATTTTTGGTAGAGCGCCTCTGATGAGTCTTGAATAGACGAAACGCGCGTCAGGCGTAGCAAAATTTATTGTCTGGAACTTTGTTGTCATTTGTATTTCGAACACACGTGAAGGTTAGCACTGCTGGTGGAGTTTAAATTCCCCGAGGTTAGCCCGCTCCGGCACCAACACTTTTGAGTTGGAGAATACATCAAAGCTTTAAATTATCCGTCTAAATTTCAAAATTGTCTAAACCCTAAGGTTCTCCCTACCCCAGACATAGGTTGAATATCTTAGTAATTATTTGGTTCCCCAGTTTGGTATTTTTGGTTATACTGTTCTATGCTCTTCATATTCATAGTGTTTGGCATTTTCAATATTTTTGGTAGAGCGCCTCTGATGAGTCTTGAATAGACGAAACGCGCGTCAGGCGTAGCAAAATTTATTGTCTGGAACTTTGTTGTCATTTGTATTTCGAACACACGTGAAGGTTAGCACTGCTGGTGGAGTTTAAATTCCCCGAGGTTAGCCCGCTCCGGCACCAACACTTTTGAGTTGGAGAATACATCAAAGCTTTAAATTATCCGTCTAAATTTCAAAATTGTCTAAACCCTAAGGTTCTCCCTACCCCAGACATAGGTTGAATATCTTAGTAATTATTTGGTTCCCCAGTTTGGTATTTTTGGTTATACTGTTCTATGCTCTTCATATTCATAGTGTTTGGCATTTTCAATATTTTTGGTAGAGCGCCTCTGATGAGTCTTGAATAGACGAAACGCGCGTCAGGCGTAGCAAAATTTATTGTCTGGAACTTTGTTGTCATTTGTATTTCGAACACACGTGAAGGTTAGCACTGCTGGTGGAGTTTAAATTCCCCGAGGTTAGCCCGCTCCGGCACCAACACTTTTGAGTTGGAGAATACATCAAAGCTTTAAATTATCCGTCTAAATTTCAAAATTGTCTAAACCCTAAGGTTCTCCCTACCCCAGACATAGGTTGAATATCTTAGTAATTATTTGGTTCCCCAGTTTGGTATTTTTGGTTATACTGTTCTATGCTCTTCATATTCATAGTGTTTGGCATTTTCAATATTTTTGGTAGAGCGCCTCTGATGAGTCTTGAATAGACGAAACGCGCGTCAGGCGTAGCAAAATTTATTGTCTGGAACTTTGTTGTCATTTGTATTTCGAACACACGTGAAGGTTAGCACTGCTGGTGGAGTTTAAATTCCCCGAGGTTAGCCCGCTCCGGCACCAACACTTTTGAGTTGGAGAATACATCAAAGCTTTAAATTATCCGTCTAAATTTCAAAATTGTCTAAACCCTAAGGTTCTCCCTACCCCAGACATAGGTTGAATATCTTAGTAATTATTTGGTTCCCCAGTTTGGTATTTTTGGTTATACTGTTCTATGCTCTTCATATTCATAGTGTTTGGCATTTTCAATATTTTTGGTAGAGCGCCTCTGATGAGTCTTGAATAGACGAAACGCGCGTCAGGCGTAGCAAAATTTATTGTCTGGAACTTTGTTGTCATTTGTATTTCGAACACACGTGAAGGTTAGCACTGCTGGTGGAGTTTAAATTCCCCGAGGTTAGCCCGCTCCGGCACCAACACTTTTGAGTTGGAGAATACATCAAAGCTTTAAATTATCCGTCTAAATTTCAAAATTGTCTAAACCCTAAGGTTCTCCCTACCCCAGACATAGGTTGAATATCTTAGTAATTATTTGGTTCCCCAGTTTGGTATTTTTGGTTATACTGTTCTATGCTCTTCATATTCATAGTGTTTGGCATTTTCAATATTTTTGGTAGAGCGCCTCTGATGAGTCTTGAATAGACGAAACGCGCGTCAGGCGTAGCAAAATTTATTGTCTGGAACTTTGTTGTCATTTGTATTTCGAACACACGTGAAGGTTAGCACTGCTGGTGGAGTTTAAATTCCCCGAGGTTAGCCCGCTCCGGCACCAACACTTTTGAGTTGGAGAATACATCAAAGCTTTAAGTTATCCGTCTAAATTTCAAAATTGTCTAAACCCTAAGGTTCTCCCTACCCCAGACATAGGTTGAATATCTTAGTAATTATTTGGTTCCCCAGTTTGGTATTTTTGGTTATACTGTTCTATGCTCTTCATATTCATAGTGTTTGGCATTTTCAATATTTTTGGTAGAGCGCCTCTGATGAGTCTTGAATAGACGAAACGCGCGTCAGGCGTAGCAAAATTTATTGTCTGGAACTTTGTTGTCATTTGTATTTCGAACACACGTGAAGGTTAGCACTGCTGGTGGAGTTTAAATTCCCCGAGGTTAGCCCGCTCCGGCACCAACACTTTTGAGTTGGAGAATACATCAAAGCTTTAAATTATCCGTCTAAATTTCAAAATTGTCTAAACCCTAAGGTTCTCCCTACCCCAGACATAGGTTGAATATCTTAGTAATTATTTGGTTCCCCAGTTTGGTATTTTTGGTTATACTGTTCTATGCTCTTCATATTCATAGTGTTTGGCATTTTCAATATTTTTGGTAGAGCGCCTCTGATGAGTCTTGAATAGACGAAACGCGCGTCAGGCGTAGCAAAATTTATTGTCTGGAACTTTGTTGTCATTTGTATTTAAAGTTTTATATCTATATATAAGGTTTTAAAAAAAGTGCGAAAAAGTTATTGTGACAGCGAGGCGGCTGGACCGGACAGACATACAAACGGGCAGACGGAGTGCAAACCTAAAGTCCCCTTCGGCTTTTGTCGGTAGGGGACTGATAAAAATTTAAGACAGTATAAAATGTTTAAACCTTTATTTCTGATATTGAAATTTAAGTATTAAAAGGTACCACAAAAGCCTGGACGAGGACGCGAAAGAGGGAAGTGCCTGGCTGGAAACGACAGGACGAAAAGAAAAGCGTCAGAAGATTCTAGATCCAGACTGTCTTCGCTTGTACTTTTGAGAATGATCATTCTAGTTTCATTTTTTTTTAATTTCCTGTATCAATTTTTCGAAACTAAAAAAATTATGAATAAAGAACTAATGAGGATACTTGTATCATAAGCTGCTGTCTTGTAAGTCTTCCTCCTGCTGCATTTCAATTATGAGGGGGGAAAACAGAGCTATATATATGTACTAACTTTTCTCTTTCTAAACGATTTATTGTAACACGTCCCTAACTGAAATTGATTAATAAATGTCCCTATATGGCACTTTTGACACGTTTGATATTTTTTTACTTTAGAAATCGTACTGCTTTGACCAGTGCCGTGTTTCCATCTCCACGCCATTACTCTATGCCATTACATTAGTTACGACGGATATACGAATACAAAGCGATGTCTTTGCGACGCCGTGTTTCCTTCACACCACCTTCGGAGAGCTTCTTCTTTTATTCGTGCCGCCATCGTAAGATAAATTTAGCCGACGACACTTAGAAGGCAACACGAAATCAGAAGAAGCTTTCACGAAGGCATTACGATAGAAAGGATGGATTAACGAACACAACATGAACAAGGACCTTCGCACGAACCTTCGGGAGTTTTTTAACATGTTAAAAAATTAGGAAGGCATTAGGAAGTTGCTCCCGAAGTTGGAATATTTCAGCCGATGGTGCTACGATGGTAAAAGATGGCAACACGAATAGCGCGATTTGAATACGATCACTCCCGATTTTGAAAATATCCATAATCGTGTTTCCATCGGGGTCAAAATCGGGATAGTGTGACGCCAGCATTATCAAATCGCCAAATTGTTTGAAACTTGCCATAAAACGTGTTTAGTTTTGTGCAAAGGAGAACAAAACTTTTTTTAAACTGATATGGAAAAAGACTTCGTGAATTATAAAACCCTAGCCACAAATACATTTCTAACACAGCTATTTCCAATTGTTTATGTATAACTTTAGTAATTGGGGTCTTTTTCTCCGCTTCTTCACTTTATTGGATGTGGTGTTAAACCATATTGACACAAGCCGCTCTGACGCCCTTACAATGTTCGTTAAAACATTTCTCAAATTTCTGGTCGTTGTGTCAAGATATACCGGAAGTCGAGCTGGTTGCTGGGCAGGCTACAAAATTAAATAGTAATAACAATTATTACAGAGTTTGTAGTTACTTTATACCGCTTTTCACAACAACAAATTGCATCAAAGTGGATCAAAACAAATAATAAGTGTTTATGTCTAGTAACGATTACGTGGCCCTTACTTCGTTACCCTTCGTTTATGGAGAATCGTAACTAGTTCAGGTCATATGACAAAGTATCATTTCCTTGTACAAAATTATTAATATCGGTCTCAAATGATAGTTCAAATTCAACATTGTACATGTAATTGTAATTTACAGAATTCGGTTTGGGAGTAGCAAGTGGAAGATAATGAGATGTGGCATAAGTGTACGCGACACAACCCACATAAACAAGTGGCATTTAAAAAAAACAAAATGAAAAAAGGCTGGTATTTTCTCTGGTTACTCCGGTTTTCTCCTTTTTTATAATTAGTTCACTTGACCCGAATGGTCATCACCTGGTGTCTGTCTTTTTTTCTTTTCAAATCTTCTCTTTTGAAACCACTGATTGGATTGCTTTGAAACCTTGCAAACTTCATTTAAAGGATATCCTCTACCAAGATTGCAAAAACGGTGACTGCCTGACAAACAACATGGCCAACGTTGCTAAAAATAGGACAATTTTTTTTAAATCAAGAATTATAAGAGATAGGGAAAATCTGATGCAACCTTCCTACTTCAACACCAACAGCTCCTCAAAACTCTCCCTTGGTTCGAGGTCGTCAGTTTACCCTTTCTGTGGGTAATGGCCTTTTTAAGGTGAAAAAGATCGTTTTTTGGCTCACCTAGCCAAAGGCGATATGCGCTTATGCTATCACTATGCCTCCGTCGTCCGTTAACTTTTTAAACGTCTTCTTTTCTAGAACCATTGAATCCAATTGATTGAAACTTTAGTGAGTAGGAGTTGCGAAATACGGAAAAGTACACGGACACAAAAAGACGACCACCCTTTTCACGATAGAAATTAAGGAAAGCAGCAAAATAATTGGACAAAACAATTCAGCCTCAAAATTTCAAATAGACAAAACAGGTAGTGACATAAAGGAATCCCTAAACCCCAATGACCAAGACTTGGTAAAGGATTTGCCTGACCATATCTAATGGCGGTAAGAATCAAAAATCAAATAAAAGGTTTATCTAGAAACCGAAACGAAGATATGTCTTAGTTTTGAATTCTTCTCATGCTTAATAGGAATGTAACAAATTGAAATCAACATTTTTCTTTATTGAACTTTGCTCTGAGGATTAAGCTTATCACAGATTTTAAAATGTTTTAGATCCTACAATACACACATTTATCCTGAAAATAGAAAATAAAGGTTACTTCATTCAAAATGTTATAAATCCATATAAGAAGTTTTTGGCTGTATTAGATGTCGAGTGTAAGAAATTTTTTTTCTGTTATAACAGGACAATAGAGAATGCAATGGATAATGGTGTCAAAGACGTCCAAATGAAGATGAAAAAGATGAAGATGAAGATTTGATTCTTTCAAATATATTGTTAAGTTACATTTTTATAGGAAAATTACAACGTAACTTTGAAAATGACATGTCCAATGAACTTATTTATTTGTTACATCATTGTAAAAAAGAATCTAATTTGCTGATTTATTTTTGACAAAAGCTGTTTAAGATCATGCCTGTCATGAAAAATAAGCAAAAACGGAATAACCGTTCACGTCTATCCTAAACAACCTCCTTTATGTAGTTAATTATATCTTTTTAAACAATATTTACTAGATCACAGCTCTTTTTCACAGATATAATGTCCACCATAACCACACCCACCATCATACCATCTAAATTCATTACTCATAGAAAGAATTCCACAGTCCTCGATTCCATATAAATTATTGGGTTCTCCTGGATACCAGTTTGTGTAGTGGACTCGGCTGTTGTCAGATACCCATCGCCATGTCCCTTCACTAGAGATGTCATTTGCACCCATCCATACATCCCTTGTAGAAGTCCACCCTGAAAGATCATTTCTGAGAATAACGTTTATCCTAGTAAGGTACCTATGTGCTTTGGAGTTTTTGTCCTTTTAATTTGTGAAAAGAGGTCTATGGTCTTCAAAAGATTATAACTGACGTACACAGGCAATTTTGATAACATAATTTAACGTTAAATTAGTGTTAATCGAGCTTCGATTGTTAAATTTGATGTTAAAGTTTAACATTTGACGTCGCATTTCTCAACAGCAATACTAACGTTAAAAAGTTTAACACTAAATTAATGTTAATGTTTAACACTAAATTAACATTAAAAAATTTAACGTTAGACTAACGTTAATTTAACATTAAATTAGTGTGACATTCACGTTAAATAAGTGTTAATCGAGCTTAACGTTAATTTAACGTTAAGACTAATTGCCTGTGTATAGCACAATTATTTTTAGTTATATTTATACCAGTATGTTACTGAGTGCTTGATAATTTATCCGTTTCATATAAAATTTATTTAGATTTTATGGCTACTCAATCATCAATCGTAATTGAAAAGAATTAATTTTGATTATCTTTTAAAGAAATTCAAAATTATCTAAACATACCTACCTAAATTCTTTGCTTCTACTAATAGCATTCTAGTTTCAGCCCCGGAATCTATTTTGATCAAATGTCCTCCCAAACTAATGCATTTATCCTAAAGAAATATTAGAAAATCAAAGCAATAAAGCTAAAGTTAAAAAGTTGAGCTAGATAACAGTATTAGTTTATAACAATTTTATTTGCTCAAAAGAGTACAAAATGGATAAGACACAAGTTTTTCCAACTTATGAAGTCTTCTCCCTAAAATACAAAATACAATATAATTTAAGAGCATGCAACAAAAGATAGAATGACACAGAATAATTTTAGAAAAACATAATACAAAAATCATATCACTCAGACACACATACCATCTCACACGCCCTCCCACTCACACACACACACGCTCGCTCGCTTAATTTGATGTGCACTTTTGAATAAGCTGTCCTGCATGGTTTGTACTTGTGGTATAAGAGATCATAGGAGGAATCGTTTTGTGGATTTGATATACTCAAAAACTTCATCGAAGACAAGCTTGTTTTGTTCTTCGGAAAGGTTGTCATTGCCTGTTAGCAGAAGAGAATGAGATATTTCAAAGGGAACCCAGTTTAGGTTTCGCCGCATTTTAATACGGTTAGGATTATAATTTGTACATTTTAATAAGAAATGGTCACAGTCTTCATATGCAGCTCCACAGCTGCATGATGGGCTTGCAACAATATTAACCTTCGCTAAATCCGCATTCAGAAATGACGCACCGCATCTTAATTGCGTTAAAATTATATTTAGTTTGCGCGATCCATACGAAGAATACTTTAGTTTGTATAAGTCAGGTTTGGGATTGTTTCTAAGAGCTTTTTTGAATTTATTTATTGTATCTTGTTCACGCACTGAATCATTAAGGTTGTTCCATGATCTAATCGCAGACGGAAAGAAGGAGTCAGATGTTACCGACAATCTACATAATGGAATTATTAGATCTTTACCGTTTCTCAATGGATAATTAGAGACACTTTGTATGGAGGGAGGAACAAGATTTTTTAAGTAGGATGGTGCATTGCCTGCTTGGATATTATAAAATAGTTGTAGGACTCTTCGCTGTCGTCTATCTGCAAGTGGTTCCCAGCCGGTTTCGTTATATAAATGTATTTTATTTGTAAAAATGGGAGTCCAGTCACTATTCTAGCAGCCTCTAGGTGAAGTTTTTCTAGTTTTGAACAATTAACTGCACCGCATCCATCCCAAACTTCGCATCCGTATTCGAACAGAGGTCTTATAAACGTTTCGAAAAGTTTGTTAAGATTTGTCATACTTAATTTAAATTTTAGCTTACGGAGCACATTAAGGTGTTTTGAAATATTTTTAATGAGATGTTCAATATGGTAGTTCCATTTTGCATCATCAGAAAAATTTATCCCTAAGTGCTTGTGATGTGATACAATTGGAATATCTTGACCATTTAAAGCAAATTTAAGATCATTTTCGATTTCTACGTTGCTAAAAATCATAATTTCAGTCTTGTTTGGGTTAAATGACATAAGCCAATCTTTTGACCATTTGTCAAGTTCTTTCAGATCATTGTCGATTACGCGTTTGATCTCTAACTGATTTCTACTTGAATAGCCAAGTGATGTATCATCGGCAAATAGTCTAGTCAGTGATACAAGTCTGTCACCAATATCATTTATGTATATCAAAAACAATAAAGGACCTAGAACTGATCCTTGTGGTACTCCGGCTTTTATAGGTCTAGATGAAGAAACTTTATCTTTACAAATCACACTCTGTTTTCTATCAATTAAGTAATCAAGGAACCATTTATGCATTTGGCCGCTAATTCCGTATGACATTAGTTTATGTAAAAGTCCTTTGTGCCAAACTTTGTCAAAGGCTTTGGAAAAATCGCAAAACACAAAGCATGTGGTTTCCCGATTTTCAAGCGCATTGAGTACTGAATTGTATAGTTCAATTAGCTGGTGTACTGTTGAGTGTTTCGGTAAAAAGCCGGATTGGTATTCATATATTAGATTATTATCAATAAGGTGATTATAAACATGTTTATATACAACTCTTTCCATAACTTTTCCAAGACAGCTTATTAACGAAATTGGTCGATAGTTGGATGGTAATGAAGAGTCCCCCTTTTTAAAAATTGGGATAACATGACTCAGTTTCCACGATGTTGGATACATGCCCTGTTGAATTGATTTGTTGAAAAGGATTGCTAATGGTTTAGCAATAATTTCGGGTGATATTTTAAGCATTCTATGGCTGATTTTATCGGGACCTGTGGCTTTGTTAGGATCTAAGATTTGGAGAATGTCTATTATCTCTTGTTCGGTGACTTCAATATTGGACAGTTTATTTTGGGTCTTGTTATCTATTAAGGGTAAGTGAGCCATTTCTTCGTCAAGTTTAGAAACTTCGCAAAAATAATTATTTAATAGTTCACATTTTTGAACATCGTCATAAGCAATCTCGTCTGTTCCGTCATCATCCATAATGTTTATCAATGGTGGTATTGCATTGTTTCCTTTATTCGATTTAATTAACATTTTCATTATCTTCCAGTATGTTTTAGGTTTAGATGCATTTTCAAGAATGTAATTGTCTATATTTTTTTCAAATGACTCTTTTGCGTGCTTTTTCATATTATTTACTTTATTACGTTGTTTTTTGAACTTTTGAACATCTCTCTCATGTTTTGTTTTTAAAGCTTTTTTCCTTAATCTATCTCTAAGTCTCATTTCTTTTCTTATATTATTGTTAAACCAAGGTTTATCATTTTCTCGGACAAGAATAGTTTTAGATGGTATGCATTCTCTAATTATTGCCATGTAAGTTTGTTCAAATTTGGATGTCATTTCATTAATGTCACCATGATTGAGCAAGTTCTCCCAGTCCGTGCTATTCATATGATGCATAAACTTTTCTTTGTCTAAGTCATTATACATCCATACCTCTCTTTCATACGACTCATTTTTTGTTCTCAGTGTTTTTAAGAAGGTCACGGCCGCGTCATGGTCAGTTACCTCGCGAGGTGTGACCAAAACGTCAGAATATAGATTTACTAATGAGTTACTTATTATAATTGGATCTAGTAGTGTTTGATTACCATTATTTATTCTAGTTGGTTTATCAATCACATTTTTAAATCCTAATAAGTCTATAATCTCCAATAGTTTATTATTAGTTTGACAAAATAAATTTGAGTTCAAGTCCCCCGCTATCACGATTTTCTCGCTCGCTTGAAGAGCAAGTTCAACGGTGTATTGTAACCGTGTCCAATAGACATCATTAGTACCGGGTGGACGATATGTTGCACAAAGGAGGAAACATTCACCCTGTGTGCGAACTTCGACCCAAATTATTTCATCATCAGGTGTTTCTAACTCAGGTTTTCTAGTTATTCCTATACCGTTTTTGGAATATATAATTACGCCACCACCATGTGAGGTTCTATCTTTACGTTCAGGATTTGTGTTAAAACCATCTAGAATTAAGTCTTCATTTTTAACTTGATCGTCTAAATGTGTTTCAGTGATTACAAGGATGTCGAATTCCTCAGCAAATGTTTGTAAAAAGTCTATTTTGTTTCTTAGACTTCGGATGTTTAAGTTAATTATGGATATAGTTGATTCGTTTAGATTATTTGAAAGATCAGAGTTATTTGTGATTGGTCCGGGATTTGTTTCTACGTTTCCAATAATGAGGATGAAGAAAATTATCGACAATGTAAAGAATATATTTATATTTGGATTTAACGACTGCAAGAAAACGAGCGCGGTTACAAGACAGTTGTATCGTAAGTTGTTTAGAATGATATCTTTATAACAGTTAACTAAAATTTGTCCAAAGCTTATTTTCCTCCTTGATAAGTTAAATATTCCAATCGCTGCTCTATACCTCTCTAAAGAGTTACCCATTGGGTAGTATATAATCGGCAAGAGAGTCACAAGAGCAGCGAATGGGAGTTACAGATAGAATGTGAAGTGAAACCATGCAAGACAAACTTAAGTATAATATAAACATAAAAATTGTGCAAGTGAAAAAGAAAAAACATGTATATACAACAACCAACACAAGATACTGTGGTGTACATTTTCTGAAAATCATGTCATACAATTTCTGATCCTTGTCGGGGGTGGGATAATGTTCGTTATTCTGTGGATAAATAAAAACAGATACTATTAGGAGTTAAACATATATAAAGATCGATATTACCTTAAATAAATTACATTTGATATTCATTAGCTATTTTTGTATTTAAAAAAAAAGAAAAAAAAGGGGGGGTTCAAATCTTATAGGACATGATCTTGACAGACGATAAGTTATTCGATACCTCAAATAAGCTCTAGTTTTTTTTCCAATAACTAAGATAAAAAAAAATAAATAAGTGATTTTTAACATTAACATTAAATTAACGTTTATAATTATATTTTCTCCAATGTTTAAGTTTAAAATAAAAAGAAAAAATCAAAAAACAACAACAACATTAATTAAATGTATAACTGCATGTAAATTTGCTCCATCTTTCATTTGAAAATGTTATCAAAGCTATATACATTATATTATTAATTGGGTTATAGATTGATATTTTGATGGTGTCTATAATTGAGGCATCAAAGTCACATCTATAGATAACAGATTAGAAAAGAACGACATTGTCAAGCTAGATAAACAACAAACAAAGCAAATCACAATATGTTTTGACCAAAACAAGTTTACCGTTTATTGTAGCGATAATTAAACCGAAAACCAAAGCATATGTGGTACAGATAAACGACCATGACATTGACATTCCAATCAGGTTATTTTTAAATATGAACTGGATTTTTACCTGTTTAGTTCGGGTTTAAAAGGCAATACACATTTATAGTAACTAGCTGAATTTTGATTAAGCTATTCATACATGCATTTCTTTTTACAAATTATTATTTTTTCAAGAACACTTTTGAAGTCAAATTTAACAAACAATGCTTTGGTCAACTAATTAATCATGTAAATACATGTGTATAGGTATATTACAAGAAATGAGAACTTTATATTATGTTAATTGACAACAATATCTAATAGTAATATACATAATTTATAGTATGTACATCATTACTTGTATAGTGACCCATTTTCTACATTGAAATCCATGCTGACATTGTTTGATTCCTGGGAACTGTTTCTATTGGGAGAGTAGTGGTGCCCTGTTCTAGCTTGGTTTTCTAATTCAATGAGTTCATCAGGGTGGTAGATTCGCATAGGTCTAGCAAGTTCATTTCGTTTGACGTATATTTTACCATCAGATGTCCAATATGAATTGATTTTCTTGTCATGCTTCATCTTTCCAAGTTCACGGACGATGTTGGATCTGTACTCGGTTAAGTTTTCAGTTATGAAAATTTTGTCAGGATGACCTCTCAGTTGTTTCTTGGCACTGTAGACTTTTGCCCTGGTGCGATATGAGATGAATCTCACTATTACCTGACAGAAACCGTTTTTGTGTTTCCCAATGACATGAGATCTTCCAATGTCGTCAATTGTTAGACCTAGCCCCAGATCTGTATTGCAGATGTCTAATATCAGACTGTCTGTGTCCACAGGATGCTTTATCATACCACCTTCACAGGGTACTCTAACATTGTGGAACCTTAAACTGGTTCGTCTAGAATACTGTTCTTGGTTCTCTAAGCGAGTTTCAAGATTATAAAGCTTGCTATGGAGATTGTCTATTTCCTTGTCTTGTTCTTTCATAGCTAGTTTCATCTGCTCTTTGTCTTTAACCCCTGTTACTAACAGTTCTGCTTGTTTCTTCAGCATGTGTCTTTGTTCATCAATTTGTTCCTGCTGACCATTGATTTTGTTGATAAGTGGCTGTACCTGTTTCTCAATACACTGCTGAATTTGAGTTTCAAATGTTTTGGTTAAGGTTTGTGAGATAATATCCCCAAGTTTAGCTGTAAGTTCAGGAATTATTTGGTCTAGGACTTGGGGGCTTGCCAGGGCTTCGATTACCTTTTCTGTCATGGACTTTCTTGGTGCAGGTGTTTTCTTTCCATTGTCAGTTTCAGATTGGGCAGGGGTTCGGATATCACCCACGGAGTTGCGACGTCTCAGTTGTCGCTCGTTTTGTTTCACTGTTGCTAAAAGATCATCTGGGCTCTCTGGTTGTGGTCTCTTTTTATTAAGGACGCTAGGCGTAGTACTGGGCAGATATGTGGGCTGGGAACTTGCAAGGGGTTCATCAGTATTCTGTTCGGCCATCTTGGTTGGATGTAAACAAAGAATATTGTCGAAGTTTTCTTGGTATTTAAACGACTTTATAGGAATTTAACTCACTCCTGACCTGATGTTGACAGTAATTGAATATTAATTACAGATAACAGTACAATATAGAAAGAACAATTTGGGTTTTTTACAGAATGGGTTTTCTGTGAAATAAGAACACTTTTGTTATATTCGTTTCAATTTATGCATTTTCTTCCAATGCTCTGCAATTCCAAATATACTTTAAACTATTGGTGATCACGTTTCATAGTACTACGAATCAATCATTTAATTCAATCCCTTGATTAAACATAAATTTGCAAAGCGAATGTAGAAATTTACTTATTGACGGGTCTGTTTAATCACTGTTCATCAACTAGTGCTGCTGATGAGGAATAAAATTCCGAAATGACTATAAAGTCATATGAAATTATGGTAATGCTGCATTTTATATTTTTATCATTTGTGTTCTTGACTTGCAGTATTTGTCATTTTCTGATATTTGATATTATTTTGATATTTTACCTTATGTACATGGTATATTCGCCTTGGGATATATTTTGTAGTCTGCTATTACCCATAGTTGCATTTACTTATTTCCCATTGGTTCATGTGATCTTTTTGGCGGGAAGTATTTGTTAAGGGCATTCACCTTATATCTCTGCCTTTGGAAGCAGCCATATTTTCATAGTTTATATTTGTCTGGATTTTCTCTTATTTGGACCTATATATTCTTCCTTTTGAGGTTTGTTTCATATTAACAATATCCTTTATTTAATATTCAAACTCAATAACTTCCAGAATAAGTGTTATTTATGAAAGTGGAAAATTGGTATGGTTTGGTGATTGATTTTGAGAGTTGGGAGTGAGTGATCTGTATGTGATATAAATTTCATAAATTTAATAGAACTTGCAGATAAATTAGATTTAAATGTTAAGCTGCATAGCAATGTTGAGTTTTGCATAAAACTAATTTAAATCTTTTAAATAGTTCAATCAAGTGTTCATAGAGACTGATTTAATAATTTGATTAAAAGTGTGAAACTGTAAACCAATTTAAAACTATCAGTTCAATTAATTTTGGATCATTTTATAAATAAAGGGCAATAACTATTTTTATACCTGAATATTTATGAGTATAAATATTCTTACTACAGGTGTACTTTATATGATGTACTGATTGATTGATTGGTGTCACTTGTAACAGTGAAGTCAGCCTTTGCAATTACTTGTGAGGTATCCTTATTGTTAAGTGCATCTATTTAAGAATGTTATATGTTTTATAATTACTTTTCAAACGTTTAATATTATCACAGATTATCCTTTGTGATATAGTAGATGTGCATTATTCCGTTTTGCATACATATCTTATAGTTTATTATTCAGAATATTCATTTTGAAATAACATTCAAAATGGGGTATAAATGTAAACTAGACACAATTAAATATTTTATACTTACAAGGAAAATACTGATATATTTTCTATATGTTGAACTAAATCGTTTTAAACTTTGCTATATGTTATACCTTGTACTTATTGAGTGTTTTGTTATTACAGGGTATTTTCTTCACTGTGATTTGTTTGATGAAATTAAATCATCGATCTACTTAGAACCCTTGTGTTGGTTGTTATTTAGAAGTCCAACCCCAAAACACGATTACAGAATGGCGCCCACGTTTTAGTAGATTGTTTTCATCATTCGACCGACTGGTGGATTGTGTATTATATTTAAATGGACATTCCGTTTACCTGTGGAATACCTGAGGATTTCTTTTTTTGCGATTGGCCGAAAGTTTCTGTGTGACGTCACGGACATACTTCGTAATCTAGATCTAGAACATTTTGCGTCATAGCTCAACTTCCGGAGATCAACATTTAGGACGACGAGAAACAGCTGATTTTGATTTCTACATTTTACAGATACAGATGTAAAGGCATTGGTAATTATATCGTATCTATGTGTGTAACTGAATGTATTTATGTTGTACTTGTCCTGTGTTGTAAGAACTGTGTTTGTATTGTCATCAGTGCTTGTATTTTGTGTGAGAAAAAAAACTTTATTTTTTTTTTCAACATTTAACTCTAAAGAGTTCGGATTTTGACGTTGTATACAGTCATTTTTTTTAATTGAAAAGTTTTTGATTTTGTTTTGTTTTTTGTTTTGTTCCAAACATCACAGAGTTACTGTTTAGTTATTTGTCATACATGTAAGACATACATTGCGGTGTTGTCTTTATATTATGTGCACTAATTAGACATTTATTTTTATTTTGGTTTGACTTGGTACTTTATTTAAGGTCAAAGTCAACTCTTGTACTTTGACTTGGTGCACATATAGCTTTACACACATACACTAGGACTTAGGTACACTTAATTTATTTTTATTTATTTTTTTTACACATTCAAGTCTTGTTGGACTTAGAAATTATAAAGACATTGTGCATACATGTACAGTATACAGAGTATTACACAGTGAGGTCATCTGATAGCTTTAATGCATAGTGGCATCAGTGTGTGTACAACTTAGGATAGTCCCTTATTTTTGATTTAGTCTCTTATTTTTTTTTTTTCATTTACTGGTTACACATTTTGATATTTATGTTTGTGTTTGTACATTTTGTGTCTGTATAATTGTCATAGTGTACTTGATTTATGTTTGTCTTGTACTTTATGTTGAATGTTATGTGTTGAGTGGTACAGAGATTTGAGTATTTAACTTTTTCATTTTTGATAAAGGTTAAATTAAAAGTTTAAATTTTTGATAATCTTTTGTTTAACTAGACACATTTCAGCATTCGACATGTGTGAGTGGTTGGTTTAAATGAGTTAACATCTTACATGGTAATTATCCTGTCATTGCACACCTCATACTAGTCCCTTTGATCACCTAGTCTTTATTAACAAGACTTAGTTCAACTTTACTTAAGTTCTTAGGGGAGATAACTCTTACTTTTTGAGGTTAGTTACTTTTCTTTATCAGTTGTTGGTGCAGTTTACATTTGATTAGTTGGTCCATTGCTTTACCCCAAGTCTTATTTGTACATTGATAGTTGTATTTTTGTATATTGATAATTTCTACTTACTACTGATACATTTACTTTTTCATTCACTTTGAGATGGGTGTGTAGACGTACAAGCTTTACATCCCATATCCAAGTTTAGGTTTTGTGAGCTGTAGGTAAGATTGTTGTATGTTTTCTTTGCTTTGTAGTTGATTTATTTGTACTTGAAATTAATATATATTTTTTTTCCCTTGTAGTGTATTTAATTATTTTTGTTTTCTTTACAGAGTTTTGTACTTTGTGTTTTTGTACACTTTGTATATTTTTCTATTTGTTTCAGTTTTCATTAGTATTTTTATTTCAGATCAGTACTTTACTTGTGTTTGATTTTTTTTATATATATATTTATTTCAGTATATTGCTGATTTACCTTGCATTTATTTCATTTGGTATACAGCTTTTCTTTTCAGACCATTAGATTTTTTGTTACTCATTTTGTTTTCAGTTATACCATAGAGTTTATCTTAGATATTTTGATCACTGATTTATTTATTTTTCATTATATTTCAGTATTTATGAACTAATATATCTGTATTTCAATCTATTTCAGCAGTATATCAACTTATAGATTTTGATTTGGTTTATATTTCAGCAATTATAGACTTATACATTTAGTTTATTTCTATTGTAGGACTTAGTATCTATTTATTTCAGGAAGTTTTCATTTCTTGTAGGTATTTTCTATTACTTGTAGATATACATTTTTTTTCTTTGTAGATACTTTGTTTCTCTTTTAGGATCTTTTCATTATTTGTAGGTTATTTTGTTGTAGGCATTTTATTTCTTGTAGTTTTTTTTCTTTGTAGGATATACTTTGTATTTATTTTAGGCTACTTTTTATTTATTGTAGGCTAGTTTATTTTTTTTTCTTGTAGGTGCTTTTGTTTCTATTTGTAGATTTTCTGTTTATTGTAGATACATTTATACTTGTAGTTATTTATTATTCATTTCAGGTGCTCATTTCTTTTGTAGATTATCATTACTTTTGTTGACTTTATTCTTTCACTTTAGTTTTCATTATTATTGACTACAGAGTTTGAGTTTACATTTTGCTACTTCATCTGTAGTTTACACTTAGTCTGAGATACTTCAGTTACTTTACTTACTACTTATTTGAGATTCTCATTACATCATGACAGATGCTGAGGATACCGTTTCACCAGCTGAACTTGAGTTTTTGAAGAAGCTGAGATCAGAGGTTAAGACTTTACCCACTGGAGAAGTTAAAGACTGGTCGATGGCTGAATACCTTACCACCCAAGGAGCTTTACCAGCCAAGAAGGAACCACAAGACCCACCAACCCATCCTAATCCACCCAGGATGAGAGAACCACCAAGGGTATCCACATTTTCTGGGAATAACAACAAAGGAGAGACATCATATGAGTTGTGGAGGTATGAAGTTTGTGGTCTGCAGCAAGACAAGTTATATGACTCAGAGAACATCAATTATGCAGTAAGGAAGTCTTTGAAGGGTGATGCTGGAATTATAGCCATGCACTTAGGACCCAGTGCTTCTGTTATAGATATCATCAACAAGTTGGACAGTATTTATGGAGCCATAGAGACCAAAGAAGATCTTTTGGGAGAGTTCTATAGATCTAGACAAGCTGAAGATGAGTCTGTTACCAAATACAGTTTTAGATTAGAATCCATCATGGGGAAGGCAGTCGATAGACGTTTAGTGCAGAAGAAAGATGTCAACGGGATGCTGCATTCTATGCTATGGAATGGACTCAAATCAGACCTTAAAGATGTTTCGGGGCACAAGTATGATACCATCAGAGATTTTGACCAGCTAAGGATTGCATTACGCCAGATTGAGAAGGATCATGAGGAAAGGAAGCCAGCTAGGAAGCCCCAACCTGCCAAAGCAGCTTGTGCATCACCAGAGGAATCAGAACGAGATAGTGATATGAGAGAAGTTAGAGGACTGATTCAACAACTTTCCACCAGATTCGACCAGTTTCAGTCTCAGCAACAGAACCAGGGATATTACAAGAATAAGAAACAACAGGGAAAGAAACAGTGGAACAACCGATCTCAGCAACAACCTGCCACACCATCTGCTACTGAAAAGAAGATTGTCTGTTATAGATGTGGACAGGAAGGACACAAGAAAATAGGATGTGCCAACCCACCCAACAGCTACAAGGATTTAAACTTGAAGAAGTCTGCCGTACAGGACCGCCGGTAGGCTTATTGAAGACAACATCAGGTCCAACAGATACCGACATGACTAAACCATCACTACCACCAGAATTGTTTGGACACCCGACGGAGACTGAGGTGGAAGTAAATGGCAACATCGTCAAAGCACTCCTAGATACAGGATCTACGGTCTCAACAGTGAGCCATAGTTACTTCACCAACCATATGCCATCGACAGATCTTAGAAGCATCAACACCTTGCTTGATATTGAATGTGCAGGAGGGAGTCAGCTACCATATCTTGGATATGTTGAGAGTGAACTCAGGTTGCCACATCTAGAGAGCAGCTATCCATGCCTGATATTAGTGGTACCAGACAGCAACTACAACGCACATGTCCCACTCCTTCTAGGAACAAACGTACTCACCAGGATTATGGCTGCATTGAAGGAGAAACATGGTGCAAGATATCTTCAGACTTGTAACCTGACCACACCGTGGTACTTGACGTTTAGCTCATTTTCCATCCAAGACCGAGCTTTAACTAGGAACAACAACATCCTGGCTGTGTTAAAGAATGGTTCAAGAACACCAGTGACTATACCACCTAACACCAACGTGCAGTTTACAACATTCCTGGACAAGAAGCTACCACACACGCCTACACCAGCTATGTTCCATTCTACTGAGTTACAGCCAAATTGGAAAGATTTAGAAGTTGAACCAGGACTGATTGAATACCATCATGATGCACAAGGATCCATATTAGTACAGATAGCCAACGTCACTACTAGAACCATCACTATTCAACCTAATGCTATAGTATGTGAACTTCAACCTGTTAGTATTGAACATCAAGATAAATCGTTACCATCGACACCATCTACACCATCAGTATTTGACCAGATAAAGATCACACAGAGTGACTTAGATGAACATCAACTTAGAACAGGAGTTTCACTTATCAAGGAGTACGAAGACATATTTGCCAAGGACGATACTGATTTGGGCAACACCTCAGTGAAGCATAGAATAGACCTACTAGACGACAAACCATTCAAACAGCGATATAGACGTATACCGGGCACAATGTATGACGAAGTTAAAGATCATCTCCATCAGTTATTGAAGGCTGGAACTATAAGGCCATCTCACAGTCCATGGGCATCGAATGTTGTACTTGTTCGAAAGAAGTCGGGAAAACTGAGGCTCTGTGTGGACTACCGCCAGCTGAACCAGAATACCAAGAAAGACAGCTACAGTTTACCAAGAATCGAAGAATTACTAGATTGTTTGGCTGGGAGCACTTTCTTTAGTACTATAGATATGAAGAGCGGGTACCACCAGATCGAAATATTGGAAGAACATAAAGAACGTACAGCATTTACCGTAGGCCCTCTAGGGTTCTACGAGTAAAACCGGATGCCGTTTGGTCTTACCAACTCGCCAGCGACATACCAGCGTATGATGGAAGAATGCCTGAGTGATTTGAACCTTAAGATCTGCTGTATCTTCATCGATGATGTCATCATTTTTGGTCGCACGTATGAAGAGCATCTCACCAACCTGCAGCTAGTTTTTCAACGACTGAGAGAAGCCAACCTTAAGCTTGCTCCAGACAAGTGTTCATTTTTTCAACGTAAAGTCACCTACATTGGACACGTCGTCTCTGCAGATGGAATTGAGATTGACCCAGAAAAGACAAGAAAAGTTCAAGAGTGGCCTAAACCAACTTGCCCAGAGGACATTAGGAGATTTCTTGGATTCGTGGGATATTATCGTAGGTTCATCAAAGGATTTTCCAGAATCAGCAAACCTTTGACAGAATTAATGCCAACACCCGGAACCAAGAAGTCAAAGACAAAGACCAAAGATCAGAAACCATGGACATGGGGACCGGAGCAAGATGAAGCTTTTGATGAATTGAAGAACCACCTTGTGACAGCTCCGATACTTGGATATGCCGTCAGCGACTGTCCGTATGAACTCCACACAGATGCCTCTGGATTTGCGTTGGGAGCTGTACTCTACCAAGAACAACATGGTGAGAAGAGAGTTATCAGCTATGCTAGCAGAGGGCTAACCAAGGCTGAGAGACACTATCCTCCACACAAGCTGGAATTCCTCGCCTTGAAGTGGGCTGTGTGCGACAAGTTTAGGGATTACTTGTATGGAAGTCGTTTTACAGTCCTGACTGATAACAACCCCATGACTTATGTACTTACATCTGCCAAGCTCGACGCTACAGGTCATCGGTGGTTAGCTGCTTTAGCATCATTTGACTTCGAGATTCTTTACCGGCCTGGGAGGAACAACGCGGATGCAGATGGACTTAGCAGAATACCAGATCTTGAGAAGAGAGAAGTTATCTCCATAGAATCTGTCCAGACCATTTGTAACTCCATCCTACCTCGAGCCTTTATAGAGAGCCTTGCAGTTGATCCAGATACAGTAGCACCGCCAGAGCAAGAGCTTGTAGATGAAGACATCATTGATTGGTCAGCTGTGCAGTCGCAGGATCCAGTCATTAGACCGTTTGTCAAGTTTGTGACTGAAGGACGCAAACCAACCAGCACAGAAGTTGGATCCACACCACTTTTGCGCCAGTTTCCACACCTTCTAGTCAGAGACAACGTGTTGTATAGAGAGGTCATGATTGGAGATGATAAGAAGACACAGCTAGTTTTACCATCAGCACATGTGAAGACAGTATTGGAATCTCTCCACAACGATATGGGACATCCGGGAAAAGACCGAACGATGTCTTTAGTACGAGATCGTTTTTATTGGCCCGGTATGGATAAAGATGTGGAGAACTGGATTCAGCAGTGTGGACGATGCATCAGGCGAAAGACACCCACTGACCAGAGAGCACCACTTGTTAGTATCCACACTCAGTTTCCCTTACAGTTGGTATGCATGGACTATCTGAAACTCGAGCGATCTAAAGGAGGATACCAAGACGTTTTAGTGATAACCGATCACTTCACTAGATACGCTCAAGCGATCCCCACCAAAAATCAGACAGCCAGAACTACCGCTCAGGCTCTATTTGACAGTTTCATCTTGCATTATGGTATTCCAGAGAGACTTCACTCTGACCAGGGCGGATGCTTTGAGAGCCAAGTGATCAAAGAACTGTGCAGTCTTACTGGGATGAAGAAATCAAGAACTACTCCATACCACCCCATGGGTAATGGGATGTGTGAACGCTTTAACCGTACCCTTATCAGCATGTTGGGAACCTTAGAACCACACCAAAAATCGAATTGGAAAGCGTTCATATCCCCGATGGTACACGCATACAACTGTACGAGGCATGAAACCACCGGAGTCTCTCCTTTTTTCCTGATGTTTGGAAGAAATCCTCGACTGCCCATAGATTTAGCCTTTGGACTTCGTAAAGACACCAAGATGCCAACGACAAGATATGTTGCAGATCTCCGTGATAGATTATCGCATGCATACCAGCTGGCAGCGGAGTCATCTAGCAAAGCCCAGGCTACTCAGAAGACCAACTATGATCAGCGAGTTAGAGGTGCAGCCGTACAGAAGGGAGACAGAGTTCTGGTTAAGATCGTAGCCTTTGATGGTAAACATAAGTTAGCAGACAAGTGGGAGGATGTACCATATGTGGTGATTGATCAACCCAATCCGGACATTCCAGTATTTGAAGTGGTTAGGGAAGATGGAGACGGGAGAATCAAGAGACTTCACCGGAACCTTCTACTCCCTATTGGATTTATTAGAGAAGACCAGTCCACCAAGGCACAAGATCAGCCAAGACCTAAACCAAGACCAAGAACACGACGACAGATAGCTGTAAGACAGAGTACTTCAGACGAGTCTACAGATGAATCACATGATGAGTCTTTCGACCGTTCAGAGATGTACTATCCTGTATTTGACGCAGATGTCAGTGAACCTACTTTTACTGAGAATGCTTCTGGTCCAATACCGGATGCTATTCCGCTTGGGGACGCCCAGCTGGAAGACATGGCTGCTAGTGAGCCTGATGAGACGGCGGACAGTGTAGAGGATGTGATGCCACAGGAAGACACACCTGTAGTTGAACAACAGACTCCGACACGTCAGACACCGCCAATACCTGCGAGAAGATCTCTGCGTGAGAGGCGACCACCAGCGTGGATATCTTCAGGGCAGTATGATATGTCAGCGACTGTTCGTCATGTTCCAGTGACACCTTTAGTACCGGCTACTTCCACTGATTGGCAGCAGAAGGCTGAATACCTTTCCTCGTTAGCCGCTACTCCTTTATTTTCAGGCTTACAGAGAGAGGCTGCTTTAGCCATACTTGAGACTGTTACTCACCACTAGTGTTAGCGAATGACGGGACGTCATTCCACACCTGGGGGGAGTATATGGTAATGCTGCATTTTATATTTTTATCATTTGTGTTCTTGACTTGCAGTATTTGTCATTTTCTGATATTTGATATTATTTTGATATTTTACCTTATGTACATGGTATATTCGCCTTGGGATATATTTTGTAGTCTGCTATTACCCATAGTTGCATTTACTTATTTCCCATTGGTTCATGTGATCTTTTTGGCGGGAAGTATTTGTTAAGGGCATTCACCTTATATCTCTGTCTTTGGAAGCAGCCATATTTTCATAGTTTATATTTGTCTGGATTTTCTCTTATTTGGACCTATATATTCTTCCTTTTGAGGTTTGTTTCATATTAACAATATCCTTTATTTAATATTCAAACTCAATAACTTCCAGAATAAGTGTTATTTATGAAAGTGGAAAATTGGTATGGTTTGGTGATTGATTTTGAGAGTTGGGAGTGAGTGATCTGTATGTGATATAAATTTCATAAATTTAATAGAACTTGCAGATAAATTAGATTTAAATGTTAAGCTGCATAGCAATGTTGAGTTTTGCATAAAACTAATTTAAATCTTTTAAATAGTTCAATCAAGTGTTCATAGAGACTGATTTAATAATTTGATTAAAAGTGTGAAACTGTAAACCAATTTAAAACTATCAGTTCAATTAATTTTGGATCATTTTATAAATAAAGGGCAATAACTATTTTTATACCTGAATATTTATGAGTATAAATATTCTTACTACAGGTGTACTTTATATGATGTACTGATTGATTGATTGGTGTCACTTGTAACAGTGAAGTCAGCCTTTGCAATTACTTGTGAGGTATCCTTATTGTTAAGTGCATCTATTTAAGAATGTTATATGTTTTATAATTACTTTTCAAACGTTTAATATTATCACAGATTATCCTTTGTGATATAGTAGATGTGCATTATTCCGTTTTGCATACATATCTTATAGTTTATTATTCAGAATATTCATTTTGAAATAACATTCAAAATGGGGTATAAATGTAAACTAGACACAATTAAATATTTTATACTTACAAGGAAAATACTGATATATTTTCTATATGTTGAACTAAATCGTTTTAAACTTTGCTATATGTTATACCTTGTACTTATTGAGTGTTTTGTTATTACAGGGTATTTTCTTCACTGTGATTTGTTTGATGAAATTAAATCATCGATCTACTTAGAACCCTTGTGTTGGTTGTTATTTAGAAGTCCAACCCCAAAACACGATTACAAAATTATTGCAGTTGGAGTTTACATATGTGTTTTGGTCCAAATCCTTTTATAAAATATGAAACAATTTGTTCCCTTTCCAAGTCATAAAATTAAAATATATATATATGATTTAATTTATACAAGATAAATATAACAGCTACGTATTTTGGTGACCACGATCATCTTACTTAAATACATCTCGCTTATTGGCTCGGCTCTCTTGAATGTTCAAAAAGAAAGGTGCATTTGCTTGAGAAACAGAATATGAAAGGTAAAAGGCCAACAAAGCTACTTAAGCATCAACCGAAGTGTTGATACATAAACTGAAGTGCACATTTATATCGCGGGTATAAAGATTTATCTATTAGCTTTGATAATTTGATTAACATTAATACATTTAAACGATCAAAATACACAATATCAATATAAGATAGTTGGAAAATTGCCTGGCCAATTTACTGTCTAACGACTGTATAATGCAAGCTAAAGCTCTACCGAAACCAGCAAATACATTCCGAACAAAAAGGTGACGTTCTTGTAAATAACGTGCGTTGTAAAAATCAATAAGATATGAAGTCTAAAAAAACACAATAATTAAAATAGGATGGACAATAACCATTTTGTTGTGTCTAACTCGGACAACTCTGGTGTCTTCAAAAATAAAACGTCACGTAAAACGCTTTTGCAAAAAATATTGCGGACAATAGCTGAACATCGTTCCACATTAATCGCCCCAATGTTGGTGGCCAAAATCATTTCTCCCAATGTAAAATAACCACCCGAGTAGCTGTTTCAGGGAAGATCCTACTCATATTGAGTTTAAAGCCAAAAATTATATTTGATTAACCTAATAAGAGAAAGACGTCGGTTCAAAGCACTTACAATTTGCATTGCAATACTGTAAGTTCGTTTTATTATTATTCATTGGGTATAAATTTTCGTGGTTTTCATGGGTGGCCAATGCCCATGATAATTGAATCCCAACGAAAAGGAAATTTAACATTGATCTTTATTCTGTAGTCTTCAAAACCAAGAGTTTAAGAACCCATGAACTGATGCTTTATTATCAATCCACGAAAATTGATACCCACGAAAATAAATCTATCCTCAGTACTTAGTCCCGAATTTTGCAAGACTTTACCAAAAACTTCAGAGGAATCTGAATATGTGACGGAAAATGTTTTGCCATTCAACTTTTGATTTTCATGAACTTAATATAAAATGCCTTGTCTCACTTGACTTCGATCTCCTTTAAATGATTTAATATTAATAATTAATATAATAGTTTAATATTATATTGTTATGTCAAAAAGATTTGACAGTCGACGTAAAACAATATCAGACAAGCTCTCTTTGGAGATATTAAAAAAAGACTGTAACAATTTCTCTGACCTTCCAGATGATCAAAAGATTAATTATCTTTTGAATCCTAAAACATTTAGACATGTTAAATTATTGGCGTCTTTTTAAAACGGTCATATGAACTGAGGACAGAACACTTTTGATAACATGCCTACTCCATATAAACATATAAACAGTCCCGTGCGGGGCCCGGGTGGCGAATAGGCCCGCAGCAGAGCCTAGCTTGTCGTAAGAGGCGACTAAGGGTCTTGGGATTCTGACATCGGGTCAGTGCTCAGCCCACAGAGCGACCAAGTGTGTACCCTAGGTGGCTGAATAGGGTAGCCCTCGTCCGCGGGGGTTGTCAGGTCTATAATACGGAAACCCTGACCGCCGACCATAGTGGGCCAACGTGTGTGGAGAGTGCCACGCTCCATGCACGTAAAAGACCCCTTTGTGGACCGCCCAGTAGTGCACCACATAGGCTAAATTTTCCGCCCCTACCCACCTCTCCCCTTTTTCCTGTGATTCTTCAAAATTTACCGGACCTTTGTTTCCCACCCCATCTCCATATTTCATTTATCATCATCATTTCATGTTCATTTTATCATCCTTTTCATGTTCATCGCCTGTAAATAACCTATATAGCGTTGCACGGGCGTAAAACACCAACTCACTCACTCACTCACCCATATAAACATATTGTCTACTTGCACTCAATGGTATGTTTATTTTTATACAATTATAATGTTAAATTGTTCAGTACAATTTTTGTATTCTGTATTTTGATCATGCTATATTTGTGCTTGTATATATGTTACTGCAGCCCTAGTTTTTAGGTTTAATAGTTTGAAATAGTTTGAAATTATCCTTCCTCAGAACAATAAAGCAATGACATATACCACACTACAAATTAGTACTATACAATATTCTAAATTCTGTTGAGTGTAATAGAACAGAATATGTTTCCTGAGGTATGGGAATGACTTAGTTATCTATAGTGGGGGACCAGAGGCCCAGTGCAATATGTTGTTTGGGATAATTCCAAGTACTTAAGGTCGTGAGTTCTGGTTTATTATACAAAAGACCATTGAATAACTGTTTTCTTTTACATATTCCTTTAAACAAATCAAGGTACAGTTGAATAACAATTCCAAAAACATAGGCCTTTTGGCCAAATTTATTTGACTAAACAACATACTAGATAGCTTTTGATTATGAATCACCATCATTGAAAGGTCATCTAGGGTCCGTGCAATATATCGCAAGTGGATTGCAATAGCCCGGTTGTGGGATGCAATTGACAACATGAAATTCCAATAAATCATCTTTCAAAAATGTTACATTGCAACTAGTGACGAATACCAACATACTAAAAAAACAAAACAAAAATGTTTATTGGGTACAAATTCGAAATATAAAATCAATATAGTATTAACTCTTGCTTGGTTCCAAGTAACCGGTCCTGCACCAAAGAGGTAACAGCTTCCTTGCCACTTTTTCTGACCATAAGGACATCCTGTGTGTAATAGATAAATTATTATAGCATCATTAATTATTGACAAGTTGCAATATGACATTAAAAACCTATAAAAAAAAAGGTTATTTATGTCTATTAGATAATTTCGTTTTTTATTCGTCTATCTGTTGCGTATTTGCTAATAACTTTTGAACTTCTGGTGCCCCTATTGAGTGTTAATATTTTGTAGCCTTTTATACAAGAAGCTACTATCTCAATAAGTTAAACCATATACGATCGATGGTCCCTGTTTATAAACCATTTTTTTCAATGCATGTACTTCCTGTCTACTGACCTAAATCTTTTACTTGTCCTTCCAAATTCGAAAATTTCACTTTTAAACCATTCATATCTGTCGCTAATTGGTCGTCCCTTTGTTGTAGTTTATCCAACGTTGAACCAATTTTCTGTATTTGGTTCAGTAGCAACCATGTCAAAGGGTCCCCTTTATCCACATCAATGGACCTTTTTATATCTTTGCAGTCAGTGCTATAGATGAGGAAAAAAGCTAGGAATGTTTTCATCTTCATCTTGTATCTTGCTAATTCTCGAAAAAATTTATGACAGTAAAAACATTGAAACTTAAAAACTGTATTGATTTTTTTCTCAGTATATATTCTAATGGTTTATTCGCGTGTACAGTCTATTATTAACAAAAGAATTGAATTTCAATTTTGTTTCGGTCAACAGTGTTCACTAAAATACATTGTAAAGTGGGACGATACCAAATGACATATATCCAGATTTTAATGAGAATTTATAGACTTGTAGTTCTAAGTGATATACATCCATATATAAATAAGAAAAAATGGGGATACGGACCTCAATATCTAAGTACTGCAATTTCGGCGGAAAATTTAAAAAAAATATATATATTAGGAAAACAAAGCTTCAACACCATTTTATTTAACCTTTTCTCTCGTTTTTTCTACACAAAAATGACTTACGATATCCAAATTATGACCAAAAGCGAACATACTGTGTCTTGGAAATTTTGCGATGCATTGATGTAAAATAAAGGAAATGTCACAGACTTCGTTTTTAAGATACTTTTTCGTACACGTTGTCTTTACGTGCAAAATGCAATAGAATCTAACCAAAATTGACGTTGCGTTGGGCGGATTTTTCAGTGTACAGGTACATTTTATCGATAACGTCATTTTTAAGGTACCACCCCACCTTAATTATAAACTTCTAGCAACTTTGCATGCCTTTTTATTTTACATTTATTAGAAGAAACTGGAAAACCACGATTTACTAAACCAACATGCTTACAACGAATTTAACAACACTTAGGACAGAAAATCAGTCACGAAGAAATCATTGGGAAATGCGGGTGAAGTCATTCAATAGACGATAAAGAGATGTGGAATAAGTGTACGCGACACAGCCAAAATCAAGAAAAATAAATTAAAAAAAATCACAATGAAAACAGCCAGCTGTCTTTAACATGACCAGAGGTCGCTTCTCGCTGTGCCCAAGACTAAAAATACAATACATAAGATTCAAATAAATCCCTGAATTATCAACAAAAGACCCATTTCAGGGACAGAACAAAAAACAGAAAGTAGACAGGGACAAACAAGGCTTTGACAAGGATTCCTGGCTATTGACAGGCATATATAAAATGTGGCGGGGTAAAACTAGTTTTTGGGCCCAGCCTCCCCCATTGTTATATTATACAAAGCACAAAAATAACATACTTTAGAAGAGAGAACCTGAGACTATAGCACAATACGAGAACAACGAGACGTAAAGGAATTTTTTAGTTGAGAAAAGTTATCGATACCTCAAATTTTACCTGCCCTGAAATTGTGATGATCAAATGAAACGTAAATTAAGTTGTATTGCCCTTTTTGGGGATTTTTTTCCTAATTTTACATATATTTAGCTTATTATCTTGTACACTATTTAGATATTATAGAAAGAAAGTTTTCATATTGTTTAGCAGGTGGTGGTCTACAGAATGTGTTAAAGTGTCAAATTAGGGTCATTTCTTTTAGGAGTTGTTCCCAATAGCACAACAACATTTTCTTCTCCTACACCATAGATTAAATTGAAACCGTAGATATATTTGTGGAACGCCATAGCTGCATTATAATGTTGTTTAACTTATATGATGTCTCTGATTCATTTTGTGTTGATACTTAGTCGTTATGTGATGTGGTCATAATTTTTATTATGTGTTGATACTTAGTCATTGTGTGATTATATACTTCTTCATTATTTATTGATACTTAGTCATTATGTGATCAAAATTCTTTATTATGTGTTGATACTCGTTCATTATGTGATTATACTTCTTCATTATGTGATGTTACTAAGTAATTTTTTGATAATAATTCTTCATTATGTGTTGATACTTAGTCATTATGCGATCATACTTCTTCATTATGTGATGATACGTAGTCATGATGTGATCATACTTCTTCATTATGAGTTGATACTTAAGTTAGTCATTATGTGATAAAAATTCTTCGTTATGAGTTGATATTTAGTCATTATGTGATTTTACTTCTTTATTAACTGTTGATACTTAGTCATAGTGTGATTTTACTTCTTTATTAAGTGTTGATACTTAAGCATTTTGTGATCATACTTCTTCATTATGTAATGTTACTTAGTCATTATGTGATTATACTTTTTCATTATGTGTTGATACTAAGGTTCGATTTGTTTAGTTTTGGAGAGTGACATATTAGAATTTTTAAAGTGAAATACAAAGGTCAAATTCAAGTAGCTGTAAATCAAGAATGGCTGAGATTATTTTGTTGAAAATAAAATCAAGTTTTGACATATACACATCACTTTAATACATAAAAAAATGTTTATCTATTTAGGTTCTAAGACACAGTTTGATTTTGTTTACAAGCTAGTTTAGGAGAGTAGCATCCTAGAATTTTTAAAGTAAAATACAAAGGTCGAATTTAAGTGGCTGTAAATTAAAAAAGCTTTATAATATAGTAATGAAAGCGGGCTCAGCTGTTAGGGAATCTTTCAAAGATAATCTTTTTGGTAAAATATAAAAATATTCAAAAGAACGGAAGTTAAACGTCCCTTTTCTGGCATTGTATCATTTTTTTTACCAATATGTTGAACGTTTTTATTAATGCTTGTTTTTAAAGTAAATTGCGACGTCATTTCTTGAAAAAATTAGCTGGTGGATGTAAATGTAATTTACTTTTAATAAACAGCAAAGCTCATGTACTTACAGAGCATGTATAGGACTATCGCGGATTAAGTGCAGGTTTGAGTCTAATCTAAGCTTTAAGAAGCAGGGGTACCAATGGGGTATCCGAATGTCAAAAGTCCGAAAGAGCAGAGACAAAACCAGTAAACACCAACAAGAACAGGACAAAAACAGACAACATGTAAAACATGGAAACACAAAACAACTGAATATCAATCAACAACGCGAACTCCAGTCGAAACAAGAGTGAACTCAGGTGCTCCGGAAGAGTAAGCAGTTCCTGCTTGCTATAGCACACCCGTCGCGTTGCCAAAAGTCCATTCAGCGTGTCAAATCCGGTAAAGGAAGACAAATCAACACCCTATGACAAACCAACATCTGCACTCATCTGAGAGATCGAAATCCCATATTTGTCTACAAGTGCATGATGTCTTCCGTAAAATTTCTTGAGTGAAGACAGCAATCGAGGAGCAACATAACCCTGTGTGAGCAATTTTTGTGTCAGACGTGTCGCTCTGCTAAGGAAATCAATGTAAGTCCCGCATGCTCTGGAGTAACGAATCAATTGAGATACGTAAACTCCATAAGCTGGAGCGGACGGAATGTTGCTACACAAGAAGGGGAAGTTGACGATTGGAAAGTTGAAGTCATCACGTTTGTCATAGAGCCTTGTTGAAAGTCTTCCTTGAGAGTCAATTTCGAGATGTAGATCTAAATATGAAGCAGACTTCCTAGAATCCGTTGTGTCCTTTATCTCAAGCTCCTGTGGATATATGAGATGGAGAAAGCCACCAAATCGAGAATTGTTTAGTGAAAGGACATCACCAATATAACGGAACGTGAGGTTCAAAGAGAGAGCTAGTCTACGGTCTTTTTTGTCTAGAAGAGATTGCAAGAAGTCTGCTTCATATGAATGAAGAAACAAATCAGAAGCAAAGGTGCACAATTAGTGCCCATTGGAATCCCGATTGTTTGCTGAAAAACACGTCCACCAAACTGAACAAATATGTTGTCAATAAGAAAGTTGAGCATGTCGATTATTTGGTCTTCTGTAAATTTGTTCTTTTTCTTAGACTCATTGATGACAAAGTAAGTCTTGGTATAATCGACTACAAGAAATTTGTACCTGCGTTTTCCGTTCTTTTTGAAAAAGCTGCGTTTAATCAGCTGTGCCAATCGCGATTTCAGTTGTTCATGTGGAATAGAAGTGTAAAGTGTGGAGAAATCGAATGTTTTGATGCTGTTACAAGATGAAACTGATTTAGAGTTAAGAATCTCCATCAGTTCTTTCGAATTCTTCAGGATCTACATTTGATTGACACCATTTCTAGAATAACAACAATCGTAATATTTCTGGAGTCCGGATTTTACTGCCGTTAGTATTGAAGTCAACAAAACTGAAAAAGGTTTAGTTGTACATTTGGATGACCCTGCAATAAAGCGCTGTTTGTATGGATTTTTATGTAATTTGGGAATCCAATACAGGGATGGAATGTCATCATTAATGCCACCAACAGAAAGGCCGAGGGAGGAAATGACAGATTTGTGATTGTCAATGATTTCTTCCTTAGACAGTTTTGAAGCCTTGTATGTGGTGCTGTTGCTGGTACAACCAACCCCCAATTCAGCTGTCAAACAGTCAAATGAGTGTTTCTTGCACACAAAAATGATGTTATTTGGTGTTTTGTCTGCAGGTACAACAACATATTTGTCATGTAAGGTGGACAATGTTTTGGCAACATCAGCGTTTCTGAAAATGGATGTTGCCTTAGTGCTCATTGAGCCTTTCAAAGAATTGATTCTTTTCAAAACCAATGACCTCACAGCTTTTACCAATTCTGACAAAACGTCACATTCTTTCTCCTGTTCTTTTTTGTCCCATTTTCTTGCATAGTCCTTTTAAACAATGGGGAAAATGTGTAAATTTTAGTGGGTTTTTTTCATATCTAGCTTATTGTCGGAGTTATTGGTCAAATTATTTTTGTAAGTAGCAACTAATTTGAAAATAACCTATCGAATGTAACAAATTCAACGATGTATGATAAATGTTTATAAGTTTAAATATAGCTTTAGAATAGTTTTTGATAGAAGTACATGTGATGCAAAGCTTTGAAAGTTTCTGACGTTTAACCTAGAAGTGTGATTTACTAACATGAACGTACTTTTCAACAATTATACCAGCATTGAACGACCAATGTTAATTGGTGGACATAAAGCTAAATCAACTTTTCTGACGTTTAACCTAGAAGTGAGTTTTACTACCTTAGTCATTATGTGATCAAACGTCTTCATTATGTGTTGATACTTAGTCATTATGTGATTACACTTCTTCATTATGTGTTGATACTTCTTCATTATGTAATGGCACTTTAGCATTATGTGATGATACTTTGGCATTGGCTTTATAAAACTTTATAAAAATATATATATTTTCCTAGTCCATAGATAGAACGTTTATATACTATATCATCTCTCTTAATAGAGTCAAAGGCATTTGAAAATCTACAAATACAATATTGTAAGTTTAGGTGAGATCAACTCTGTAAGGTCGAAGTTTTCAGATGACCCTCTTATAGCAGTTATAGTCTCGAAACATAGTTGCCTCATTTTCTATATTACTGGAAACCCTTAAAAGATTATGTAAGAGCAAAGAGTCATCAAAATGTCAATCGTCCGAAAGGGCAAAGACAAAACCAGGAAACAAACAGGCTGAAAGTTCGAAGAAACAGACAACGTAAAAACCTATAAACAACTGAACAACAATAAAAAACGCGAAGTCACTTCGTACCGAGAGTTAAGTTTTTGAATGAATACTAGTATTGAGCTTATTTCTCAAATTTAAACTCCATTTGATCATTTTTTCAGATACCTTTTATAGGAGTTAAGTCCCTTTAAATATCAAAGTTAAAAAGTTGAATTATTTTTTTTTTTGCTTTTTAGCTTAAAAGCTATAGCAGATGAAAAAATATTTTGCTTGCTGAAGTGCTCACCTTTTTTAACTGAAGTTGGTAAATTTTCAGCGTATCCCTTATCATACAGATTATGAGGCAGTCATTGGCACGATTTTAGGTCAAAATTGGTTCCTCGACTATTATTTTGAGTAAAAATATTGGTAATATATTGGTGAATGTCGGGGACGGGCGATGAAGAAATTTTCGTAACAGTTTTCTCAGCAACTACTGATCGCAGCCACTTGATATTTGGTATACAGTGGAATTCGATTTTAGGGCTGTCTTTCACCGGCTTCCTGTTTAACGAATCCGATCATTTTTTATTTTGACAGATTCTTAAAAATACATACATTTATTTATCTGTTATTGTGCAACGGTATTTATTTTTTACTTTTGTGTCTTACTATATAATTATGTAACGGTTAATATTCGATTTGGCCCGTACTGTCAGATTTTGCAAATAAAAATTATATATCGATGTAATGTAAGATTAATGAAAATCCATTGAATGATTTGAGAAGAGTGATGTATAAAAACGTGCCATCGTCATTACTTATATAACCCAGATGACCCAGTCGTTATATTACACTCGCTATTGATTGCTTCATTCTCGTTCGGCTGACCGATAGGGGGCGCTGAATTATTCGAGTTATTACTGATAGGCAAAAAATAACGAAAACCCTAAAACTTTTAAAAAGAAAAGTACACTAAAAGGTGGTTTACAGAATAAATATCAAAGAGCTGAAAGTACTGGTAGATTTGCCGGGATAATCTAAAAATTAAAAGATCGTAAAAAAGTAGACTTAGTAAATGGATATTATAAAAGGAACTATATTACATGCGTGTTTTAATATGTGAATTGATGTGAGATGAGGAAACACGACCATAAGCAGGCTTTTGATTGGTCAGTTAATGAAAGACTTTCGTAGATATAGCCGTGGCTAATCACTACAATTATAATCCCGGCTTAAAATTAAATCGCACTGATTGGGACTTGGTACATGATTTGATCGGGTATCATGATGCAAAAAACTAGTTTTTATAAGAATATGAAAATAATGAAGGGCATGGGTGGCCGAGTGGTCTAAGTCGCTGATATATATACCACACTATTGATCATAAGCCGATCACATCTCAGCTGGTGTTCGAGTCCCATTTGTATTTAACAAAAAGGGACTTCCCCAACTGTATGTGATTAGGTTTGTCAGTGACCTGGCCAAGGTCAAAGATTTCCCTTAGCATAATAACTGACCGCCCACATGGCCTAGGTGTGTCTATAAAGGGCGTTAAACACCAACACACACACACACACAAATAAATGAAGATTAGTTGTGGTTTCAATTTCATATCATGTAAAATAAATATTAAAACAACTTTAAAGCAATAATTACATGTATTTTAATAATATTATCTACTGAAGATCCTGTCTGACACAGCATTCAAAATGTTTGAGATGTTGAAAAACATAGTTTTCCTGAAATCAGAAAAAAAATCATATGATCATTGTTGACAAATAAGTTAATGGGGTAAAAAAAGAACCAACAGTAAAATTGGAAAACAGCTCTCATATGGAAAGTATTTGAATAAAAAGACAATTAGCAACAATAAAGAGTATTATTTAGAGAACAAACACATAATGCACATGATTCAAATTTAAAGCAAATCAAACCATAACCTCTACATTTAAAAAGAGTGATGGGTAGGGACAGGTAATTTAGCCTTCTGCATAGTTATCTACGGGTCTTATTCTTACCGAGACCTGCCTCAGGGTTTTTAAGGATGTATTCTTCTGAGGGGTCGACATTTTCCTAAATCAAGTTTTTTCCCAAACCTACATTTTTGAAATGCTAAGACCCTGAGAAAATCAAATTTATCAAGAAAACAATATGTCCGTGTGCATTTTAGTTCGCTACAGCCATTTAAAAATGGCCTATTTTGACAATTTTCCCAAAATTTTATCATTTTTGGCCTATTTTGAGGTAATTTTCTTTAAAATATCAAGTTTTCTCTCAAAGTTTACATATTGATAGATTCCAGGATTCTGAACAAATTTAACTTATAAAAAGTATATGTCCGTGATGATATAAGAAAGTTTATTCCCGAAAATGTGCCATTTTGGGTCATTTTCAAGGCACCATATAACCGGTAAAAATCAAGATTTTTCAACTTTTCTATTATAACAAAACCGCAAATCTCTCCATTTTCGTTTAAAATAATTGGACATATATATCTTTTTGAATTTAGAAAAGAAATTATATGAATTGCATGCATATTTTGTTGGAAAAATGAAATTTACTATCCCTACCCTGAAATTGGCTAAATTCAGATTGGGATCAATGGTCATATTTGGTCAAAAATCAAAATGTTGCATATCTCAAAAACTACTGATGCTATCTTCATAATTTTTTGACAGAATTTAGATGGATCATCATTGGATATATATCTACCAAACGTTTTCAATTATAAGGCAAGGTTGAAAAATTATTCACAAACGAGATTTCAACGAGACTGAAACCTCAGAAGAATACACCTTAACGTGCGTGGAACGTGAAATTTTTCCAAACACGGTGCACCACTATGGTTTGCGGTCAGGTTTTCTGCATTTTAGCCGGACGACCCCGGCATTCATTATGGCTGTCATTCATACACCTGGGCCACAAATCGCAGTCGCTTTGTATTGGCAAAGCAGCCTGACCCGATATAAGGTTTCTAAGCACTCTTTAGTTGACACTTACTGACTGACAAGCTAAGCGCTGCTGCGAGCCTATTCGCCACCCGGAAATAAGCTAGAGTAAGGTAAGGTAATTTCCATGTGATTTGTTTTCGTGTAATAGGGGGGGTGTCAGATCTGCCTGTATTTGTTACTTCCTTCATCTTTGTTTACACATACTTACTAAATACAAATGACAACAAAGTTCCAGACAATTAAATTTGCTACGCCTGACGCGCGTTTCGTCTATTCAAGACTCATCAGAGGCGCTCTACCAAAAATATTGAAAATGCCAAACACTGTATGATTATGAAGAGCATAGAACAGTATAACCAAAAATACCAAACTGGGGAACCAAATTATTACTAAGATATTCAACCTATGTCTGGGGTAGGAAGAACCTTAGGGTTAAGACAATTTTGAAATTTAGACGGATAATTTAAAGCTTTGATGTATTCTCCAACTCAAAAGTGTTGGTGCCGGAGCGGGCTAACCTCGGGGAATTTAAACTCCACCAGCAGTGCTAACCTTCACGTGTGTTCGAAATACAAATGACAACAAAGTTCCAGACAATTAAATTTGCTACGCCTGACGCGCGTTTCGTCTATTCAAGACTCATCAGAGGCGCTCTACCAAAAATATTGAAAATGCCAAACACTGTATGATTATGAAGAGCATAGAACAGTATAACCAAAAATACCAAACTTGGGAACCAAATTATTACTAAGATATTCAACCTATGTCTGGGGTAGGAAGAACCTTAGGGTTAAGACAATTTTGAAATTTAGACGGATAATTTAAAGCTTTGATGTATTCTCCAACTCAAAAGTGTTGGTGCCGGAGCGGGCTAACCTCGGGGAATTTAAACTCCACCAGCAGTGCTAACCTTCACGTGTGTTCGAAATACAAATGACAACAAAGTTCCAGACAATTAAATTTGCTACGCCTGACGCGCGTTTCGTCTATTCAAGACTCATCAGAGGCGCTCTACCAAAAATATTGAAAATGCCAAACACTGTATGATTATGAAGAGCATAGAACAGTATAACCAAAAATACCAAACTGGGGAACCAAATTATTACTAAGATATTCAACCTATGTCTGGGGTAGGAAGAACCTTAGGGTTAAGACAATTTTGAAATTTAGACGGATAATTTAAAGCTTTGATGTATTCTCCAACTCAAAAGTGTTGGTGCCGGAGCGGGCTAACCTCGGGGAATTTAAACTCCACCAGCAGTGCTAACCTTCACGTGTGTTCGAAATACAAATGACAACAAAGTTCCAGACAATTAAATTTGCTACGCCTGACGCGCGTTTCGTCTATTCAAGACTCATCAGAGGCGCTCTACCAAAAATATTGAAAATGCCAAACACTGTATGATTATGAAGAGCATAGAACAGTATAACCAAAAATACCAAACTGGGGAACCAAATTATTACTAAGATATTCAACCTATGTCTGGGGTAGGAAGAACCTTAGGGTTAAGACAATTTTGAAATTTAGACGGATAATTTAAAGCTTTGATGTATTCTCCAACTCAAAAGTGTTGGTGCCGGAGCGGGCTAACCTCGGGGAATTTAAACTCCACCAGCAGTGCTAACCTTCACGTGTGTTCGAAATACAAATGACAACAAAGTTCCAGACAATTAAATTTGCTACGCCTGACAGTCTTTTTTCACATATATAAGACAGTCGTGCATCACATCTGTTATCATCCCATCTAAAGTCATGATTTATATAAAACGTTCCACAGTCCTGATTTCCAATATTGTTGGGTTCCCCTGGATACCAGTTTGTAAATTGAAGTCGGCTATTGTCAGATACCCATCGAAATATCCCTTCTCTATTGATGTCATTTGCACCCATCCAAACATCACTAGCCAATCCTGAAAGATAAGTTCCGAGTAAGTGAGTGAATGAATTGTTGCTTTACGCCCCTGCAACACAATATGTATATAGGTTTTTAAGGTCGATGAACAAATGAATGTTTTTTTGTAAAATGAATATGAAATGAAAAATCAGATCGTATGGAAAGTTTAACGTACATAAAAATGAATTAACGTGCTTTAAGATTTTGTTTTTTTATGTCTTTTGAAATTGTGTAAATGAGTTTCTGTTTTCTATTAAAGATGGCTATCTGAGTTCCACAAATGTTTACAAGTAACAGGTTTTGCATGATTTAATTCCCTACTTATTTTATGCATTCAATTTATTCTTGTCTGCAAATTGAATGCATAAATATAAGGAAAGCGTGCTAGTCTTCACCCAAGATGGCCTACTATCGTCAGCGGTCAGGCTTTGCGAATTATAGACCCGGCTATTCCCGGGGACGAACAATGGCACCCTATTCAGCAAACTTTGAGCTTCGCACCTTGGAGGCTCTGTGGGCTTCGCACGATAAAATTCGAAGAGCTGTGGGTCTTTTTGCCTTCCGGGTCCCTCACGTGTCTTATTTAGATCATCACTAAGAAATTCAAATAGATTATCTTCGGAAACATATCAAATCATTTGATTACCTGAATTTCTAGCTTCTCTAAGGAGCATTCTATTTTCTGCTGCGGATTCAACTTGGACCAAATGTCCTCCCAAAATAATGCACCTGTCCTAGAAAAATATCAGAACAAATAAACAAATGAACAATTAATGAAGTTCTCATCAATAAACGAACATAAAACGTAGCCGTTTTGCGTTTCCTATTTAAAACGGACAAAACGAGACGCTCTTGCAAATAACTTGCGACAGCGTAGTGACAGCGTTGTGACAGCGTTTTCTAGATTTAAAGTCACGTGAAATGTCTTCGAGAAAAATCGGGAGAAAACGTGATTTTAGAGTTCGTTGCTAAATCCTCCAGAATATACAAGAATTATCACGTGATATTACCTGTTTGATTACGGGTCAAACTGGTTTGCTGTCCGTAAAAGTCTCGTTTTCAATGGGATTTTATCATTATCAGCCGTAAATATTTTCATTTGATCGAAAAAATATTCTTACATGTATATTAATTTTCAGAGAGGAAGACCCCAACGTTAAACGTTAAATAAACAACAAAGCAATAATTATTTTGATCTGTTGCTCTTCGATGGGTATCTGACAATAGCCGACTTCACTTTGCAAACTGGTATCCAGGGGAACCCAACAATCATAAAAGTCAGGACTGTGGAACGTTTTATATAAATCATGACTTTCCATTTCTTTCCCCTCGAAAAGTAAGGTCACCCTCAGTGCAAGCACTCGGGTGACCTTACTTTCTCGGGGAAAGAAACCACCGGGTCACACACCAATTAGGGTGATAATTTTAAATTATTCACTTTAGAATAGTGCGTGTTCGCTTGAACAAATTTGATAAGTTTTGATTAGAAAAGAATTATGTGTCATAAGATCTGTAGTTGTACAATGGTCAAAATATGACATTGTATTGAAATTTAAAATTTCACCAATAATCTTGATAAAATTATTGAAAATATAAAGCAGGGGGATTATCCGTTACTACAATAAGCTAACTGCAGTGGAATTTGGTAAAAAAAACTTTCCCGGATCCCTCGATCTCTCCGTGCTATTTCGAAATTGACTTAAGAGTTTAAGGGAAGTAACTGTTCTTGAGACGCATTCTTCTAGCTGTTTTAAAAGCGACGTCTTTCTCGTATTAGGCTGACAAAACGTTCTTCATTGATTAACCTCGTGTGACAAAGTCGCTGCAATAAGCACCCGCCAATTTTCAGTTCAATACTTTGTCACAATTTTTGCAAGACAGGTCTTCTCCAAAGAAATCCGAGTAAATGACAGAAAGTTTGGTTGTTTGGGGTTTTTTTCTGGTAATATTATGAATAACGCAACCTTTGTGTATATGGAGCTTTGTTTTACTCGCCTATAAATGATTTATATGTATTCATACTTATTGGTTTGTTTTTTTTTTTCATAAAACAATTTGAAACCAAACAGATCAATTACAGCAGTCCACTGCAGAAATTCTCAGTAGAAATCCAAGAATTTTGCCTAGCTGGGACATAGTAGGTTACAAATTTTCATGATTTTTATTTACAAAGCATATAAGGTGTACTAATAACAAAATAAACCTCAGTTCATCTTTATTGACTACCGCTACCATGGTAACCACAGCAGTCCATTTGAACTCTGTGAAATATCCTAAAATAGGCTATATTTCATTATTATTTTCTTATAAAAGATAAAACATATCAAATCAAAGATTATGATGGGTTAAATTTACAAACTATGGTACGAAATTTAAAAACCAAATTTTGAGTTTTACATAAAGGAAAAAAGGTGTATTTTATTTGATGGTTATTCCATTATCTGACAATGTTTTATTCCTTTTAGCATGTGAAATATTATTTTAATAAACATATTGTTTGCATATTTGTTCTATCTATATATGAATAACTCTATGATACAAAAGAAAATAATCGTAATAATTACCTGTAAAAACAAAATTTACCTGTAAAAAATTCGCTCAAATGAATTTTTTTTTCGCTCAAATGAAACTTTTTTTTCGCTCAATTGAAATGCCAATTCGCTCAAATGAAGTGCACCAAGTATTTATGACTTGGTAATTAAGCTGATTATCTAGTATAAAAACTGTTATTTTTGTTATCAGTATTATAAATACATTGTAAAATAAAAGTCATCAAAATCTGTGACATGTTATGTCCGAGCCATTTTGGTCCTTATGGAGAATGGTTCCTCATATAGTTCTTCTGATTACAATGAAATACTAGTATAAATGCAATATATAACTTACCCTTGCTTGGAACCAAGTAACCAGCCCTAACCCGATGTAGTAACAACTTCTTTGCCATTTAAACTGACCATAAGGACATTCTATAGTTACATAAAATAGATCAAATCAGGCATGATTAGTCATGGAAAAACTACAATATGATGTTAAATGTTGTTTCAAAAAAATCTTTATCTCCCATATTCCGACCAGAACCGCCACCCGGTGGGAGACGGATACTGTCTCCAGCTCAATTGAAACTTGATCAGCTAACTTTGGTGGTGATGTGTCATGGATTTTAAGACCAATGGCACAAACCGTGTCCTGTTAAAGTCGCTGCTACAGTCACGTCTATAAAACCCCTTTTGATTGACCAAATTCTAAAATAAGCTTTCGATTCTTAATAGAAGAAGTAGGTTCCGATTTTTTATCGCCTTATTGTACTTTCTGTCGAATTCTGTGTTTTACTATAGAGATTTAGTTTGCCTGGTGCTTTTTTTCGATATTTTATAGGTTTTAATAATCAAGAGGTTAAACCCATATTCATTTGAAATGATGTACGAATGTACGAAGTCAGGACTATTGCGGTCTTCCATTTATCAGGTGTATTATAATCTTATTTTGTCTACATTATATGAATGTATATATGGGGTCATTCTTTAAAATACGATAATTGGTTTCTACTGACCTAAAAGTTTTACTTGTCGTTCCAAATTAGAAACTTTCACTTTTTGACTACTTAGTTCTCTTTGGAGGGTGATTTTGCATGTCTGTTGCCTTTAGATGAGTCTTGGATTCGGTTTCTTGCTTCTGTATCTTCTTCTCTAATTGTTCGTCCTTGTTTTCTAATTTTTTGTCTTCTTCTTGGAGTTTTTCTAATGTTGAATCAATCTTCTGTATTTGGTTCAGTAGCAACCATGTCAAAGGATCCCCTTTATCCGCGCCCCTGGTCCTTGTTAGATCTTTGCAATCAATGCTTTTTACGAGACACAAAACAAGAAAAAATGCAAACCTCATCTTGTTATCCACGACAAACTACTTCTCCGAAAACACAGGAAAATCACGAAGCATTGATTTTTCAATTAATATATTTTTTAATTGTCTCTTTGCGTGTACAGCGTGTGAATATCGAAAGAATTCAATTTCAAAACCGCTTTTGATTTACATAGAGGCAAAAAATACATTGGAACTTTTTTCATCTACTTCGTGGGGTGAGAGTATAAAACAATTATCACATGCAAATATGCTTATTAACAAAACTATTAGCAGGAACGAAACGAGATAAATACGATTTCCACTACGTTCTCTTGGGGGAAAGGCAATTGTAGTAATACACACTTACAGTTAAAATGTCAGAAACTTACATCTATAAATTGGCTTCACATCAAGCATATAACCTTCTACTGACAACTATTCTAAAGTTATCACACATACATCGGTAAATTCTTATACCCTGTTCACACGAACGCCTCTTTCAGTTCCGAAGTGATTAATTCCGAATTATTTAACTTTGGAATTCAATTCACATTGCGTTCACATGCTCATCCTCATATGCGTATTAAACGTCTTTCACGTTTAGACGAGAAGTTTTAGTTAGTTTAATTCGGTAGTCAAACCACCTCCTTACGGGGGAGTGACTCCGGATTGACAACTTCGGAATTAATGCGATTTACGTGTGAACGCAATGCGTATTAATGGCCAATTCCAAATTTAATTCGGAATTAAAGTCTTCGCGTGAACAGGGTATAACATTCAATAGATTTCATGCAGGGTTACTGTTCCTTGCATTTACTTCGACACAAAATTACTTAAGAACATTTGTTTTTTTATTTTAAATTTTATTTTAGTGTTATAGAATAGAAATAGAAATAGAAATATTTTATTAATCCAATCATGGACCCTTTCGGGTATGTGACAAAATAACAATTATAATTGTGACAGTAAATAATAATAACAATACTTTTACCAAGTAATCCTTGTATGCTGTGGTTCGTATGGTGAAACTCAGCAGAGGTGGCCAAAAGGGGGATAACAACTTTATTATTAATCATCCCTTCTACAGTAGAGTGGTCCCCCCTACTTAATAATAGTAATTTAGATATCATGACCCCTACATATACAATACTATATATATGTGTGTGTGTATATTATCAGTATGAGACCATTAAAATATAAGGGACGATTTGTATAGTATAAATATATTAATGGTATCAGTAATTGTCCTTGGTCTCCCTGAGTAAAACCAATGGAACCAGAGGCATACATAGGATTAACAACCATCAGTATACCAATACATGTACAAGCTAGCAAAGACTGGACCCAGTGACCATAAAATGTACATAGATACAATATAATATATAAAGCATTAAATATACTAAGTAACAACCTGATTTAGGGTTTTAGTTTTTCCAGTTCTAGATTTAAAGCAATCAAATATATATTTTCCAATGTTTTCTAATAATTCATGATTTTCAGTGGTCATCAGCCATATGAATTTTGAAGTAGTGTCTAAATTCTTGAAATTTTTACAGTAGGAATCAATAATTTTATAAAAGTCTTCTCTTAATTTGGAATATAATGGACATTCTGTAATAAAATGTATCTCATTTTCAACCTGTCTAGTATTACAATAATCACATATACGTTGTGCTCTGTCTATATATTCTTTATTACTACTTTTAGTATGTCTGTCACTCTCTATCTTTAAATTATGTGAACTAATTCTTAATTTACAAATTGATTGTCTGTGTTGAACAGTTTTACAATTTAAATAAGTTTCTTTTTCAAAGTTGTTTTTGAATTTAAAATAAGTGTCCAATTTACCTTGTTCCAAAGATTTGATTCTTTATTTATGCCAATATGATAAAAAAGTTTCTTTTAATTTTCTATAAACAAAAACTTTTAAAAATGATATGGATTTTGTCTTACAATATTCTTCTGGTATACCTAGTTTATTAAGAATAAATAAAACACTAGAGTACCAGTTGTGTTTCTTATTATTATGTAAATTCTTTGCACATTGAAGAGCATCTTGCAGAAGATTAGATTCACAATTGTATATACATGCTCTGAAAGCTAGTACATGAACCTGTATGGTTGTCAATTATCAAAAAATAGATTAAAAGCTTTGCCGAGCACAGCATTATACGACTGCAACTTTTTGAACACTGTACATTTTAGGCCCAATATAGACACATGCAGCCCATGGTGGACTTTAGGGGACGTTCCTCCCACATTTCAGGAGGATTTTTTTTCAAAGCTGACCAAAATAAACTTAACAAAAATATTTATCCTTTTGGACCCTAATTTAGGATATCTACCACCTTTCATTTTTTGGTCCTTTTGGCCCCTAACAGCAAAAAAGGGGAACGCACTCTCATTATATTAAATTTTGAAATTCACTATTTGACAAGAATTATAAATAGCCCAAAAAAACTTGTAATCTGGCAAAAAATAGATAAAAAAAGTTATGATTTTGGCCCCTTTTTGTCTCAAAAGTGGCATATTTTGTCGTTTTCTGGGCCCCTTATTTATGAATGAAAAAAGGAGAAACCCCAAAATCGATCCCATGTATGGTCTAATAGTAAGGCATATCATTGTCAAATTTCATAGAAATTGGCCTTCCAGATCCAAAGTTATTGTGCAAACAAATACAAAATTTGATTTTTTTGCCCTTTTTGAGCCAATAATTTCTATACAAATTAAGGTTGGACCCCCAAAATCAATCCAATTCATCCTTTTACGGTATTAAAGAGTTAAGTAAAATTCAACAGCATTTGGTTAACCCGAACAAACATTATTGGCCCTTAATTTCTAAACGAAAAAAGGGGGACCCAAAAAATTAATCCCATCCATAATTTTATGGTAAGGAATATCATTCTCAAATTTCATAGCAATCGGATAACTACTAAACTGAAGGTTACACTTAATTTAACCATGGAGCTATATCATATCTCCACGATTTAACAGACAACGCAGACGGGGACGCAGGGCATTCTTAGTTTACAGCAACTTAAATTCGACATTTGTTTTAGTTGAAAACTGCTAGCGGATGTTACCATGCCAAAATAACTTGTAAACCATTTCGAACTGTTTATTACATTATAAACAACTGCACGGTGTCGAAACCCCGGAAGTAGTGCGTTCTTCTATAGTGAATGATAAAGAAATGTTGCCATAAACACCCCTGAATATTGATAAAATAAATTGTTCCAAAATAATTTTTTTTCTTATGATTCGTTTGAAGATAACATAAATAAATACAAAAATAACAATTTTATTATACCCCCGCTTCAAAGAAGAGGGGGTATACTGTTTTACCATTGTCCGTCCGTCCGTAACATAATTTCCGTCACAGTTTTCTCAGCAACTACACGACACTGAAGTCTGATATTTTGCGTATAGCTTTCTCCTATAGTACCGTACCATATGGTGTATACCGATTTCATGCTTCTAGGTCAACTTCTTCCTGTTTACCGAATACTTAGGTTTTTACGCATAGTGTACATACATTCAAAATTTCCGTCATAGTTTTCTCAGCAACTTCATGACGCAAAGGTTTGATATTTTGCGTATAGCTTTATCCTATATGGTGTATACCAATTTTATGTGCCTAGGTCAACTACTTCCTGTTTACAGAATACTTTGATTTTTGTACATAGTGAACATGAATGCAAAATTTTCGTCAAAGTTTTCTCAGCAACTGCAAGAGATAAAGGTCTAATAATTTGCATATAGCTTTATCATATAGTCCGATATGGTGTATAGCGATTTTATGTTCCTAGGTCAACTACTTCCTGTTTACCAAATACTTTGATTTTTGCACATAGTGAACATGAATGCAAAATTTTTGTCAAAGTTTTTTTTTCAGCAACTACAAGAGATAAAGGTCTGATATTTTTCGTATAGCTTTATCTTATAGTCCCATATGGTGTAGTGTATAGCGATTTTATGTTCTTAGGTCAACTACTTCCTGTTAACCGAGTATTTAAACTTGTATGCATGGCATAGTTTGGGCAGCGGGGTATCACTAGTGAGCATTAGCTCACAGATTTACTTGTTAATATTTGCATACTTTAGAAAACGTGTTAGGGTCATGTTTTTTCATTAGAAAATTCAAAAGTGAGTACAGGAGTGAGTTGGTGTTTTACGCTCGTACAGTGCTATATGGGTTTTTTATTTACAGGCGATGATGATAAAATGAACATGAAATGATGATAATAAATGAAACATGGGGCGGGGTGGGAAACAAAGGAACGGTAAATTTTGAAGAACCACAGGGAAAGGGGAGTGGTGGGTAGGGGCGTAAAATTTGGGCAAAGGGATTTTTTACGTGCATGAAGCGTGGCACCCTCCACACACAATGGCCCACTATGGTCAGCAGTCAGGGTTTTCGTATTATAGACCTGACAACACCCAAGGACGAAGGCTACCCTATTTAGCCACCTAGGGTACACACTTTGGTCGCTCTGTGGGCTAAGCACTGACCCGACGCCAGAATCCCAAGACCCTTAGTCGCCTCTTACGACAAGCTAGGTTCTGCTGCGGGCCTATTCGCCATCGGCGGGCCCCGCATGGGGCGAAAATTCAAACGCAACTAAACCATATTTGCATGGTACTTTACATAAATTCCAGTAACCATTTGGCTATCAACAGTAAGTAAATTTGTGCAAATCCTGACATCTGGTCATGCCATTTTGCCCATATACACTTTGATGTGTACCCCAGGTGGTTGAATGGGCAGTCCTGTCATAATAATGCGGAGGTCGCTAAGCCATAATGCGGAAAACCTGTCCGCAACCATAATGATCGATGCTCCGTGAAAAGAAAAATGTTACGTCCCTCGCAATTTTAAGAACCCTGCTGCAGGTCTCGGTAAGAGGAGGACCCATAAAGGTGGCAAAATTTCTCGCTCCTACCCATCACTCCATTTTCCAGTGGCAGTCAAAACTCTTTTCCCCGCGATGGGCCTTGTGTCCCTAATTTTCCCACTTCATCTTCACTTCATGTTCATGTATCACCCCTTTCTTGTTTATGTCCCGGATAAAGCCGAAATCGTGCGGCTTGGGAGTAAAGCAATAACTTTTAAACTGACCCAGCAATAAAAGGTCTTCGTCAATGTTTTCTAAGCGAACTGTCCTCCTTGCATGGGCATGAGCAGTATTAAAATTTTAAAGAATTATTCCTTTCCCAGGTCCTAATTATCTTTGTCATAACATGGGCTATAAAATTCGGGGTTTGTTTGTTGTGGTGCATGATCATCTTACCGCAAATTAGAGAAGTGCGCCTTATCAGGAAAACTAAACTTGACTCGTACTGATGTATGTTTTCAGTATGAGTCGGACAGTTAACCTTAACCATTCGTTCTTTAACACTATGAAGTTGATCGATACTGACCCATGCAGGTTTACCATCGCCGCGTCCTACATCACATCCATCTTCATTTCATTTTATCATTCGCTTTTTGTTCCTTTACTTGATATAGACAAATTTGCGCAGCTTATGGGTAATAACTATATAACTGACTTCAACTACTGACTTGAGTATTTAAGGCAGTTCAATGAGATGTTGAGTGTATACGTGGCAGAACCTCCATAAGAGATTAACTTTATGTAAACAACTATTATTTCTGCGTTCAAACTTTGTTGTCATTTGTATTTCGAACTCACGTGAAGGTTAGCACTGATTGTGGAGTTTTAATTCCCCGAGGTTAGCCCGCTCCGGCACCAACACTTTTGTGTTGGAGAACACATCAAAACTTTAAATTACCCGTTTAAATTTCAAAATTGTCTAAACCCTAAGGCTCTTCCTACCCCAGACATAGGTTGATCATCTTAGTAATAATTTGGTTTCCCAGTTTGAAATTTTTGGTTTAATGTTCTATGCTCTTCATAATCATATAGTGTTTGGCATTTTCAATATTTTGGTAGAGCGCCTCTGATGAGTCTTGAATAGACGAAACGCGCGACAGGCGTATAGAAAAATTTATTGTCTGGAACTTTGTTGTCATATGTATTTTATGGCACGCCGTTCTCGTCAAAAGTATGATTTAAAATATCATCACAAATTACACACTCAAAGTTAAAATATACACTCAAAATTTTAAATGTCGCACTCAAAATTTTAAAAGTCGCACTCAAAATTTTAAATTTCGCACTCAAAAAAGTAAATCGAAATTACACACTCAAAATTTTAATTTTCATACTAAAAAATGAAAACTACGCACTCAAAACCGAAAAATACGAACTCAAAATTGTGCGCACTTTTTTGCACATGACTTATAAATATTCATTAGATTTATTTGAATATTTCAATCCCGGTTTTTCTGAAGCTTGAAGTGTCCATGTAAAACAAAAAACAAACCAGAAACGAAACCAAACAAAAATTTGTAAGGCATGAAGCCAAACAATAAATAATTGTTAAAAAAGAAAAACATGAAAATAAGTAATGTAGAATTAGAAAGGCTTTAGCCACAGGCACTTGTTTCTATCAATGTGCGGGTCGACTATCCATATTCTTTCTTTTATATGGATAGTCGATCCGCACATTGATAGAAACAAGTACCTGTAGCGTTTGCTTCTGTTCAAGGATATGTGCATTTGTAGCAACAAAGAGATGTCCAACAATTAGTCAACTGAAAGCAAAACCAGAGACCCTATATTTTATAGGGTCTCTGGCAACGCTAAATCATGAGAATTTTTTTACAATGCTTCAAAATCATTTAACACAAAAACTAAGCAAGGTATGTGCGTTAATCCATCAAGGTCCCTCTACTTAAAGAAGCATTTGATTCAAGACGAAAAAATATAATATACGTGAAAAAAATACTGTGTAGATTGTAGGTTATGCCACGTACACTTTTTCCACATCTCATTATCTTCTATTAAATATTTGTTTTACAAAGATGTCCAAAAACATCATATATATATTTTTTATGGAAAATGATAAGGCTTATCTATATAAATAGATTCGTTTCAAAAACGCAAAAACCACCAAGATAAAATTTATCTATTTATATCTTTATGAATATTTATGAGTTTTGCGCGAAAATAATGCGCACAATTTTGAGTACGATTTTTTTTCTGTTTTGAGACAGGGATTAAATAAAACTGATGGGATATGTATCTTTAGATAATCACTAATGCTCTATGCCTCCCCTGTTTACCTGAGATTTTGTCATATTTTTGCATGATTTCTGTTGAAAATAGGTCAACTTTCTCCGGGGTATGCTTTAAAACTACTGAACAGATTTTTATGAAATTTATATCAAATGAAAGAGGGGAAAATGGAAAATAGCTATTTCGCCATGTGAAGGGAAACAAACTTTAAAAAAAGAAAATTTTCATGTTAAATTTTAGGTGTATTTAAGTTCAATGTCATTTTCAGAAGGTTCATAAGGGTTAAAGTGTAAGTTCGCGATTTTTTCAAAATTTGTACATTGAAAGACTATCATATAAAGATAACTTTGGTGAAATTCCTAGTGCTCAAATATGCATTGTTAGGATAAAATTGGCTTTTGAAAGTAACAAAATTCTATCCATGGAGGGTCACGTGATTTGTACTAGATGGCGCTGCTCAAAGCCTGAATGTTGCATCCTATACCCATGTGGTATTTACCGATGTGTACCACAACGGACAATTTGAAATAATTATAATTAAGTCGGGAATGATAAAATAAAAGTCAGTCTAATGATTGATTGTGAGACGTTTAAAAATGGTACCAATCGTTAAGTTCAGATTTAATTCGTAGAAAAATATAGAATTTTTAAATATTTTTTTTTGATACGCCGTACAGACATTTTCGGAAAATATATATTTCAATTTCCAGTATGTAGAATTGCCCTATACTATTTCTTTTATACATTCTGTTTAAAATTCACGGTTCCCTGACACCCTACTGGGATTACGTTGCATGATTCGTTTGAAGTGATATTATGATAATTAGTCCTTCCGTGCAAACCATCGCACCACAGGGGCTTACTTATCGTTTTCTGTGTATAAGACTTTATTCCCTTTTACAAACCACTGGCCAAACAGCGGTACGTCTAAACACCACACAGGACTCCTTAGTGCACTAAGGACTCCAAATGTGCACTAAGGACATTATACTGATGTTCTAGGCCATTCAAAATTATGGAAAAGGTTTAAGAATGGTTAAAATAACATATTCTGAAAGTTTTGTAAAGGTATCTTTAATCGTTTTTGAGTTATAGTGCATTTAAAAAAATCCTTTGATGTGCCACGGACTTGCCGCTCTAAATTGATTGGCAATAAACAGATACACGAATTTCGACGAATTTCAAAGTCAATCAACAAAGTCACGCATCATTGAAGGCATAAATGTATAGAAAATAAAATTACTTGCAAACTCAAAGTTTTCAAAGTAAAAGCATAACTATGAGAAGATTTTCAAATGAAAAAAAAATTGAAAGATTGTGTTTGTAAATTTCTTGAAATTTCTGAATTTTTTTTTATGTATGTAAGGCTGAACATAGCGAGGCAGCCAAACAAACAAACAAACAAAATAAATAAATAAATAAAATAAATTAAATAAATAAATAAATTAAATAAATAAATAAATAAATAAATAAATAAATAAATAAATAAATAATAAATAAATAAATAAATAAATAAATAAATAAATAAATAAATAAATAAATAAATAAATAAATAAATAAATAAATAAATAAATAAATAAATAAATAAATGTCGAACCCTGAAAATATGTGGAAAAAAAGGTGCATTCAAGAAAATAATAGGAATAAGGGCCAAAAAACCAAACTTATTGATAGTGGTCTAAAACTCATAAAACGTAAAATTGCGCCTGTGTGTCATTTCACCATATACTTTGGGGAGGGGGAATTATTTACAGACTTTCGTATTTTTTTTTCTTGTTGTGTATATGTTTTCATAGCCTTTTTTTAAGTTTCAATTTGTTTCATTCAGTAAGAATTAATTTTGAAAGAGGGGTTCCTCACAAAATACTTTTTTCAACCTATTTATAATACCCTTGTCGTTGATATCTATATGTAGATGTTCAGGTAAATTGGCGCAAATAAGTCCCGAAAACTGACGCATATCAAACTAAAACATATAGCGCAATTGATACCTCTCCTATAATGTAATAGCGAAAAAGGTTGTTAGCAAGGAATTTCAAGAATTAAATACAAAACAGGCTGAGAAAAAAAAAAGAATGTACGAAAAAAATCACGGAAAAGGGGCTGTGGTATATTTGCAGGGCTGCCAACTTTTGAAAGTTTGAAATCGGGTTTTTGATTATTTCTGTCATTTTTCACGTAATATTTATTATAGAATAAAGAAAAATAAAGACAAGAAAATCGGGGAAACCCGTGAAAATCGGAATAGTTGGCAGCCCTGATTTTTTTGTATATAAGCATTATGCAATAATGCAGGCCTCATATTGCTGAGATAACTGTGATGAATATTTTTGTTACTGACAGACGGACGAATAAAGGAATTTTTTCCTTCTTCGAAGCGAGAATAATAAGCTTTTTCTTGGCATCTTTAATTTAAAGCATATGAAAAATAGTTTAAACAAGTACAGAATTCCCGGGTCCCCTGACTAGCGTAGGTTATAGGTTTTCGTGTGTTGTTCGGAGTGACCTCTTCCAATGCTTAATTTATAAACCGAAGCTGTGCTCATTGATCGCGTCAATGAAATTCTCTGAATCAGTCTTATTGAACCAAAAGGGTCATTTCTTCTTAATTTTTGTCACTACATAAATGAAGAAATAAAACAGCTAAAAAAGTCATAGACGGCATGGAAATAGTCATGAAAATGGCTAAATAAATTTATTTAGATCGGGGCCTTATTTTCGACTGTGGGAAAAAATATTTCCATTTCGTTACTTTAATTTAGCAAAATCAAAGTAAAAATCCCCTTTTTTACGCTAATTTAAACTTGGCGATTTTATACATCAATCTTTTTGCAAAATAGGGGATGGTTATAGAATTTGTATAAGTTACATTCATAAAATGTATTTCCTTACTTAAGATCGAAGTTTGCCTTAACAGAGATAAGAATTCCTAGCCATGGAACGTCTAAGAAAGCTTCGGCACGACTACTGAGATGTTAGTTGCTGAGACATATCTGAGGAATTTCCTAGGAAAGTTTCGAAAATAAGGTCCCTGGATTATATTTATGAGAGAAAGTTCTAACTTAAATACTAACGAGTTATAAAAACACATTTTTCATTAAAACATATTTTTCAAATTTATTCTTACATCTAGCTGAAAAAACCTGAAATTGTCTCACCTTAGAAATTGTCAAACTATACCCATATATACCTGTATTTATAAATGTTAATTTGTTGTTATTTCTATGGTTTTTTTTTTAAATTTCCATGCATGACTAGACGGTCCCAGCAGGATGTGTTGGCGGCATATCAAAGGATTTTAATTAAAATCACTATAATTCCCAAACGGCTTGGAATATTTTTACCGAAAAAATCATAATATGGTATTGCTAGCATTCTGAAACTATTTACATAATTTATAATGACATAAAATAAAAGCATCATGTCCTTAGTGCACATTTGGGGTCCTAAGTGCACTAAGGAGTCCTGTGTGGTGTTAAGACGTACCCGCCAAACAGGGGTTCACCAGCCATTTCCTGTGTATGTTTGGTATCCCCGTGCAAACTATCGGCACCACAGGGGTTTAATATTGTTTCCTGTGTATTAGATGTTGACATTTACCTGGTTGTAATGGGTTCTAGAACACTTTCTTTTAACGAAAATCAACCCCTTTGGTCCGCCAGTGTCGTTTGAACATTGAAGTGCGAAAATGTTAATAAAATACTCTTTCTAATTAAAAACATATAAAAACAATAAACTGTAGGAATCTTTTTTTTTTTGTCTTGCAAATAATTATGTAGTTAATTAATTGTTTTTCCAACACTTCAAAAGCGAAAAAAAATGGGAATTAAAACTCTTTAAACACATTTTTAATTTGGGTACTAGTATTACACAAACCATGCACGATGTAGCACCACGTTTTGGCTGATTGATATTTGTAAGAGAAAGGTAGTCAATGGAGTGGACAGGTGATATTGACACCTGCTGATTAATTATACGTATACTGATTAAGAAATTATTAAAAGATGTGCCGGTCGAAATTCTTTAAATCGAGCTGTGGTGGGTGTGTCTTAAGCGGTTTGAGTGCTGCAAGGAAGTCTTTGATTGGAGGAGCACCTTAATTGATCTATGATATCTGTCAATTATATCTGTAATTAACCAACGGGGCGTGGCAGATCGTCCATGGTTAATGATCGTAAAGGTTAATGATTTTAATTGACACCTGTGTATTCACGAAGAACTGATTTTATTGATTTAAATATTTGAAAAAGGATTGAAAACTAGGGCTACCGTGTCAATAAATATTTCAGATTATTTACTATTTGGAATTATAATTAATTATTTTAAAACGATTTAAGAAAACTATTATCTAGCTATTTCGATAAAAAAAAAAAAACAAAAAAACGCGGGATTAAAAAAAAATATCAATGCCAAATTATTCATATTTCAAATCATTATTATGATAGACAACATTGGTCTTATGTTACAAATATCGTCATTTGGTTAATGTATTTATCATTGGAGATGTGACGTCACATCTCCAATTGAGCTATCCCATAATTCATTATTGTTCATAGCATGGACGCGCCCATATGGTCTTGTGTATTGGAATAAAATTACAAATATCTTTCTTAGTATATCGTTTTCAATGCCCAAACCCGGCGTGATGCCTACTCTCATTATAATAAATCAAATAAACTAATAACTCAAAAATCGCGAACTAACACTTTAAATTTCTCCAGGGTTGGTTCTGAAAATAATAAGTGTATCAAAATGGAAATTATATCCTCTAAAAGACAATTATTTTCTCAAATGCTAATTGAAAACTCTGTATTTCTATATTTAGAAATGACAAAGATATCAAAGAATTCAAATCACTTATCTTCAATAAAACTTAAAAAAAAACATCAAAGTTTGAATTTCTTGTTATTTCACAGGCTTAATTAATAAACAACTTTACTGTGAATCTAAAACAAATTATATTCAATAAACAGATCAAAGAAAGGGCTTTCAGGTGATATAAATTTTATGACAGTAATATACAATTAAGACCATCAATTAACAGGTAGAAGTTTATCAATTTCACTTAATTCCCCTGAGGCACTTGCTGATAAAAAATGTACAATTATTGATTTTTTTCCTTATTAATTTGGCACATTTATTGAAAATATTACTTAAAAAATTTGGACCATCTTTACATTATTCAATATAAAATTAATATTTGAAGGGTGATTGCCAAATATTTTGTATATTATAATTCCTGAATAATTTCTCTTTCCAATGATATAAATATTGTGTAATTTCAATTAGGAAAATTTGTGTTAATAAAGAAAAAAGTTGGGGAGGCATAGACAAATATTGACTTTTTGTTAGTTTGTATTGGATGTTGCTCATCCCCTTGTTTTGAACATCCCTGTTTGAGAGTGTATATATATTAAAAATTTTGAATGTGTATTTTCAATCTTCCCTTTTGAGTGCGAAGCATAAAATTTTGAGTGCGAAATAAAAAATGTTTAGTGCTAAATTTAACACTTTGAGTGCATATTTAAAATTTTGATTGTGTAATTTGTGATATTTTAATATTTTAATTTATACTTTTGACGAGAACGGCGTGCCATAGTATTTAATATGAAAAAAATCCGATGTTTTCAATTGTTTTTTTTCTTTTTATTTCCTATTTTTTTATCGATCTTTCCTATTCCTTCATGATGTTTGATGAAGAGAATTGCAGATATAGTAAGCTGTTTGTTACTTGCTTAAGCCTTCGGCTCATTAAGCTCCATTAGATCAAATGTAGGGGTTATGGCCCTTTAGAGGTTAAAATAGCATAGTTTTTCTAGTTTTGCTCTATAAATTGAAATCTATCGCAGACCGAGAAAGGCTATTGCTTGCTTAAACTTTTACCCAATTGGGGTCCACAAAAGTCTCTATTAGGTTTAAGTTGTCAGATTACACCATTTATGGATTATGGACCCTTTAAGGTTTCACACAGTGTTTTTTTCTTACGTTTTTTCTCTATAAAGTGGAAACTCTTATACCTTCAGCTGATTGAGCTCTACAAAATTCTCCATTGGATCGAGTGTGTGAGGTGACTCCTTAGAGGGGTAATAGCGTATAATCTAGAAGAAATGCGAGCTATTCATTCTGAAGGGAGCCTCTTGTTCACATACACAGATTGGTGATGGAATTAATACTCCTTAAAAAATACACCTATCGAGTGAAATATTTTTTTCTCCTGATGAATCATATTATTATATAGATATAGGTGAAAGATCGTGATTTCCGAGTTAAATAAATTTCTAGATTTTAACGGAGTTAATTACAGGATTTATCTAACTCGCGTGCGAATTTATCTAACCCTCGTGAAGTTTCCCGCGAAAAATACGTAGCTTAGATTAGTGCGCAAAACACAATTCATTAATCAATAATTTATTCCGTTTTCATTATTTGATGATCTATTAGTCACGTTTTTCCAAATTATCTATATAATAAATAGTATAACTAATTCGGGGTGACGAATATCAATTTTAATGTCACTCGTGTCGAATAACGCTAGGGGATTCAACTCGTGCGCGGAACAAGTTCCGCGCACTTGTTGAATCCTGGCGTTATTCGAGACTCGTGACATTAAAATTGATATTCGCCACCACTCATTAGTTATACTATAAATATTGCATTCTTTGAGACGCGTTTCTAGTGAAATGTTTTGATAAGGCTGAAACCTATTCTTGATTACGAAAATTCCCTTGAATGCATTTCCACAATATCTATGTCAATAAAGTTGATAATGTTTTTAAAGGTAAGAATGTTCATTACAATGTATTTTAGTTTTGAGTTGTACTTTTGGATACTGTTTGAGTGTTTGCATATCATGGTCATTTGGGTGTACCACGAAAGGATTTATATTCCCGTCGTACCACACACAAAGAACGATTAAAAGATTTCTCAACAACATCCCAACATCAACAAAACATGCTAAATACAAGATATAAACAATTTAAATGAGACCACAAAATTCTACGTTTACTATCACGGCGGGATATAAATGGCTTATTTTACGCCAAATTAAAGAAACATGTTATCAGTTAAACGACCGTTGAGGTAATTTATTTTCAATAAAACGCCTAATTTAGCAAGCATGTAAAACAGGCACGCGTTTTCGACTTCATTGAAATACCGGGGTAATACCGGCCACTCGAAATCTCGGAACAGTCCAAAACAATTCACCTGTGCATAATCCGATGTATATCATTTCTCATACACCGATATCTTTTAGACTGTCGTCAGATTTCCAGTTTGTCAACGAACCGTTTAATACTCTGTTGTGTCGTAATTTTCATTCTTGAATTTTATACGTTCTATAAACTTTGGAACATATGCGATTAAAGAAAATACCTTTTTGCTATCAGCAGCATCATAGATCTGTATATTAAAATATTAATAAATTCATAGACCTGTATATAAATAATATACAGGTCTATGATAAATTTAATATACAGGTCTATGGCAGCATTTCAATTGTAAAAACATCAATCTTATTTTAATTTTCTCAGATACAATCCATGCATGGTTGCTACCAACAATTGCTGTTAATTGTAACATCTTATTCAATAACCCTTATTTCCCAAGCTCTTCTTGATTTAAAGCAAAGTCAGCTTTTTGGTGTACAATTTAATCCACATTATAATGTATGAGCCTGGGATTCATGTCCAACGGCAAACCTTGAATCTTCCTAATAGCAAAAGGGCAATTTCTAGATTCTCGTGTGGTCCTGTATTTGAAGGATCCAGGCATCTGAAATTATATGATTATAGGTAGTCAAAATTTTGCTTTTATATTAAATAAGGTTTTTTTCTCGGTGGTCGTTGTTGTTTTTTTTTTTGTCTTTTTTTTGTGTGTTTTTTTTTTTTTTTTTATCTGGTGTATTTTATAATGTTAGTCGTCAATTTATTATATTTTGTAAAGAACTTTTTACTGAAAGTAACATTATTTTAAAACTAAGATAATTAAACTCACTTTTAATTTTCTCAGATTAAAATAACTATTATTTTCTGAATTTCACACCTGATGAATATTCATACCCTTGTCCAATCAAATCACACATCGCCGGGTCGTAAATCATCCAGGGGTCAAAGGGCAATAAACGCACATGTCAATGTAAACATTACCACATGCAATAAAACAACCTCATAAAATTACGTTGTGTGTACAAGTGATCTATCTCGGAAAACTTTGTGAGAATAAATCTGGAAACAGTTTGCCTAAATATTGTGATTAAGATACTGCATGAATTATAAGCAAGTGAAATGGAAAATGGTAAGTAATAAATTATATATTTTCAAATTTTATGCGAATACTTTTTGTGGTTTGGAGAAAAAAAAATATTTTAGATGCTGATACGACCTGTATCATTACTGATATATAAAACATGTTGATCGAAATGTTTCACAGTAATTGTAAGAACATAATGTATTATTAAAAATTTGAAAAAAAATTAAAATTATACAAACTACAATCTGACTGTGAGTTTTAATTTACATTGATTTACAAACCCAAACTGTACAGAATGTTACACGATCAATAACAAAAGTCGAAAATTTATGAATAAAAACAGAAAATTTTCATCGATCTTTGAAATTTTACTTGAAGCATATGTTACAACAGGGTCGGTTTCTGGTTGCTTATGTTTATGAATATGATATCAATACTGTACATACATGTATTTTGGTAAAACATTATTTGACACCCGTTTGATAAAAAGCATGTTAATGTGGTCCGGAACATTAAGAATCTTGGGTAAAGCGTTTTGTTTGATATCTAAACTTGGGTATTTTTCATGATACAATTGGTTTTAACCTTCCAATGTCCAGATTCAAATGCTGCTTATGACACGTATGAGAGGTTACTCCATGAAATATGCATATACAGCATAACAGTATTTATTCTCCAAATTGACAGTTTTCTGCGTTTCGTATTTATATTAATCCTACTACCTTATACATGTAATAAGAGCTTGATTTTATTTTAAACTTCCACACAATCTCTGCTTTTGGTTTGAGAATGGAAGTATTAAATGTCAACTTCCTTTCTTAAATTATTTGATGGTACCCAGAAATTAAAAAGTCGTAGCAAGTGCATTTGATTATCACGAGTTTAAAACATGTAGGAAGGAATGCATGGCACTTAACATTGAGTCGACTAAAACGAAACTAAAACATGGGGAAAAGGGGGGGGGGGGGTCAGTTGGCGAATTAGAAAAATAACAACGTTCAAACTTAAGGATGTAGATACAGATATTACATTACCATAAATTTGTATGGGAAAAATATTACTGCATACAGATAAATTGACAGAAACCGTAAAGGGCGTGTGGTTCTTCATTTATTTAATTCTTTTGAAACCTTAAGGGGGCAGTGGCGGATCCAGGGGGGGGGGGGTTCCGGGGGTCGGAACGCCCCCCCCCTTTCCTCCGAAATTTTTAAATTTTTGTGTAGATTTTCAGCAAAATTGGTCTGAAACTCCCCCCCCCCTTTTTGGCCCACAGAACCCAGTATGTGGAAAATTTCTGGATCCGCCCCTGGGAGCTCGCTTTGGCTTTCGTTTCAGATGTAACTCAAACCATAGAAGTTGACATTTAATACTTCCATGCTCAAACCAAAAAATGGGTATTATAGCGATGGGGTAGATAACATAGTTCATTTTGAGCGTGACACGGTTGTTAAACGGTAAATCAGGAACTGCTTACCCTTCCGGAGTTCCAGAGTTCATTCTTGTTTCAACGCGAATGAGTTTAAACATTGCTAATTGCAACTCAGTTAATGATTGTCAAATCCAACGCTATGGGACTGCATACATATGCTGCATACCAAATACCAAAAGGTTGCGATAAGTAATGGTTAAGATAATTGTTAAGAATTTTATAAACCGGATTTTTGCTTCGTGGAATCCAACAAAAAGAGGGACATTTGCGACCCATAATCATATTATTGACCTGTATAATTAATTATCAATCTTATGGCAGTCGTTATGTACAGAATATGGGGGTTTTTTGTCCGTTTTTTGTTTGTTTTTTTTTTCTTTTTTTTTTGGGGGGGGGTTTTCGGGGGGGGGGGGGGTACATATGTTTGTTTTGGCCTAACCTGACATCGGGTCAGGCCGCTTTGCCCACAAAGCGAATGGGATGTGTGCCCCAGGTGGTTGAATGGGGCAGCCCTGACATCGAGAGATGCGGGGTCGTCAGGCGATAATGCGGAAAACCTGACCGCAAACCATAGTGGTGCACCGTGTTGGGAAAAATGTCACGTTCCTCGCACGTAAAAGAACCCTGCTGCAGGTCTCGGTAAGAGTAGGGGTAGGAATCGTAGGATCCCCATGCAGGAGGCAAAATTTCCCGTCCCTACCATCACTCCTTTTTTTCCAGTGGCAGTCAAAACTATCCTACCCGATTGGCCTTGTGTCCCCATTTCCTCCACTTCATCATCATTTCATGTTCATTGTATCACCACGTTCATGTTCATCTCCCGGATATAGCCGAAATCGTGCTGCTTGGGAGTAAAGCACTAACTAACTAACTAACTAACTAACTTTCTCACCGTTTCTATTCGTCTTGTCTTGAACTCGTATCTTTAAGTTATCTTTCAGACATAAACGTTATTTGAATATCCCATCGGGAATTCTTTGCTTATTAAAAGAAGTGTTAGAACTTATTGAATTTCATATCGACCTATATCCCTTTTTAGTAACCCAAAAAAATGTCCATGCTTTCTGTTTACAATTGAAGCCTTCTTGTCAAAATAGACCTTGCAATTTATCAATCCATTTTATCCTACAATTTATAATAGCGGAAGAGATATGAACTGTCATGTTTAACTTATTTAAAGTTGTAGTACTTGAACATGCCTTTAGTCATAAACTCATGATTTTGTACTTTAAAGCTGTAATTCTTGCTCGTTAAATTTCAATAAAAACAAATAATATGGTCTATTATCTTGTCGTAAAAGCCCTGGGGGCCCTTGTATCCTTGTGCAATACCTTATACGACGAATTGACACTTGACCCCTCTTTGTTTTAGTGCAGAAATAAGGTTTTTAGTTGAAATTTTCATGTTTATATAAAATAATGTTTGTATCATGCTTTGGATTTCACAAATTTAAAATTATTCTTCCTCGTGTAAAGCATACATTAGAGCCACGGAAGACATTTATCATTCAGCTCATTTGTAGATTTTTTTTTTATTTGCTTGTCATTAATAATTTTTTCTTGAAAATTGACAACCTGCAATAAATACATTTGTGCCAGAGAGTCCTTATACACGTCACTGTCTCTGCGGGCGGATGGAGATCTATATGTATAGTTACGACGTTAAACTCCCCCAGTCAGTCCGAGTCCTTAAAAATGCCATATAAATGACCAAATTCAAACTTTTTGTTTCACCCAAAAATCTATAATGCTTTAAAATATTTCAGGGTTCAAATTGACCCATTTCAAACCTTTTATAGTTTTTTACACAAAATTTTCTTATTAAAGTTTTGGCGCAATTTTATTAGCCCCATTTAAATGTTTACAAAATTATGCATCTGGTATCAAAATTACAATTGAAAGAGGGCTAAACTAAATTATGCATTCAATTAGAATTTCAAAAATTAAACTAAAAGGGTTCAAGATTCTAAAGATCACTTTAGGCTACAATATATGCAAATATATCCCTGTTTCAAGCACCTAATATAAATGTCCCTAAGTTTGAATCACCGGGAAACTTAATAATGGCTTAATGTCGACGTTCTTTGAGGGAACTAATTGTTTAGTTATTTACGGCCGATTTAAAGAAGAGTGTATAATTAACATCTGGGCTATCAAATAAGGCTAAATTTATTCAAGTTTAACAAAGAAATTTAATCGCCGTTTGAACGCTGACAGATGATGTCATTGACAGACGAACTATTTTTCGCGCGTGGCAGCCACGTGCATTTTCCAAATTGCAGATTGGCCTTTTACGTTCTGTGTTAAAATTTCTCGAAAAAAAAACAATAGTTAATTTACAAACTAAAACAATCAAATTAACTAGAAAAAATGCGAAAAAAATAAATCGCTATCTCTTTCTCATTTTTACACCTTTCAAGGTGACATCAGATATGGCTTCAAATTAATTCAATCCACGCGGCTAATCCGCTTAATGGCTTCAAAAGTATCCATCACCGCATCAAAGTCATTCATACCTGCACAGGTAATTAACGGTATCGTATTTTTATGAATGAAACACCTGAGAAACCGTTACCTGACCAGGTGTTTGTGTATTACTACGAGGCAGGTATGGGAATTTATGGTTTGTCAATAAACACGGGGTCATAACTCAGACATTTATTGACCTAATTAAGACATGTTTATTATTGATATAAAGTGGTTATCTCTTTGAAATAAAGACTGGGTCAATATTGGATGCAAATAAACAAATACATGTTAGATGATTTTATTATTTTGAACGCAAAAACCTTAATGATATTTGGTATAACAAAATATACCCGCTTTCCTTTTTTGGCCCTTTTTCTTTTTCGAAAGCATTTTTAGATTTAAAGCTATTACAGGTTTAAAAAATCATACAGCTTCAAATTTTTTACCAAAAGTTTCATATCTTTTTTATTTTATGCAATTACCCGTCGCAAAATAGCAAAAACCTCTCTTAAACCATAATTAAGGGCCGTTACTTATACCATGGAAGTATTAAACTGAAAAATTAATACTTCCATGCTTAGACAAAGGAAAAATGATTTCCTACAATTTGCTTTAAGCATTGACGGCATATAGTATCATCGTACTTCCAATATTGAAATTTCATCGTTTTCGACTTTTGACCTTAAGCAGATCGCTTTGATGTGCTTTATTTGGTGAGCCCTGCACATATTTGTTCGTGCATGAAACAAAGAAAAAATATGACAAAAGAAAAATGATACAACTGAAATAGAGACCAACATGAAGTACCATATCGTGATATTTTTAATGGGATGATTAATTGTGAAAACCAACATGATATTTCATCCGGCCATCTGTATAGTATTGTTAATACAATTGTAAGTCATAAACGGGACATATCTTCATCAAATGTGACTTTCCTAGGACATTCAGTTTACATATGAAAAATGACAAAATTTGTTAAAAATACGACCCTTAGATACTTTACACTATCATGTTTAATATGAAGGTCTATGATTTTATTTAGAATATTTATCAATCCAATGAGTTAAATCTTCTATATAATTCCTTGTTTAATCATTTCAAGTCAACGACATATATATATATATAGTGAATATCAAGAAAAGAACTAAAATATATTTGCTATGTAAACATATGATTTTTTTATTTGATTACAATACAAGGAAGACAAATCTTAAAGTGGTGCTGTAAAATATTTGAAAGAAAAGTTTTGAAATTTCTTTTCCTCAAAGTGAAATGTTGGGCAAAAAAAAATAGCAAAAAGCTAATCACACCTGACCTCGTTTTATTCGGTATTTGTGCTGTGAAACCCTATGATAATATACTGGTTTATCATGTAAAGCTTCGAGTTCTTATGAACGAATTCTTTTGTACAAGATAACGCCTTTGATCTATAATTCTAAGAAAACCATATCTCATTTCCGTGACATAATTCATATACATATATTAATACCAATAATTTTCCGAAACAAAAATAATAGATAAACAAAGCGATTGAATTACCGACATCAGAAACAGATTATGACACAAAAGAAAAGCCATATATCCCTATTGACTTTGTCTACTCCCAAGCACTTATCAATTTCCCGCCATTAAGTGATAAGGGTGTGTAGAAGCCGGAACCCCCGCTGGATGTCATTCCGGCTTAGCGGACCCCAAGAGGGAAATCCATAATTTGAATCCGCTGTATCTGATTTGTGTGATTAGCATCCCTATGTTGACAGCTCTTGAGTCTTTGTGTACTAATTAGAGGCGTGTTCTGTGTTTCAACGTGATACCGGGTGGAAGTAATATAAAATCAATATCGGAATGGCTCGTGATCGAGTCTTGAGAATGTAACTGAAGAGTGTAGTTCGTAATAAGAAAGAGGAGATACATGAACAAATTTTGTGTAACATTTAGGGTTTAATAGATAATTCATAATGACACCAAATCGGGGTAAGAATATTTTTTATGTTTTGTCTTTAACATTTTTATCTTTAATTAAATTTTTGAGTGTTGCTTGACGCATCTTCATCGGTTTTGTTCGACTTTCTCAAGCTTAAGTTCTCAAAACTTATGTTTATGTATGCATTAAATATGGGGGTGGGGATTATGAAAAGACATAAAAATGCAAATGCAAAATAAATGAATGATCAATCAGATTTTTTAAACATGGTCATTTTATCTTCCAATGTATATATATAATTTCCAATGCATATATTTAATTTTGGATATAGTTGAAAAATATATTGGCATATAGTGGTAAGTTCTAGACAAATCTTTATTGGCAATGCTAGTTATACTTCTAAATAAGCGCTCAACTTTGAATAAGGCTCTCCAAAAAGTATGTATGTTTCTGGTTTCATGTCTTTTTTTTTACCTTGAGTGAATTGGGAGTAGATATGTTTAAGTATCAAGTTTAACGATGCTTAATCAAAAATTTGAATAAAAAGGATGAAGCCTATGGTCGGCATGAAAAATAGGGTAGGTAGGGAAACAAGACACGCACATATTTTTTAATTGGCCTAACATAAGATACAATTTATATTGCGACTATTCGCCATGTTTGACAATTATTTTATAGTGCCCTTACAAAGTTTTTCACATTGCTAAACATAGTTACCGACATATCATATTGAAGCTATTAGCAATGCTGCTAAAATTATTTTTAAAGATTTAAAGCATAGACCTTTATTTTGAAATCTAACAAGTTCGTTTCTATCTCGGAATTTACCAGTCAAAACAGATAGTGTATCACCAATAATTATGTAACTTATGATCACATATTGACTATTAAGATTAATAGATTATTTATTATCCTAAATGTTTACTTTACATATCTAATTCGTCGTAATCCTCGTGTGATGTGTATCGATGTATCGTGTACATATATTGGGAGTGTGGGATCTTGATGAAAGAATGAACAAAGCATTAAAAAAAAACACCCAAAAAACCTTTATTGTAAAGTTTTTGAAAAAGGAACAGAGTGACTTTAATTTGGTGTCCATGTTTTATAGCAGTAAGCATGTTTACAATTTGAAATGGGTTAAAAGGTTAAATTTTTCCCCATTTCTGAAAACAAACAGAAACTGACGTTTTCTGTTAACTTCAACCTGAGACAATAACTAATATGATTTTCTCAGCTTCAAGTGACGAAGATACTGTCTAAAGTATCACTATGGATAAATGCAGCTTCTTATTTACATTTTGCAATATATTTTTGGTTTATATAGTACGTTTTTTAAATGGTCTCTGCAGCTGCATGATAAAAACTTAAATAAATCCTTCAACCAAATTTAAGCTTCAAGAGCGTGTTGTTAGCCACATTCGAGGGTTGTCTAATTGCAACCATATTTGACATTTAAAAAGCAAAAACTAATAACTGAATAGAAAAATAAATGGTAAAGGTCATATAAAGACCAATCTCTAACCAGAGAAAATCATTTCTACATTGTCTATACCATCTGTCCAGCAATTTAAATATTTTCCCAAATGTCCTCACAATATCTGTACGTTATAAATGCATCAATTTTAATATTTGCACAACTGTCCATCTTGTTAAGGAGTCGTTTAGTACCCTTCAATTTGTTTTTATTAATCGAATAAATTTGTGATCATAGAAATTATCCAGAGAATACAAAAGGTACCAATTATTACAAAGGGGGCTGATATTGAACAAAACGGTTGTGTATTGATGGGACGAATTAACGCCTAGATGGAGAAGATACACATCTGGATACGGCAGATGGCGCTACAAATATTCAGTATCATACAAAAAATCAATTCCGTTATTGAAACTATATGATCCTATTTTTTTTTTAAATAGGATTTTAGTTTGTTTCATGAAATCTTTTAGCTCATCTTTGTTCTTATTACGCCCAAAATACCACCGAATGGACAAAATATAAGGGTCTTTTGCACATGCAATCATTATATATATATATATATATAATAAAGTCTGTATAGTATATAATAAAATCACAATGAGCTATTTTTCGTCGTAGCTTACGGCCGCGCTACCAGCCTTCATCAGCGACATTTTATTTACACACAGAAAAACAACGACGTACACAAAAGAAAAACGAAACAATACATCAACGTCACAAATAAAAAAGTCCTTGGTGCAAGCAGTGTTGTACAGCAGTATATAGTAAGAGAGAAATAAAAAAAACAACGTGATGAAAAATGTATAAAATGAATTGCAAATTGTTAGCAACTACTCTTTAGTGTTAATTCCGTACGGTTTGTAAGTTCGTAGTTTATTCTTCCATAGATTTTCCTGTGTCTTTCTGTACGTCTCATCGCCCGTCAGTTTTTCGATCCCTTGAACCTTGAAGTCCGCGAGTGTGTGTCCGTCCGAGTAAAAGTGTTTCGCCACTGGGTCGTCCTGTCTGTTACGGTGTCTTGAAAAATTGAGAAGCATCCTTTGGTAAAAATCGCAAGTTTCTCCTACGTATATGAATAACTGGCATTTTAAACAATAGATCGAATAAACAACATTTTCCGATTTGCATGTTATTGAATTTTTAACGCTATAGGTTTTTCCTTCATAATCTTTGAAAGTGTCACTTGAAATAATATACGGACAAAGCGCACATTTTTTCCCGCAAGGTCGGCATCCCGGTGTTTAATAACATGCAAATCGGAAAATGTTGTTTATTCGATCTATTGTTTAAAATGCCAGTTATTCATATACGTAGGAGAAACTTGCGATTTTTACCAAAGGATGCTTCTCAATTTTTCAAGACACCGTAACAGACAGGACGACCCAGTGGCGAAACACTTTTACTCGGACGGACACACACTCGCGGACTTCAAGGTTCAAGGGATCGAAAAACTGACGGGCGATGAGACGTACAGAAAGACACAGGAAAATCTATGGAAGAATAAACTACGAACTTACAAACCGTACGGAATTAACACTAAAGAGTAGTTGCTAACAATTTGCAATTCATTTTATACATTTTTCATCACGTTGTTTTTTTTATTTCTCTCTTACTATATACTGCTGTACAACACTGCTTGCACCAAGGACTTTTTTATTTGTGACGTTGATGTATTGTTTCGTTTTTCTTTTGTGTACGTCGTTGTTTTTCTGTGTGTAAATAAAATGTCGCTGATGAAGGCTGGTAGCGCGGCCGTAAGCTACGACGAAAAATAGCTCATTGTGATTTTATTATATATATATATATATTTCATACCCGTAGCGAGGGTACGTGCAGAGCAAGGGGTTATTGAGTCAAAATTTCTTGGACTTGAATATTGCTCGATCGAAATTTTTATGGATTTTTAACAGTGTATATCATATTTTTTTTTCTCCAGAGGGGTTTGGGCGGGGGGGGGTCTGGCAGTATAAGGACCAAATGAGACTAGCTACGATGAACTTAAATCAAAACTGTTACAATGCATATCTTAAATATCAAATAAATGAATACAATAGTGTTTTCGAGTTTGCGCTAATTTATACATGTAACAATTTTTTTTTGTGGACAGCGTGAGTATTTTTTTAAGGGGGGGCATTTAAAATATGGATGATATGTATCAAAATAGGTGATATATCAAAGCTATCAAAACTGTCATTATATTACCCAATATTTTGATTTTAAACCGATTAAAACCAAAGGTAAAACTTCGATGATGTCCGCGTGTACCACCTTGTTCGTCTCCAGGCTAAATTCGAAGGAAATTTACACAAAATGAAAATACTTTAAAGATGCATTAAGTGATTAATATACCTGATTTCCCCCCAAAGGTGACATATTCTCTGAAATATTTTGCATTATGCATGATGGTAAATATTTGAATTTATTGGCAAAGGGGGATTTGGATTCCGAGAGAGAAATCCGCTGAGACAAATACTATCTATTTTTACGACTATTGAAAAATCTATTGAATAGCATGCTACTTTTTCAATATATTTTGTTTTGATATTCTATTTTCGTTTGGAAAAGTGAAAAAGTCATCGTTTGTCTACTAATTGTTCAGTTTGGCTCGAACCTTGCTATACGCATACCGTTATTTCATCATATTGTTAGCGTAATTGAAAAGAACTGTATTATCCTCTTAGTAATTTAACCATAAAGGGATGAATTCTGAGAACCTCATTAAGAAATTGACAATAAATATTACAGGAATTACCACCACCATGTTGCCTAGCAACGGAACCGACATTGTTGTCAACGAAGAAATGAAAGTGGAGACAGTGATCGTCATTTTGTGGATTTCCGGTGGGATTTTATTGGTTGCACTCCTGCTTTTACTTGGTTGTATACTTAGAACTAACAAGAAAGGGAGACGCCGGCCTAATTTGAGGTAAGTTACTATGTATGAAATCAAGGGCCGCATTCAGAATTCAATCTGTAAGGGTTGTTTTTTCTGTAATGTTTTGTCATGTATTGTAATGTCCCAACGGATTTTGTCAACAATAAAATTTGTTAAATTAACCCAAAGTCCACTGAAACATACTGAACAATATTTTCTAAAAAGGGTGTCGCAACTTCACAACTGTCCCGTTTATGTCTGCTGCTTTAACTAATGTAATTTCATTTATAAGCCGCACAACGGCAACCTGATAATCGGAAAGAGAATGCTGTTTAGACTAACATGAAAATTCTCACTTATTGCTTCTGCTAAACACAGTTTAGTAGATGGTACCTCGAAGTGCCATTATAACCATGCAATTAAAGGCGTTATATGATAATATATATTTATTTTGCAAAACATAAAACCCTGACAGGTTCAACAAATACAAATGAAACGGAGCTTACAAATAGAAAACAAAATGATTCAACACATATATTAGCGAGCACAGCTCGCAAGCGGGCCCGCTCGAGCGGAGAGCTCTACGGTATTTGTTCCCGCGAAAAATTTGCCAAATGCTGATATTGATTTTTCATGGTCCGGAAAGGCTCTCAAATTTTTACAGGAACGGAGTGAATTTAAAAATAATTACCCATTTTGCTAGTCGCATTCCAAAAATTATCTATTTAATAATGTAAAAGAGAAAAATATTCTGATGACGACGAGTTGCTACATTTTTTTTAGTAACCAAATTTTAATCGATTTTTTCTTACTTTTCTATTTAACGTTCAATCGCCCCTAGGATCTCGTCGCAAATTAAACGTTCTAGAAAATTAACCAAAACAAAAATAACTACGATGGTTTCAGATCTTATTTGACTGCATCGATTCGAAATCATTTTTTTATTAACAGAATTATGCTGTACTCGCATTTAGGCACTGCCTATTTCATATTACAATGTATTACGAAACCATACAAGAAACAACACATGCAGACATGCACGTATTAAGTTGTCATTGTTTTAATGGTTTTATATTAACTAAGAAATAAATACTGGCATTGCTCTAGAAACGATTTTAAAAATTGTTACAGAACACTTTCATTTTGCGCAAAAACGACAGAAGTCTCATAGACAGTTGTATCCAAATTGTTCTTCATATACCTCTTATATGTTATAAACTTTATGATTTTCCAGAATGTTAAAATATTTGCTTTAATAAGGTTTTCGTTTTACGTCTCTTTGGGTTGAAAACTACAGCAAACTCGGCAAATTTACTGGAAATCAATTTTTCAGGAATGTCACCTTTACATGTAGCATTTTTAGCCCCATAAGGTCATTTTTTTGTTTACTTACAGGACAATTTTCTTGGTTTCCAATATAAGAATAATAATTGTTCTTTTTAGCAATTTTTTTCGACGTGTTTTATATATACTCCGATTGATATTTACTTTTTAAACATAAGCTGATTAATTCTTGAGCACTTCTTCCGCATCACTTGAATTGAATTGTCTTGACGAATTCGGACGTAATATCCTGATTAAAGAAAAGTTTTGAAGCTTTTGGTCTGCAGAATTCATTACTTTCGTTTCGTTCACATTGTTGAAAATTTCATTGTTCCTTTGATGTTTTATCTTCCGGATCCGGGTATCAATGAACATGCGCACACCATACTGCCAGTCATAAGGAATGAACTTAAATCCCAGCGTGTTTTTATCAAGATCAAAAATCATTTTCGCCAGACAAATTATAACACTTAATATAAGTAAAAGCAAAACAAATCTCTCAAAAAATTTCATTTATACATGTAGGATTAAAGTTCAATTCATGTACATGTTCCAGTAGTTGTATTCTATGTAACAAGCGTCAAGAGTCTGAACAGAGCACCTGTTGTTTCTCATATACATGTAGTGAGATATTGAAATATTAAAATAATGTTTCCAAGCGAACTTAACATCTTATTCAATTCGAATATCTTGTCAAATAATTGATCAATAATAAATAGTTCTATTTATCATATGAAGTTCAAGAACCAATATGATCCTGCTGTTGCCATCGTCGCCGTCATTAGTTTTTCTATTAAAACACCCTTTCATTTGCCTATGTGTCCAATGTTTACTAAACTCTATGGTAGTGTTTGGATTTTATGATATTACATGAAAAACTTTACAAAAGAAAAAAAAACACTAAATTTGTTCACATGAACAACTCCTTGTAATTCTTCACTGGTGAATAATTTGTATAAAATATCTTGCTTTTGCGCACATTTAAGCAAGGAGCGCTACCGCTTAATTAAAAATATAAATAAAGGTCCACGCTTTTTCACACCAATAAAACTTCAAAATATTGCATTCAATGTATAAATGAGCATATTACTATATACATGTAGTTTTAAAAAACAAACGCCTCTAATTCAGGTGGTGGGAGCCTCTTGTTGCGTATTGTCCTGATACTATAATTTGATATCGTCTTATGGAAAATATTTGTTTTATGTGTATTTTTAGACCGGGAGTATTCAGAGTATTAGAGAATTCAAATGGCGGTGTTAACCCTAGCTATTCAAATTATGACGAAATATGGACGTGGATACCGGTGGTTAGAGGGAACGAGGACAGCTGCCCTGCCCGACAGGAAACCTCTCGGAATGTAACAATATCACCAGCAACGTCTTTAGCGTCACATCTAGAGCCCCCACCGTACAGCGTAGCAATATCAACTCCAACAATACCGTACGGTGCACCAAGACGTTCGACAATTACGACGGCCGTGACTTCGTCTTCGGCAATGTACGGAAACACGGTTAGTAGCATATCAACCATAACATCAAATTCAAACACTGGTGGTGGAAATATCATTGCTAGGTCATCTGTTCCAAATGTAAATAATAGTAATCGGGAGGCGAGAGATCTGGGGTTTCGTAATTCACCTATTGTGTCACGTGTAGCACACACAACGACTACTCACGTTCTCACGAGCACTCCAATTCAAAGTCCACGCGTTTCACGCACACAACATGCATCAAGGGAAGTCCCACTTCACAGAAACGCAGAACCTATAAGATGTGTATCGAATGGTCAACGCCCAGGTCAGGAATATAGGCAGCGCCCTACCACCGTCTATCACCAAGGAAGGGACGTCCGTAGCCCACTTCCTAATCGACGATCTTACACTGAAGGTCAGACAACATGTTCACCAAGCACTAACGAACCTCAACGCCAAAGAAATACAAGGAATGAAATTAACCTTTCACCGTCATTCACCTTTGACCCTGAGGAAGGTCTGTACTCTTATCTTTCTGATAATCAAGGTCGCCGGATATGGTGCGACATCCCGCCAACTCTCATGGACGAGGACGGCCCACCACCGTACACCCGACAGAGGGACATCGCAAGCAGGGAGTACTATCAGCGACGACCACGAACCGAGCGTCCAGCTCCGATCGTTAGGTACAGACGCATGCCTCAATTGATGTTGTTCGTACCACGTGGAATGATGTGAATGTGATGTGCATGCCCTTTACTGTACTTGATGTTGTTGCACGCCTCTTTGCGATTGCCTGTGAACGCCTTTAATCTTCTGCATAAATATATGAGTTTTGTTTACAAACGATTGTGATGTTCCTTTCTGAAATATGCAAAATTCATGTTAATACTGCCATGTAACACTAACTGCAATCGTTTTACAATGTCACCTGCGTTCATCAGCAATGATTTCATCTGCATAGCGCAAACTGCTTATATCACTAACTCTCTTTACTCATTAACAGGTAACTAACATATTTTTTTCATATTTATCATTTACTAATATTAAACAGTTTTTTATAATACATGTATATCTCAGTCCATTCCTTTCACTAATCATGCATCATGGAAGGCCAATATAACTTGAAATTAAAACAGTTATAGCAATTTCACGATAAAAACTGACATTTCTAGTGCATGTTTTATTTATTTGAGTAGAAACATTTGGTTGTAAATTGTTCCGCTCATATACTCAATTTAATATTAATTTAGTAATACAACTTTTGACATATTTGCTTGATTTAAATTAGTATTTTTGTTTTGTGGGAAATTAGCAAACATGGATAAATTAAACTTTTACATTAAAGAAGTAATCCAAATCACCAAATGTGCGCTCACAGTTTAATTAGGCATAAAGTTAAGTTGGAAAAGAGAGACATGTAAAACTTTGCTGATTTGAAAAGATTCCTTTTCGCGTATTTATAAGTATTTGTCTTTTTTATCTTTACAGGCTTGAATCCGATTACTTCTGACTAGAAGATGCATGTTGGGTAATGGAGATATAACCCAAATTGAGGCAACCGGAAGCTGTGAAACGGAAGTGACCAATGAAACTCAGTGCCAAAAGTCTTCCTGACTCACAAAATGTGCCTTAAAAGAATACTCACCTAAATTTGCCTTGCCAAATTGAATGAAGTTTGCTCAGAAGTGTGTGTTGTATAACATTGCGTGAACATTAAGTGTTTGTTGTTTGATTAGAGCAATGACGTCACGATTTAAGCAAGCAAGTAAAGAGGAAATTGGATGGTTTTAGAAAAAAATGTATTTTTGCTGGAAAAATGTCCTGAGTGTGACCAAGGACAAAAATACTACATATTTTGCAATGTTTTTCAATATGAATCTTTGAAAGCTTTCTACTTTCTTCAATTATAAAAAAAAAACATCATTAAAAACACGTGTTCGATTTCTGCCATTTACTTGCATAACAATTAATCAAACAATTTCATTTGAAGATGTTCTTGTTGGCTTTTGAGCTAAGTATCAAAATTGTGGAGTAAATACTAAAAATTATTTATTATATCTTGTTTACATAATAATTCATTTATCTATCTTTCTAAAATTCTGAATTTATTTAGTGTTAGTATAGTTATATCTATTAACTGTAAGTGTAGTGTAAGTAGTCTATTTTTAGGCTTAGAGAAATAAGTCTAGTTTATTTATTGTATGTAAATCTAGTTGATATATCCTGTATGATTAAGCATGAGTTCATTTTATTTATTAGTGAACACTTGGATGGGGGACTATTAGAGCTGTCTTTATGTGCCAAGATTCATGATTTTTATATTTCATATATTCAAATATACTCAACTGTATTTATTTTTTATTGTTTGAAAGAATGAGTGGGTTTTTTGGTCAAAAAATCATATTTTAAGAATGAAGCGATTGTGTGTTTGCGATTGTGTTTTCTGAATTTCATACATGTCATACAAATCTAGATTTTTTGATATTTTGGTTTGAGTCTATTCAAAATCTGAAGAATTTTACTCTTTCTTTCATTCTCTATACATTTTCTGAATATTATCTCATATATATTTATTCTATATTTATATAATCATTATTTAACTATTTCAAGCTGTATCTTGCCGTCTTAAATATTGTTTGATTGTCTATAGAAAGAGTGAAAAATTCTAGATACGATAAAGTAACCATCAGTCCGCTGCGTTCCATCACAGCACGGAAATAGAGGAGGGTCGACCGCCTAAGGTCGTGTGCAAAGGTCGTGTGCAAAGGTCACATGATCAAATTCACACCATCTATCAGCACGGAAATGAAGTGGCCAGATGATGGTACGGACCGGGGTCTCCTATTGTTTATTCTTTCTTAGTCCCCTTTTTACTATTCTCTAAGCGTTTTAGACATTTCATCATTATTCGCTAATTTTAGGATCACTATTGTCTATTTTTATTTATTTATTTTGGGGGGTGGGGGATTGTTCCGTGTATTCTATACCTGTTCATTTTAATTTTGACATTATTCTATATTCTTTGATCGCCATCAGGACCCTCATATATTGGCAATTATCATATATTTTCCACCCCCTACTCCCCATGAGCCCCCTCATACGGCGTACTGAGGGGTGTGCACGTTATCGTATCTTGAAAAAAAAACTTGTATGAAAGAGAGTGAGTGACCACAACTGATAACTTGGTGCTGTTTGTATTATATAAAACTTGTATAAATGTGCTTTATCAACATCTTCATAAAAACTGTACATATTGATGCCACAATCTGTGTAAAACCATGTCACTACTCTGTAAAAGCAGAAATATTCGTGAGGGGGGTAAATTTCGTTTATTTCCTGTGTTGGAGAAATCCACGAAATTAAATCCCCACAAATTTTTAAATATTTAGTTGAATAGTGTATTTCAAAACCAAAATTCCACGAAAATTTGTCCCCGCCAAATCTGTTTTGTCCCCAAACCACGAAATTTGATCCCCACGAAAACACGAAAATAAATGATTAAACGGGGTATGTGAATTATTATAAGCGATTTAAGAATTTTGTTACATGTCTACAGTAGGGGAAATAGAAGGTGAAGTGGAGAATGGATTTGAAAGATATTTTCCCTTTCTCCTTTCTTTTCTCTCTTTTATTTTTTTATATTGTATTTACATGGTTTATCTCGGACCATCCTCGGTAACTGGAGCAGCCCCTATTTGAAACTCGAAATTGATTGATTTAATCTTAGATTTTATCTACAAGTGTCTCGATATTTTCTCTAAATTTCAATATTGAGTTGGAAAGAACAATTAAGTTGATAAGAAACAATACAAAAATTAAAATAACATTGCTAAAAAAACATTTGTATATTCATGAATATTCATGTTACAATTAGTAAAATGTTTTATGATTGACCGTGGTAACAATTTCATTTTAAGTTATATTATTTGTCGTTCTAGTCATTTTTGTGTATTCTCTAGTAAACCATTCAGTATTAATATTTATAATTTCATAATTTTATCCTTCTCTGATTCAGTTGCATTTGGTGGCATTATTTTCAAATAATTATTTATATGTGTACCTATCAGTATTATTTATTATATTTTTAAATGTATAATGTGTTGGTTGAAATATTCAAATTATTAACTATCTTAGATTTTAATAGTGTTGTTGAATATGTTCTGTTTATACATATATTTGTATGTATGGTGTTTTATACTGAAAGAGCTGACTGAATCTGCGATGTTTAATTTCATAATCAAAATTTTATACTAACCAAACGTTTTACATATCTGTAATTACACCTAAAAAGTCAGCTCAGGAAAATCATTATTCATTATTGTAACCTTAATTTTCCATATCATTTTATGTACGTATTATCTGCATCAATCAGGTTACAAATGTAAAAAAATCATGAATCATTGAAATCACCAATTATGATAGCAAAGAAAAGTTCATAACCAACACTGTGTTCTAGTATGTTTTGATACCAATTTTGTATAGTATTTTTGATGATATTAGTGCTTTAATAAACATAAAACGGGATTTTGTTTTTAGAAATGTACATTGCCCTGGGTACAATCGAACCTCCATTTATATAACACTGTCAGCTATCAGTGCTTTGTGTACTTTGGAATTCACCAAGATTGCTTTACTTCTAAATACTTGATAATTATATACAATATTCTTGGTGTATGATTTGGCTCACCTTCCAAACTCTAAAACGAATTGAAATTCTCAGTTGTTTTTGTCCCACTGGCCCAGATGGTTTGTACGATTAGTTACAATTGCGCATGTGTGTTAAGAGCATCTCCATAATTTTTATGCACACCTACGTTTGGTAATTGCTGTTCGAGAAATTTTATGGATAACACCACAAAGACCGGCCACCCTTCTTATTATTCTGCAATAATCTGGGGTTTTTTTTGTGAGGGACAAAAATGCAAGTGCAACAATTTGACATATGCAATAGTTTTGCATCGGTTCCATTACTAGTATTACGATTTGACCCATCCTTATCTATAATTGCAGGAAAAGAGAATGTTGCAACAAGCATAAACTGTCTACTCTTTCGAATCACCTGGTGTGTTTACTCTTGTATTTACGCGTTCTCGATGCTGGCACCTCTGTTATTTGTGTTGATAAACATGTTCTCGGCAATTAGGTTGTTGTATTTGCTGAATTTTGTTGGGTTTCAAGTTTTCTTTGTGTTGCGTAAAATCCTGTAACTAAAATCGTTCTGGGGTACTAAGTAATTCCTACGGACTAACTGCAAAGCTCCTCATTATTTTTCATTTGTATTCACTTTTTCATCTGTAATCTTTCAGAGTTCATACCAGTTGCAACGTTAGATAAATGTTTTGGTATATGTTCTATCTTTGGTTCGCGTAGCCCCGTAATCGCTAAACAACAGCTACTTCATTCTTTTCACAGTGTAAATCAAAACTCGTTTTCCCAATTGTTTTTTTGTTCCTATCCTACTTCTCACTCACTTATCATCATATTATGATCATTCTATTACAAGTTTCATGTTTCATGTTCATCTCTTCGATTTTATTTGTATCCTACTAAATCGCGTTGCTTGGAAGAAAGAAGCAAAGAGGCATCAATGGGACATTCAAGTGTCAAAAGTCCGAAAGGGCAACGACAAAACCGGTAAACACGATCAAAAACAGCACAAAGAAACACAAAACACAAAATCAACCGAACGGCAATCAACAACGCGAACTTAAGTCGTGACAAGAGTGAACTTATGTGCTCCGGAAGAGTAGGCGGTTTCCGCCTACTATAGCACACCCGTCGTGTTGCTAATTTACAATTCAGTGTGTAAAATCCGGTAAAGGAAGACAAAACAAATTTCTACGACAAACCAACATCTGCACTCATTTGAGAGATAGAAATCCCATATTTGTCTACGAGTGCACGGTAAATAAAAGCAATATTTAACCAAGAATTAAAGGTGATACAATGGACACTCAAATGTGACTGTCATAAATTTGAAACGACAAAGACAAAATCAGTAAACATAAAATCAACATAGAAACAAACACTGCAACAGTTACACGCAAAAACCAGTATAACAGCAAAATCACAATTAGCAACATGAACTCAAGTTTAAACGAGGATGAACTCGGATGATCCGGAAGAGTGGGCAGTTTCTGATTGCTGTAGCATTTCATGTTCATTTCATAACATCTTTCCCCTCTGAGGTAGTACTCCACAATTAATTTATTTAGCTATTTAGCTCATTTTTGCATGTGCTCGACGTTGACTATTTTGTCGCGGGTTCTTGTAATCGCTTAAACTGCTATTTGCACTTTAAACTAGGTGGTGTTCCAAACTCCGGGCATGTTTAGTCGTGTTTAGTGCCGTATTTGGTTTCTTTGTTGTACTCGTTGCCCCTAGCAACTCTTAACATTTGTCAAAAATTTGGGGACAAAAATACGCAAAAATCGGGGTTTTGTCCTTTTTTGAACGTTGCCAATAATCGAGCGTTCGGTTCAGGTGAAACGTAACATGTATGAAATGAAAGCCCGAAAACTGTCCTTTCTTTTAAGACCAAATAAACGGCCTATCCGACTTGGGCTCTTTTTTCCGCTAAAATTGTTCAAACTTAAAAAATCTAAAAATAGCACATTTAAATTTAAGCCCATCCGCTGGTCACCATGCACAGCCGGAAGCGACGCTTTATGATCATTGGTATTGATTTTTTCGAAATTATTCTTAAAACAATCACCATGGATCGTAATTTCTATATAACGGGTCCAGATTTTTTATTTGTCTTGTTTTAAGACCAAAACGAATCAATATTTTCATTTAACAAAAAAGTTCACAGGGGCCACATACGAAAAACAATACTGTGAAAAAATCGTAATTGTGGAGTACTACCTGATAGGTTTATAGTCCTTTTTAGAAACTATTTTCCGGACGTGCGGTCCCTGGAAATCTTTTAACTATTTCTACAGGTTTACGACTTCCGGGTAAGCCTGGCCATTGAAAATCTGTTGAAATCGTCAACTTGTAAAAAATATTTCAAATATGCCTCCCAAAGTTATAAACTACAAAAAACCTACGTCAACATCTTAGACTTCGCTTTTAATAGCCTTTTCAGGAGGCCGATTTTGGACTGAAATCCATAGGAATCTCCATACAACGTTTATTCAACGTTGCATGCATACTATGCAATACAGGGTAACAAATGGGGTTTCAATGGAAAGAGCAATCCTTGCCCGACATTTTGAAAGTATTTTGACTACTCTGGGACTTTTGAGTCGGGGGTTATGGTGCCACAACGTTAGGTACAGTTGACCAAAATTCTTAGACGAAATCCTGAAAATTTAGTGCATTTTTACCGGCAATGTCAATTTCAATCGCATTTCCGGGAGCTATTACTTACGATATAGGTATAAACTGTATATATCTTTGAAGTAGAAGTTCCAGAGGACCTAAAATCACATGATTCATTGAGGTCCATGTATTCGATCCTATTTTTATTCAATGGTGAAAAAAAAGTTCACGAAAAAAAATGTGAAAAATGAGCAAAATGCGGTGCTGTGGGTGCCACAACCACTGGGAAGTGTGAATTCAGAGTAACAACTTGTTGTATCAAATGTCCAGTGTCCATATTATACAAATATAAAAAAATAATGAAGTTTCGTGCAATAGTTTTCTTGTCAGGGGGAAGCACTTTTTGGTATTTCATGAATTTATGTGAAAAAATCAAGTAAATTTTGCTGAAAATTCGACATTTTACGTAAGAAGAATTTCTGGACAACAGACAAACCCTAAGTGCAAAACTGTTTAATGTGTCAAAAGATACATATGTGCCAAGAACACAGACCAAAAATCAGATCTTTATAGCGATCCAATCGGCCGTACTAGCCTTTCAAAGTTTGGTGCCACCCGGTGCCGTCTAAAATTTTGATGATTTTTTGAAATTACGACCGCACCTGCTTAAGCCCAACACCCCTAGCGTCTGTTTGAGTAACCCTACTGCCTAAATATGGCATGTGTGCATAGAAGCAATACACATGCATGATATTTTATACAGAAATCCTTTTTTTTTTTTTTTTTTTTTTTTTTTTTTTTTTCTCAGAAGACCGATACTCACTTTTGCCATGACTGCTGCGGTTATCGTATATATGTGATTTTGCAATTTTTTGAATAATTTTGAACTTACAGATATGAAATTGGTATTGGCTGAACTAGAATAAATTACTGAACAAGATAATACAAAAACATTGAATCTAAGGGGGTCCGGGGTCAAAATATAGGATCACAAAGTTGGCCGACGCTGATTACAGAAAAACGTATTTTTTGCGTTTTCAGAGCCTGCCCCTGCAGAAACCATACGTAGTACGGCAGATTTTTTGGCTTTTTTCTGAAAAGGGCACCCCATAGACTAGAAACATGTAACAAATCAAAGTCTGGCTACTTTTATTAAAATTCGTGTGACAGCCCTACTTTTAATCAGTTTATTTGAATCGGGGAGTTGAAATTACGCCAAAACAGGACAGGGATAACTTGATGACGTTGTTGACCCAATAAGGGAAACTACTCTTGCAAAAATGAAAATAAAAGAATCGAAATCGGAATTCCGGATGACTTTTAAAAAAGGGCTATACCCAAAATCCGTTACATGGGAGTAAAACAACTAACAAAATAACGAACTGATAGCACTATTTCTAAATCATTGTCTTGAGTCAAGGAAAAGGCATCGGATAACTTGAAAATCACAATGGTCTTGTCTTTGTACAAACATTTCAAATGAAATGATGGGTTTTACCAGGATTTATGGTCATTCATGGCTTCAAACCTCCCTCTTCCATTGTATTCTACTGAAGGGTCAGACCGGTAGTAACTTAAAAAAAAGAAGTAATAAAACCATAAACCCCTCTTAACTCTTTTTTATCGGTTATTTTCGTGGTCCAACTAGACTTTCTCCAAACGAAACTGGGCCTGTTCCTTCTATAAATCTTTTCATCCGAGACGGAGCATCTCGTTCCACCCTATTAACAAACCGAACGACACCATCGTCCTGAATTCTGACGTCAGTTGTTTCTACGTAGCTGTCCTCCTCTGACCTTTCTTCTGAAACACAGTGATTAATAAAATCATTACAAAATAGGTCTTCGCTACCAGCACAATTCGGACATTCGGGTCCTTTGCTATATTTTGTCAATGCAGCCAATTCATGATCGTAACATTCCTTGTTTGTTAGACGTTCCACATCCGGGTATATTGGCAGCCATATTGTTTTGTGGTCAGACTCGTGGTTTTCTATTCCTTTTTCCGGATAGTTTTCAGAGGGATCAATACCTTCCATTATCAATTTCTGTCGGAATGTTTCAAATATTTTGTCAACGTAAGCATGTAAAGGGAAGAAAACCGGGTCAAATGTCGTGGTATTCGATGGGGCAATTGTTCCTGATATCCAGTCATGGACGCCTTTATGGAAACATTCCCAACTGTATTGGTCGATACTTTCATAGTCACAAGGTGATTTCTCCGTAAATTCGTACAACGACTTTTTCGACAAGATCAGTGCGATGTTTTCTTTAGAGATGAGCCACCCAAAAGCATTAAGATTCCGAACGATGGGTATCCAACTAGGAATATCTTTCATGATTCCATTCTTGACCTCTCCGTAACCGTTCCCGAAATACTTATCTGTCCAAACTATAGATTGAGTTGGATCGAACATAGCATATTCAAAGGTCACGTCCCAATAAGGTATGGGACATCCAATCGCCAACTCCATTCTGAAAAGATAAATAGAATTATACGTACCATCATCCAAAGAACTTGTGATATCATTGTTGCGGTATCATTTTACAGTGGGTCTGCGTAATATTATGATTTACGTTATTAAACATCCAGTGATGGCTTAGGATTACGTTACTGTATCGAGTACGGGTTGTGTTATTGTATTTACTTTGAGTAACGGTATAGTATCTAGTGACGATTACGTTATCATATATAGTGGGACTTACGTTATAATTCTAGCTTTAGTTACGTTATCATACCTGGTGAGGGTTACGTTATCGTTTCTAGTAAGGGTTACGTTATCGTTTCTAGTGAGGGTCTAATAAGGACTACGTTACTGTATCTACTGAGGGTTACATTATTGCTTTTAGTAAGGGTAACATTATGGTATCTCGCGAGTGTCGCGTTATTGTAATTAGTGAGGGTTTCGTTTTTATATCTATTGAAAGTTATTGTATCAATGCGGATTATTTTAGTGAGGGTTACGTTATAGTATGTTAAAATATTTAGTAAGGATAACAATATCGCATGGCGAGGGTTGCGTTATCAAATCTAGTGTGGATAGCATTATTGTACCAAAAATGGCTATCGTATCTATTGATGGTTACGTTATCATATTATGCATGTTAAATTTAGTATAACTACTTAACTTATATTAATAATAATTATTACCGCGCCTAACGTACATTTTAAGGTATTCTCGGTGCCAAGCAAAAAATCCGGGTCCATCATGGGATGAATTGATAACTTTCCAATCCGTGTGTAGACTTGCTATGACGTCATATGTGTTCATGTCAGGTGTGACGTCCTGTTGTAATATCAAATACATGTAATTTATTCAATAGCAAATATTTAACCAAATAAAGCAAATTGCAGTGCTTTAATTGCTGTTCTTCATCTAAAGTTCGAGTTGTTTAAATTGATTTTCAGTAATTTTTGTGCTTCTATGTTTTACATGTTGTCTGTTTTTGTCCCGTTCTTGTTGGTGTTTACTGGTTTTGTCTCTTCCCATTTCGGACTTTTGACATTCGGATACCCCATTGGTACCTCTGCTTCTTTTATTTGTTGTCTTTTTGTTCTTCTCGTTCTCGTTTGTGTTTACTGGTTTTGTCTCAGCCCTTTCGGACTTTTGGCCTTTGGATGCATTTGGATGCCCCATTGGTACATCTGCTTCTTTCATCCCGCACGACAATAAAATTTGAGACTGTCCCTAGCCATGGTCTATGGAATTATGGGTTAAATTTCGATAACGCTACAGCTTTTTATTGGAGTTTAAAAGTACTGATTGACCAGCAAATTATACACACAAACCTGGCAAAGAAATCTAACAAATATACTGCCAGTATTGGAAATTTTCGCGAGGTTCTAATTTTTGCTTTATTCGCAATGTCTATAGAATCGCTTAGATTAAAGACTGCTGAATTTAAGTCAAGATATTTCACAGTTATTCCCTGTTTCAAGTGTTCTGAAAACGCGAAAAATTAAGACTGTTAAATTAAACACCCACTTTTGGATTAAACAATTATTAGCTGTTTCCAAACTATATCACATGCTTATTTCATACACTGAAACACGAAAACCGACAGAGGCTATGAATTTAGAAGAGTGACAAAGTGAATAGGTACAAGATGATGACACAATTTTTCGGACAAGCTGAAGTTACCCTTTTTGAATGGCCGAAAATGAAAACAAAATACTGTTTTTTAAGGAGCATACATTGTACACCTCACTCGAAAAAAAAAATAAACCAAGAAATTCTGTAAATCGTAAGGGGACGACCATTTGATTTTGAGGGGGGCTGGCAGTTTTTGTAAATACATATTCTGCCTGGAAAAAGTTGGAAAATGGCCTGTTTGCAAGAAAATAAATATTCTGTACCAAGATCCTTGCTCAATTAAGCTATTGGATTTGTTTTCAGAAAATAAATATTCTTGCCGCGTAGCGGCGAAAAATAAATATTCTGGCCTGCAAAATTTTGAAAATAAATAATCTGTCTCGACCGAAACTGCCAGGCCCCCCGTCAGAATCAAATGGTCGTCCCCTAAACAATAAGCCGGTTGTTTCCATTAACTTCTGTTACAACATATACAGTGTGTCTCAACTACCCCGTAAAAAATTGTTTCGTCCCAAGGTAGTCTTATTTCGTGTAAATGACGGAAAGGGATATAGAGTCACAATTTTCTTTCGAGTCTGGAACTGCTAGAATATTATGACATGATTACACCTCTCACCAAAAATCGTACAATTTCGTGCGATAAACAAGGAATTAATTTTCAGCAATTACCCGGTTTCGTTTGTTTACAATATTTTACCTCACGAAACCGGGTCTTTCCTATTTTTTTATTTCTTACATTCAAGCTTATATTGATAATTAATGCACACTTTTTGATGAACAGATTCACAATATTATCTGAAAAAAATAACTTTATCAAATTTTAGTACATTGAGTTTTTTGACCAAACCAGTTTTGGTTTTGCGTCTTTATAACAAATAAATGGTTTCGTTAATAAGTTTATAAAATGGGTGGATCCAGGATTTCAGCTATAAAAGTGGGGTGTTAAAAAATGTTGTAGCTTTTCGCCCAGCAGAGCCACAGGTGTTTGGGTCTAGGATTTCATTTTTAGCTCACCTGGACCTTCAATCCAGGTGAGCTATTACCATCACTTGGCGTCCGTTGTCATCTGTAGTCCGTTAACAATTTTTAAAAAATCTTCTCCTCTGAAACTAATGAACAGAATTTAACGAAACTTGGTTGTCCTGCACCATACTTGTGTTTCGATTTTTGATTCGTCAAAAACATGGCCACCATTACTAAAAATAGACCAGGGGGTCAGACTACTGCTTTTGGCTTTTAAAGCAAAAAGAATAAGAGATAGATGAAATCTGATGCCACCATACTGCTTCAGCATCAAAAGTTCTACAAAAGTGTCCATTCGGTCAAAGTTGTCAGATGATCCCTTATAGGGATTACAGCCCCTTAAAGGTGAAAAATAGCGTTTTTTCATGTTTTTGGCTTATATATAGAATGAAAACTATTGCAGATAAAGAAAAGCTGTTGCTTGCTTTAATGTTCAGCCTATCTAGCTCTACAAAAGTCTTCATAGGGTCGAAGTTGTCAGATGACCCCTTATAGGGGTTACAGCCCCTAAATGACGAAAAATAGTGTTTTTGGCTTATAGAATGAAAACTATTGCAGATAGAAAAAAGCTGTTGCTTGCTTAAATGTTCAGCTCATTTAGCTGTACAAAAGTCTTCATAGGGTCGAAGTTGTCAGATGAGCCCTAATGTAGGGGTTACACCCCCTTTAAGGCGAAACATAAATTATTGTTTTTTTTGCCTATAGAATGAAAACTATTGCAGATAGGGAAAAGCTGTTGCTTGCTTAATGCTCAGCTCATTTAGCTCTACAAAAGTCTTCATAGGGTTGACATCAAGACCAGGTGAGCGCGATTCAGGCTCCTGGGAGTCTCTTGTTTATTTATTGTGTGTATATAAAATATTCTGACCCTCACTTTATTGAATAGTATTATAGCGAGGGTCCTAGTTTTTTAATACACAAAATAAAGAAAAAAATCCTAGACATGAACACCTTTAAGCGAAACGGTCGCAAATGTGTTTTTTTTTTTTGTTTTTTTTTTGTGTTCCTAGAAATAGTGTGTCAATTTCGAGATATGAATCAAAATATGTTAGAGATATGGAGCGTACCTCCTAGAATCTGTAGTATTCCTTATTTCAGGTTCCTTTGGATATATGAGATGTAAATTGTCACCAAATCTAGGTTTGTTTAGCAAATGACACCATCAATATGACCAAGTGTGAGATTAAAGGATAAAGTAAGTTAGCGATCTTTTGCATCTAGAAGTGATTGCAAGAATTCCGCTTCCAGAGGCCAAAGGCCCATGTAACACTCACCTTGAATTTCTGGATAAAGTATTGCTATTTTAATGCAACTGTCCATTTCATCCTACACTGTATGAAGTGTAAAACTCCAAATTAATCGATCTTTATCTACACTATTGTTCCCAAGACAAAAAGGTTTAAATTGCAATTTTAGACGTTTTATGAAAAAAAAACTCCTCCATCTGACAATTTTGACCCAATGGAGTCTTTTGTAGAGTCTTTAATTCTAAACAAGAAAGATATCTCAGATTTTTTCTATCCGATATAGTTTTTGAGTAATTCTTATTTAAAGGTGGTCTTACCCCTAAATTCTATTTTGGCCATGGTTTCGACGATCGAAATTCCAGACTATTTGCACAATACCCTTGGCCTATATGGAACATTTATTCAAAATTTCATGCCATCTTGCCTTGAGGTATCAGAGATGTTTGAAACTAGATAATGGACAACTTATATTTCAAACATTTTCTCGTCACATATAAACTCGTATATAAAGCATAGGTTCCTGATATTTCTTTTTTTAAACTCTTTTCTGACTTATATAGTTATTTTCAACTTATTTTTGCTGACAGAAACAAAGACCTGTGTTGAGGTGCTTAAATGTAATAAAAATAAAATTCAACACAAACAAATAACAAAAAGTATTTTTAATTTGGAAATTTGTAATTAAAATTTATATTTGAATTCTTATCTAGAGATGATTTTGTTTATCATCTGAATTTACTAATGTCGCTATCCTCAAATAATGATGAGCAGTTGAATTCAAATATTCCATCCAGCCGCCATATTAACTTCTTAACCCGAAATCAAACCACCCCTGTATGCGGTTTGAACGGTTTTCTGAACCAGTTTCAGTTTAGAGCAAACAAACGCGAAACTGGTTTAGGTTTTAAACTGGTTTCAAACCGGTTTGCAGTAACAAATGAAAAGTTTATCAAACCTAAACCGGTTAAACTAGTTTGTATGTAACAAATACGCCTTTAGTTAATGCCTCTATCTACCACATTTAGTCTTACAATATGTTTTGCAATGGGCTGTGTATTATATATAGTGCGTATATAGTTAAAAGTTCGTATTGTGCATATTGTACGTTTATTCTAAACAGAACTTAACTTACGAAGTTATGTTTCAATCGATGAACCCCTCTGGCATAACATCCCCATGTAACATCATACGGAGGCTCACGTATTTCCTTCCTAAGATGGACCAAACCCGAAAATATACTTCGTTTTCGTCTCTTCTTTTGAAATGCAACACCAGCATGCACCCCTCTTAGTAGATGGCCGACATAATTTGCCACGTTCTTGTCACTCATTTTGTCTTTTATCATTTCCATCTCTTGTGTGAACAATGAATTGCACTCCTCGCGTAAATTTACCAGGGAAATATTTCTCGCCAGCGCCTCCGGTATTTCATACGTGATACAGTCGGTGTATGTCCGAATGGTAGGACCTTGGTGGATGTTTCTCGAGTAACCGCTGTCGATGAATTTGGCTAATATAATCAGAACACATAGCTCAGAGATGACCATTGCCTGAATAAAGTATAACAATTAAAGCACTAAAGCGTTAAAAGGCAGAGCTAAATCTATATAAAGCACTTAAATAAAGAACAATCTGTTTTTCATATCAATTTTTTTCGTTTGGTCCGTCCACCTAAACATTTGTTAAGAATTCACATGTTATAATTAGTTTGTCCTTTTTTGGCATTGCGTTTTTTTCTGCAGTTTTCACTCGAAAAGAATACTTTCTGGTAGGTTTTTGGAAAACTTAACAGTTTCTTCAAAGGTTTTACACAGTATTCTTCAAATTTGTGTTAATTTCATTATTTTTTTTTTAAATTGCGAGAATGAGATAGGTTCTATGTCTTTAAATCTCACAAAAATCGTTGTCATATTAACAATGTTTAGCCAATATGCTAAATTTCTTAGTTTATCGGTTTTTTTGCACATGTGTAATTACGCCATATGTCAAATTTCAATAAAATTTTGCCTGTTCTAAAAAGTATGACTTCTGAATCACAAAATCACATCGTTATCAGTTAATATTCCAATTTTGGAAAATGTGTCTATAATTTAGGGGGCCAATTCCTGCTCTTATCCTATCCTGTCCTTTACCGAAATGGTATCGGTTATGAATGTCAATGTGCGAAAGGGGAAATCGAATCAAGACGTACTGGAGAAATGGATATCACAATGGTCCTGACATGGTACAGAGATTTCAAATAAAATGATCTGGGTCATTCTGTTTTCAATTTAATTTGTTTCACGCGCCGAGGAAACATGATCAAATATTACAATGGATCTGGACAATAATAAAAAAGAAAGATGACGTCTGATTAATAAAGAAGAAATATCCAGCTAGAAAGAAAAAAAATAGGAAAACTCAGGTGTTCAAACTTTTTATCGTTCCTCGCACGTTAAAAACACTGCATGCTACAAATTTTAAAGTAGGACTCCTTGCAATTGACTAAATTTTCTTCAGTGGATGTCAAGTTAAAAAACACTGCTACAGGTTTACCCCTTTGTTCAGTGGATATCAAAACTTGTTTTCCTGATTGTCCTGGTGTTCCAATACCACTTATCAATTCATCATCATTTTGTGTTCATTTTATCATATGCCCATTTCCATGATATCGAAATAAGCCGCAATTCACGTTGGGAACAAAAGAACCCAACCCAGGGTTGCGAACGGAGAATATTTTGGAGAAAATACTTAAAATGCATGTATGGAGTTTTGTCAAATTTTTGCTGCAAACGCAACATTTTTTTCAAGTTCTATGTAAACGCAACCAAAACAGACCAACCTGCGTACGGGCCTGAGAGTGCTCGTTGCTTAAAAAAACTTTATAAATCTTACCTCAGCCGTTTGTATGTAAAGAGTCGATGATCTGTGCAAGTTATAATCGGCTCGTAAATTTAGTACTTTTATAACGTAAATCCGTCTAATGCAATGGTAAAACGATGTAAGTTTTCATTGATTGCCACGCTGATTTATGTATAACTACATGTACATTTCTTTACTTGTTGATCTATTCAGCATCTGGCATTATGTTTGTTTGTGAAATTTTAATTTTTTTCTTAAAATACTTCAATAATGGACCAGAACTTGTTGATCATAGAAACATCTGTTTGGTGACATTAGAGAGTTAGTGACATTTTGTTTGTCCCTGTCAACTATCTGTTTATTGTTCTATGTCCAGAAATGGGTCTTTCGTTGATAATCTAGGGATTTGTGCGAATTTTATGTATTGTATTTTGAGTCTTGAGCCAATGCAAGACAGCGAGCAGTGACCTCTGGTCATGTCGAAGACTGCTGGCTGTTTTCCATTGTGATTTTTGAAATTGCCGTTTCTTTGATGTTGGTTGTGTCGCGTACACTTATTGCACACTTCTTTATCGTCTATTAGTGTTCAATAGAGAGTTCCTTTACCGTCCTTTCGTTTGTTCTTGTTGTTTTTCAGTTCTCCCTGGTGGAATTGAACTTTGATCGATTTGATTTTTAGTGTGTGTTTACTTTTTGTGCTTTGTCTATGAAAATTGATAGGGGGGAAAGTTAGGCAAAAAACCTAGTTTAACCCCGTCACATTTTATATGTGCCTGTCATAAGCCAGGAATCTCTGACAAAGCTTCTGTTTGTACTTTTTATGTTTTCTGTTCCTTGTTTAAGAAAGGGGTCTATATAAATAAAAATGACAACAATAAATTTTGAGTTTAACCGGATAATTTAAAGCTTTGATGTGTTCTCCAACACAAAAGTGTTGGGTGCCGGAGCGGGCTAACCTTGGGGAATTAAAACTCCACCAGCAGTGCTAATTAACCTTCACGGGTGTTCGAAATAAAAATGACAACAAAGTTCCAGACAATAAAGTTTGCTACGCGCTCTACCAAAATATTGAAAATGCCAAACACTATATGATTATGAAGATCATAGAACAGTAAAACCAAAAATACCAAACTGGGGAACCAAATTATTACTAAGATGATCAACCTATGTCTGGGGTAGGAAGAACCTTAGGGTTTAGACAATTTTGAAATTTAAACGGATAATTTAAAGCTTTGATGTGTTCTCCAACTGTGACTATTTCAGGACTGGATTTGAATTATAAGCATCTTATTTAGACCATGGGCCAATTGCAGAACCTACTGGTCTCGTTGAAGGCTGCTGGCGGTTTTCCATTAATTGTGGTTTTTTCTAAATTGCAGCTTGTCATGTGGGCTGTGTCGCGTACACTTATTCCACATCTCATTATTTCTATTTCTTATTATTCTAAAATATTTCAACTATAATTCCCCCGATTTGTTTGATTTTTTTTTTTTTTTTGGGGGGGGGGGTCTTTTAACTCCTGTTTTTTCGCGATTTAAGACTTAAACAAACACATCACTTTTTCTCTTATTTAGAATATTTTTTAAATGTTTCCACAATCTGAACATTTTTTAGATATTATTCTTTATAGAAATGTCACGCAACCTCTGTTCCATCATTTGACTAGAAGGGCCTATCCCAAAATATTCGATGGATTTTCATTAAATTGTAATATGCGATTCCTCAATGGAAGTTAATCACTGTATGTATAGAATTCAAATATGTATCCCTTAATTAAAGTTTTGAAGTTTTAGCTTTCACTAACTCGAATGGTCCAAGCCCTATCCGTCTTCGCATACTTCGGCGGGACAGGTTAATGTAGCGACTGCAAGGAGCGAAATTTAACGACTGTATTATTCGGGTTAAGCTTTCATGGGCAATTGTTTTCGGACGGACACACACCCTTGATGCCATGAGGGACTAATACATGGTAAAAGCATAGAAGCTATATTTTCATGTGTACAATATCACTAGACTAAAGTATCAAATATTTGATCAGAATTAAATTCTGTTAACAAAGTTTAGAACAGCTGAATAAGAGGTACTACATGTAAGCGCTCAAAACTTACCTTTTGAAACTATACATGTACAAAGTAACAATCACTATTTATAGAAAAAATGTCACAACTCGGAAAATAAACTCGAAAAAACTCAACGCTTACAAAAAAATAATGATATTCAAAACGTACCGTCCTATGAATATACTTGATCAATTTGAATAAGTAAAAAACATAATGATAATTGTTTTATGTAAATTTAGTCGTGAACAACACAGAGAAATCAGTATGTGGGATAATGTGACAGGAGTTTAATTATATACTGCATTGGTCGGGAAATTATTAGTGTGTGCCAGTCTCTCGTACGTATAGCCATAGACCTGTATATTATCATGACAGATCTATGGTATAGCCGTTGTACAGCGTCCCAGATATGAGCCTCTACAAAGGGGTCTTTTATTTTACGTGGACGAGGTATTATTGCTCGTCCCATTCACGGCTCAACCATTGTTTCCCACACCTTACTCACAAAAGGGGTTACTTTCGAGTGAAGGATTTTTGAACTACAAAGTAATCATGCATGGGTATATCAAAATATGGATATTTTCCTCTCAAATTGAATGGTTCAACCGGTTTTTATAATTTAGGGGGAATTGAGAATAAATTCATAGCGGGAACTAGCAATAAGCGTTTTCTATTCAGGAATGCGGAGTAACTAGTTTGTTTGTTTGTTTGTTACTTATGTTCTTCCTCTAACAAAGAATCTGTGAGCTACTGCTCACTCAGTATACCCCGCTACCCCCAAAATGAACTATGTCGGTAAACAGGAAGCATGCTTCGGATGCTGGATGTGACCTATATTTTCTGCATGAATGATCATGTACAGAAAATGGTTAAAGTCTATTCCCTCTAACTGACAAGTGCTACATCAACCATATTGGTAAGGTATGTGCACCTAGTGATGCTAAGCACAATGCATGCTTCGGATGCTGGCAGTGACCAATATTTTCCGCATGAATGACCACTTATAGAAGAATGGTTAAAGTCCATTCCTTCTTACTGACAAATGCCATAGTAACCAAATTGGTATGGTAGGTGCACATAGTGATGCTTAGCACAATGCATGCTTCGGATGCTGGATGTGACCTATATTTTCCACATGAATGACTACTTATAGAAGAATGGTTCAAGTCCATTCCTCCTTATTGACAAGTGCCATACCAACCAAATGGGTATGGTAGGTGCACCTAGTGATGCTTAGCACAATGCATGTTTTGGATGCTGGATGTGACCTATATTTTCCACATGGATGGCCCCTTAAAGAAGACTGGTTAAAGTCCATTCCTACTTACTGACATGTGCCACATCTACTCTATTGTTATGATAGGTGCACCTAGTGATGCTAAGCACAATGCATGCTTCGGATGCTGGCTGTGACCTATTTTTTCCACATGAATGACCACTTATAGAAGAATGGATAAAGACCATTCCTTTTTTACTGACATGTGCCACATCAACTATATTGGTATGGTAGGTGCACCTAGTGATGCTTAACACAATGCATGCTTCCGATGCTGGCAGTGACCTATATTTTCCGCATGAATGACCACTTATAGAAGAATGGTTAAGTTAAAGTCCATTCCTTCTGACTGACAAGTGCTTTAATAGCAACCATGTTGATGCTTTAGTGATTGTGGAAAAAAAATAAATGTTGCGAGATGGGGCATTATGTCTTTTGGACATATTCTTGTTTGTTTTATATTTGGTTCAGTAGTTTTAGAGGAGTTGAGTGGAAACCATTGTTAATAAAGATTTTCTGAAAGAAAAATATGTTCAAAGGGTCATATCATTACTTCAAACAAACAAAAATAGGATAAAACATTCCTTGTAATTAATATATTCCTTTGGATATGTTAAGTCACACTGACAGTTTGTTTTTAATGAAAACTTTCTAGAGCAGGAAATAGGTTAAGATCATCATTGTTAAAAGGTAGGCAAATCTGATTAGAAGGTTTAGGAATTATATTCTATGAAAAGATATGGAGTAAACATGAGACCATAACAAGTATGTAAACTCTTACAGAGATTAATTTAATATTACAGACAAAAGACTTTTGGCCAATTATGATGGAATAAGCTCACTTAGCCAATGTCTGTCAAGGTAAGCTTATAAGATGGTAGCAACCACATTTCTGTAGTTTGATTCTATCTTAAACTTTGTGTGTTAAATATAATATAAATCAAGACTGTAAATAAGTTGTATATTTATTTTAGAATAAAACATTGCACCAACAAAAATATAAACATTAAACTTTATAGATATAATAAATAGCTTCGCCGAGCGCAGCATGATACGACCGCAACATGTTGAACCCTGTACATTTTAGGCCCAATATAGATAGTTAATTGCTCTGGACACATGCAGCCCATGGTGAACTGACAAAGGTTTTTGACACATGCTTCTCTGATGGACTTTCAACCCAGGAGGTAAAAATATAAATTTTCAATTTTGTATTCTTCTCTTGAAAAGAACAATGTTTGGGGAAAAAATTAAAAATCAAACCAGAATTTTTTTTTTAATTATGATTACAGCCCCTTAGGTAATGAGCGAAAAAAAAAGGTGGGGGTCGCAAAAATTTATTCTTAAATTTAGAATCGCTATATGGCAAGGATGAACTTGTTAAAAAAATATTTTTAATTGGACCAGAAATAAAAAAGTTACAATTTTGGCCCCTAATAACATAACAGTTAAACAAGGGGACACAAAAATATATCTGCTACTTGACAAGAATAAAATTGTCAAAATCTGACAAGAATTAAAAAAGTTTCGATTTCGGCCCCTTTTGGCCCTTTATTACATAACAGGTGAAAAAGGGGTGGGGTCGCAAAAATAAATTATCAAAGGACAAGGTATGATAAGGGCCCTATTTTGCCCCCCAATTTTGAAATTATTAAAATAAGCTAAAAGTATGTGATATATACTTTAAGATAGTTTAACTTTACTATATCAGCATTATTTTGTTTAAAGTGATCCATTATAGTGTTGAAATAATTACCCAAAGTGGCTTAAAAATCGTGATTTGGTGAAAAACTGTAAAAAACCTGCAATTTTGAAGTGGTTTTCAGCTAATTTAGCTATGAGCCACACAGAGTACCATCACAATAATTCATGTAGATTCATGTAGATAATCATTTGTAATATAGAAACAGACCACAAAAATATCTTTGTGGTACTCCGTGTGGCTCATAATTAAATTTGCCAAAAACTACTCAAAATTTGCATGCTTTTTACACTTTTTCACAAAAGTGCCATTTTCACATAATTTGATGACGTCACTGTGACATAATAAACAGGGTTTAATCAAAATTAATGTTATTTTACTATACCTTGTTCATCTAAGAACTGATCCAGAATAATTTAACTTCAGTTCAATTATTTTTAAAAAATGGTAAATTAGGGGGCCAAATTTAGCACTTATCATATCTTGTCTTCGCTACTTGACAAAAATAAACTTGCAAAAAAAATTTTCAAAACCAAACCAGAAATAAAAAAGTTTTGATTACGACCCCTTTAGGCCCCTAATTACAAAACAAGTGAAAAAAGGGATGGTGGCCAAAATTAATTCTCAAATTTGAATTTGCTACCTGACAAGAATAAACTTGCTCAAAATCGGACCACAAATAAAAAAGTTGATTTTGGCCCCATTTTGCCCCTTATTACGTAATAGGGAGAAAAAAGGGGGGGTCGCAAAAATTAATTCTTAATTTTGTATCCGCTATTTGACAAGAACAAACATGCAAAAAAAATTTTCAAACTCGTACCACAAATAAAAAAGTTTTTATTTTGGCTCCTTTTGGCCCCTAATTACACAACGGGGAAAAAGTGGCACAAAAATTCATCAGGTTCAATCTTTTATTGTAAAAAACATTCTTGACAAATTTCACAGCAATAGGCCAACTAAGACCAAAGTTACATGTATGGTGGAAACAATAAAATATTGGAATTTTTTTGCCCCTTTTGGGCCCCTAATTTTGAAACTATAAAAGGGGGGACCCCGAAAATCAATCCCATTCATCCTTGTATGGCAAGGAACATCACTGTCAAATTTCATAGCAATCGGATAACTAAAACTAAAGTTATTGTGGAAACAAGCAAAAAAGTAGTATTTTTGGTCCTTTTTTGGCCCCTAATTTCTAAGCGAAAAATGGAGGGACCCCCAAAATCAATCCCATCCATCCTTTTATGGTAAGGAACATCATTGTCACGTTTCATAGCAATCGTATAACTGGAACTAAAGTTATTGTGAAACACTAAAAAGTCAGGGGCGTAGCTAGGCAGAAATGAAGAGTACGCAAAGCTACGGCGAGGGGTCTGGGGGCCGCTCAAGGCCCCCAGTGGTTCCAGGGAAAAGCCCTGGTAGGGGGTCCAGGGGCGCGAAGCCCCCCGGAAGCTCCTTGGATTAAGCAAAAACGAAGGCTAAAATCGTTGTTTTCTGTGATAAGGAACCGACCATTTAACTTGAAAGGTGCATGGGCCTTGGTTTTTTCTAAAAAATATTTTGAGTCAACAAAAATATTCTGGCAGCTGAAGTTTATAGGAAAAATACTTTGCAAAAGGTTTCCTGATATATAAAATAATGCTTTTTATGAAAAAAAATTGTCTTGCCAACATTGAAGGCTGCTGGCTGTTTAAAATTGCCGCTTATTATATATGTAGGTTGTGTCGTATACACTTATTCTAAATCTCATCTTCTATTTAAAAAAAAATATAAATAGTTTTCCTCGCACGAAAAAAAATCTGATCAGAAAAAAAAACAATGCCTCGTTCCTACAAATTGGTCGGTCCCTGAATACAGACTTAAATAAAATCGATTTATGTTTAATTTTATAAGAAATTAGAACTATTTTAAGTCATGGCTTTAAGTTTCCTGTACTGTAGAGATTCTTAATCTATGAATGTTTGTGTTCAAGACGTTTTTTTTCTGTTTCATTTAAAATGCCAAACGTTAATGCAGCACAACGATTTGTTTATAATAAAACAAGTCATCAAATTTATTTTTGAATTTATATTTTCAAGTTAAAGCAACGCATACAATTTTTATGTAGACCCCAAAAAATATGTGGAGGGGGTAGATAGTCACTGAAATCACAATGTTTATGTTACTCGGTCTTACTCCTAGCTGTAGCTGTGTTCTGTCATAACGGAATTTTATGATTTTTATGGCCACTTTCATCATGGAATATTTATAGGAAACATCATTTGATCGTATACTCGAAATATAGGATTTCGATCCACTGGCCATGGCTTTGTCTTGGTGTTATGGATTTTGAAATTTTTATGCCCCTTTATTACTTAATTAAAATGGAAAACTGCACACAAATTCATGTAAGAACCACTCACACCCCTAAGATCAGGCAGACGAACTTTCAACACGGGAGGTGCACCGCTACATCATAAGTTACAAAGGTTGTGTAAACTGAGTTTCACGAAAATCCATGTGTATTAGTTGAGGATTAGGAAACGGTACTCTGAGATATTGGGTGCATGGCTAACGGGTGTACAATGATTCATGTTTTCAAAAGTAGTTACATATACACTTTCAAGCGAAGGTACATGTATAAACAGATTGTAAATAACAAAATTGAAAAGCCTCATAACAACATATGGAGGGGTTAGCTCTAGTCTCTCTTTTTTTTTGAAACGAAAGTGTGCCCTATAGCTTTGACAGTTATTATTACTTACATGACATAGGTCGGTAAAAAAATGTAATATTTTTTATCAACAATTCTGTAGGAGGTTATAGTGGTCAGTGGAGAAAGGGTGAACAGTAAAGATGTTTTGCTAAATTTGATTTAAAAACAGTATTTTTTATTTTTGCTGATTTGACCATGTGTACGCAACTGAGTTTTTGCGTACAGGTTGCTACGCGCCTGAAAGTTAACAGACAACGACGATGACGACAACGACAGCATCATACCATAATACGTCCGCAAATTTTTTGCGGTCGTATAAAAAGAATAAATAAAAATACCTAAATGTAATAATGGAATAAAATGATAACAATTGCTGTTTCATAAGACATTACATGTATGTCCATCTATAGAAGGGCACATCTTTGTTATAACCACCATTAGAACTTAGGTTAAAAGTTTATACAATTTAAACCCATTACCAACAACTATAAATTAAAAACACCCTTTTTGAGAGCAACATAATATTTTCTAAAACAGAAGTTCATTAATGCACATTATCATGTAATAAAAATAAATACTTTAATGAAAATTATGGCTATGATTTACCGACAAACAAATAAATATGTGAGCTATTTCTCAATAGTAATACCCTTGTTGTCCCAAATTTCCTTCCTACAAACCCTACTTAGAGGGTTGGGGTTTTTTGGGGGGAGGGTGTTAAGGGGGTAAAAAGTAATGATCAAAGGGACAGGAAGTTTGGTTTTTGTTGAAAAGACGGGGAGCAGAACGAGAACAGGGAATAGCACAGAAAAGGAGATGTACAGACTGTAAAATGAAACAGACCTATAGAAGCTGGAGTCGGGGTTCAGAGAGGTAGTTCTGAGGTCTATCTCTTTAGCTAGGACAGAATCAAAAGGCATTTAACAATACAGCATGCCCATGTAAAGCCCTTGTTACCAAATATCAGAAAAATAAACATTGTAAATGCTGAGTAATGAAGGGCGAGTGAAATGTGGAGAAATTACAGAAAGACACAGGTATACAAGTACATGACCCTTTTTCCTGGAATTACCCATAGACAAAGGTATACAAGTACATGACCCTTTTTCCTGGAATTACCCATAGACAAAGGTATACAAGTACATGACCCTTTTTCCTGGAATTACCCATAGACAAAGGTATACAAGTACATGACCCTTTTTCCTGGAATTACCCATAGACAAAGGTATACCAGTACATGACCCTTTTTCCTGGAATTACCTATAGACAAAGGTATACCAGTACATGACCCTTTTTCCTGGAATTACCTATAGACAAAGGTATACCAGTACATGACCCTTTTTCCTGGAATTACCTATAGACAAAGGTATACCAGTACATGACCCTTTTTCCTGGAATTACCCATAGACAAAGGTATACAAGTACATGACCCTTTTTCCTGGAATTACCCATAGACAAAGGTATACCAGTACATGACCCTTTTTCCTGGAATTACCCATAGACAAAGGTATAAGAGTTCATGGCCTCTTTTTCTTCAAACTGGAGGTATTAAATGGTTCAGCTGCTTGTAATAAAATAACTAACAGATTGATTCAAATCATGAAATAATGATAAGCATAAAAACATATTGATATTGTATAAAAATAGCACCCTCAAAGTCATTAGGCTCAATTAAAGCAAGCTTATCACACCATAACCATAAAATTATTTTCTAATACTAAAACACAATAGTCTTTCCCATATTGGTTCATAACTAATAGAGTAAAATATTATATGCACTTAGATTTTGTCAGATAGAAACATCATGTAAATTTTGTTGAGCATAAAGTTAACAAGATAATGACAAAAAGGCATGAGGCCTGAGGTATAAATCTAAGGTGATATTCATGTTTGTATTTTCATTTATCATACTGTGGATTCATTTATTTTCGTGGGTACCAATTTTCATGGTTTGATAAAAAAGGATCTCAGTTCGTGGATTCTTGATTTTGTGGTTTTGATGTTTCCAAAATACAGGTCAATATTGAATTTCCTTTTCGTTGGGTATCTAATTTCATGGATGAAGGCTATCCACGAAAACCACGAAAATTGATACCTACCGATTAAGGGAGTACGAGCCTCAGAAATTGAACATTTTCGAGATCCTCGGCTTTTATCCATTCAAATGCACTAAAAAAATTTCAACATGTTTTCTTAATATTTGTTCAGAACTATTAAGAGAAGGTCATAATAAACACCCTATAACAATTTCATTCAATTCTAATTACAATTTCTATGTTAAAACAGAAGACGAACTTTCAATGTATTTCTTATGAAAAATCTAGAGAAGTTTTTCCCCGCCATATTTTAGGTGCTTATATCTTGACAACGGCTCCATGTTTTTTAAAACTTTTTTCATAAAGTCTAGCTATTTTTAGCTATTCTTTCCAAATGTTCTATTCTAAAAAACTTTTAATTACAAAAAAATCTCAGGCTCGTACTCCCTTAATAATGAAACCACAGTATTTAAATGTGTATGAAGTTTCATGATGATATCACATTTCCTTCATGGAAAACTTACTTTAACCTGTCCATGCTCATGATGCTGTAACCTGTTAGAGATCCTGATTTAGGACAGACAGACAAACTGATCAGAACACCATTAGCCCCTCTACTATCCTAAGTAGGGCATAACAAATACATGTATACCAAGGCTGAATCGTTTAAACAAAAAAAAATGACATGTAGCAATCCTTTTGAGATAAAGATAGTAAAAATAGCATTCAGATCACAACAAATTTTCATACATAACATACTAAATAAAATAGATCCATACATTCATACAAATGAGAGTATTTATTAAAGGATTGAACACCTATTTTCGGTCGTTCATGCATGTATGAACGGATCTTGGAGCTCACAAACTAAATGAATGGCCGAAGGCCGTTCATGATTCAGTTTGTGAGTGAAGAGATCCGTTCATACATGCATGAACGACGGAAAATAGGTGTTCAATCCTTATAATTCTTCAAATTTATACCTTTTTTTTAAAAAAGAAAAATAAATTAATTCGGAAACAATTCGTTATTTAGGAGGACGTCATTGCAACCATATTTGTTTACATTGGAAACGAGGCAGAGGCGTTCATGAAAGTATGAACGAATCTGGCAATGACGTTCCGACCAATCAGAAATGAGTATACGCATGAACGCATGTCTGATAAGAATTATATGTTTTATATGACCTATTCAAAAGGTCATCAGAACAGAATGTAAAATACAGAATGATCATGACTAATGAAAATAGATTCTTAGTGATTGTATTACCTTGTAGCTCATTAAGACGACAGGAATATCAACAAAGACAAAAACATAACAAAAATAAATCGCAATGGCACAAATAAAAGAGAATGAAAACAGTACAAGTGATAATAAATAATTTGGAATGGACTTCTGATAGCACCATGTAACTTTCACAATCATCTTCTGCTTCTTGACAAAATACAAAATTGCAAAATGCTTCAGTCCTTTGCCTGGAAAGTTGTCCAATACCTATTTCTCATAATGCTTTCCATCCTACACTGGAATATGTCTGTCTGAGCACAAATTACCATACCATCATTCATCAGTATCTTATTCGGTCTTTGTATCCTTGTTTCGTCTAGAACACAGTACCACAGTTAAAGATACAATGAATGCTATGATGCCCATTATTATTGCTAATGTCAGTAGAAATTTGTTTCTGTTAGGACTGTTCATTTTCTCCTAAAATAAGATAGAAATAAGATAAATCATATAGAAAATAATAGACAAATTGTGAGATCATCCATTCCGAAAAATTGCACATATGTCAAAGGTCAACTGAGGTAAAATCTGACATAATAACATGGGGAGCAATGGAATCAAGATGTCCATTGATAAATTTCAAGAATATGGAAGAAAATTAAGTAAAAAGTCCTGTTAGTGAATTTGTAATGGTTAAAGAAATACAAAACGAAGATTTCCAGGGATTTGACAAAAACGGACAGCTTTCCCCTATTTTATTCAACTGACAGTAGGTACAAGTTTTCCAGTAAAATCGGGTTAGGATGGGGGCTATTTTGGAACTTGCAATCCAAGTACATGTATCAGATGTGGAATAGTTGTATGCAACACAACTTACAATATAAACAATCATTTCAAAAACCTGCAAAGGAAAGTTTGTTTTTGTGCAGAAACAATGTCTGTCCGAGTTGGCCTAAATATTTTAAGTTCAAAATGCCATAAATAGGTAAGCAGGATTTTGTTAAAACAGGAAGCAGGTAAGCAACAGACCAGAAATCTTAACCTAAGACATCAGGGACTCAATCTTGATGTAGCATACACAATTTCAAGAGGCTGTGATAAGTAGTTGCTAAGAAAACTGTAAGGAAAATAGCCTGCCCATCGCCTGCTTTTCATTCACCATCTTTTAAGACAGACTTTTTCTTCATGTAATCCCCTTAAACTGATAAAAACTCATAAAACCCATATTAAACGAGGACTGATTGTGACGGCAGCCGTCACAGATGTTCCCCAAACGATCAAGATGTACCTTTAAGCAGCAGAAACAGCAGCCATTTTGTAAATTCTGAAAATTTTGTGCACACCTTTGATGTGGAATATTACTCGCAACATCAAAATCTACCAGAATACCAATTTTTATCAAAATAAAAGGATTCTTAAATTTTGGCAGCCAGCTTGGATTTAGAAATTTCACGTTTTTGCATTTTATGGAAAAACTGTAAATATCTCTTTAGAACTTTTTAAATATTTTTGTAGTACTTATCACACATTATAATACTACAAAATTTCAAGGTGCTCATCACTTGGGTTACTGAGATAAGACAATGTCCTATATAATGAACTTTCCTATAAAGGCGGCCATTTTAAAAATTTCGAAGTCCTTATGGACACCTCGTATGTGGAGTATTACTTGCAACATCGAAATCTACCAGAATATGAATTTTTATCAAAATCCAAGCACTTTTAAATTTTGGCGGCCATCTTGGATTTTGAAATTTCACATTTTCGCATTTTGCGGAAAAACCGTAAATATCGCTTCAAATTTTTTTTGGATATTTTTGTAGTACTCATCAAGTTCTATAATCCTACCCAGTTTCAAGGTCCTGACCACCTAGCTAGGTTACCGAGATATAGCAATGTCCTATATAATGAACTTTTGCTATTTATTAAAAAAAAGCGGCCATTTAAAAAATTTCGGAGTCCTTATGGACACCTCTGATGTGGAGCATTACTCACAACATCAAAATCTACCAGAATATTAATTTTTATCAAAATCCAAGCACTTTTAAATTTTGGCGGCCATCTTGGATTTTGAAATTTCACATTTTCGCATTTTGCGGAAAAACCGTAAATATCGCTTCAAAATTTTTTTTGATATTTTTGTAGTACTCATCAAGCTCTATAATCCTACCAAGTTTCAAGGTCCTGACCACCTAGGTTACCGAGATATAGCAATGTCCTATATAATGAACTTTCGCTGTTTACTCGGAAACGGTGGCCATTTTGAAAATTCCGAAAACGTTGTGCACACCTCTGATATGTGCCCTATCGCCATGGAAAGTTTTATAAAGCTCAGTCTTCACATCTCTTCGGCTATACCTGGACGAGCGTTTTTTAGGGTGCGGAAGAAGAAGAAGAAGAATAATAAGAATAATAAGAAACGGAGTAAAAACAATATGTTCCCACACTTCGTTTGGGGAACATAAATATTAAGCAAGCCTAGCTCTATAAACTATTATTCAAACAGAAGTTACATTTAAAATTTGAATACATCACAAAATGTGCATAATTAACATATTAATAACAACACATGTTGCATCAAAAGATTTTCATTTAAAAAAAAAACCCAACAGGATAAGTTAATTGATTTTAAAACAATTTACATATTGTTTGATTATTTAAACTGTGATCAATATCTGTTTTAAATTTGCAAGTTTTAAATGTGAATGCAAGATGTCTGACAAAGTCAGGACCTTGTTGAAAAAATCTAATTTTTTCATAACCATTCAATGGAGTTTCAAGAAATTTAAATAAGCGATTTCTCAAACAGTGCTTAATTTCCGAGAAAAATTTTGAGTCTACTTTCCTAAGAGTTTTGGAGCTTTTGTATTCACAAAAAGTTGTTTCTCAAAATCAAAAAGTCAATTATTCTCTTTATCTGTAATTAATTGTGACGTAACGTACTGACCCGATAATTTCGGTGATACACACCTGTTCGTGAGACAGACTTTATCAGCCAGTACACATCAAAGGAAAAATGTACTAATTACCGATAAAGGCCCCCCAAAAAATCCAATCAATGTATTACCAAGCATGCCAAGTAAGAGTGTTTTAAAATGTATGCTCTCTCTCTTTTCAATTTGTAACTTTAAAAAAACTTTATATATTTAAAAATTGGGTGAGATATGTACAAACCTTTAAACTCTGTGCAATTGATTCTGTTAATTTTTCACTGAAAAAAGAAACAAATCTTCCTGATCATTTTTTAAAATACTGCACAAGTTGGTTTTTATCTAACTTTCCCCTTTTTCCCTGTACTTGTCAACTCGTGAAAATATAAACTTTCGAAAATTAAATCTGGTTAATAGTATAGGTACAGTTTAAACTCACATATAGACAATATCTTAAATTTAATTCTGCGAAAAAAAAAACTCTTTTAAAAGAAATCTGTGAAATTTAGCTCCTGACAAAAAAACAACTCATATGGTATACTGGTACATTAAGTAAAGTGGGTAAAGTGTCTTGATATATGTATCTTAAAGTGCATAGAAAATATGCAGGATTATCTTGTGATTTGTAAATGTGGTTCTATGTTTTCCTTAAGATGGATTATTTTATGTGATTTCTTTTAATGATTTCCATCAACGAACAAAGGCTAAAGCATCACTAAAACCTCTTTGATGTAATCTTTTAATGAAACCTTATAAGTAAGTTATAAATAGAATTAAGAGGATACCCCTTAGTCATATTGTATTCTAAATTGAGAAAGTTATCTCTAATAAAGGATTTTAAAGAGCAGCAAAATTTCTTCATGCACATTTCTATAGTACTTTTTCAATCATGTTCATGTAAACAGGGGTGTGTGAGGCTGACGTCAGTAAGCTTATAAGTAAGTTATAAATAGAATAAAGAGGATACCCCTAATCAGGGGCATAGTTGACTTCAGGCAAAAAGTTTTTAGCCTGCACTTAAATTTGCCGATTTTTTTTGGGGGGGGGTTGGTGAAATATTTTTAAACATACGTAATGTTGGGCAAAAGTCTCATGTCCTGAAAGATGGTTGGAACTTAAAATTATGAGGATTTTCAGGGAAATTCTTAATTCAAGGGCCATAACTCAAAAAGATTTTGAGGATGAAAATATCCTGGTAATATGCACCAATTTTTGCTAAAATGTCAACAACCTTTCACCAACCAATTTTATTAAATTACTTTAATAAAAGCAGATAAATTTCTTGAGGTGAAATATATGGTAAGAATATAATATCTACATGTACGTGGGGACCCTTTCACTAACCCAAGAAAGGAGCTTCTCGTTTGATTTGATATTTAACCAAAAATTTGTTCAAAGGAGGTGGGCCATAAGTGCCCCCCTTTAAGTATCCCTATTTGACATTTTTCATGGAGTTGGGGAACGTGTATACCCTGTGTGCCCCCTAATAACATGTCTCTTTGGCAATTTCATGAGGTTGAGGAATTCCCCAAGGATTTGATTATATAACATGTGCAACAGAACTACTTACAACATTGTAGGAATTCCTGGTACCTTTTCACCTTTGACATTTTTGTACCAGTTTGTAGCGAATAGCCTGAGAGACTTGACATTGTAATGTTCTTTCTCCTCGTTAAAATATAAATACATCTTTCCTAGTCTAAAACTGGAAAATAAAATAACATGTTGTGATGAAATAGAAATCTGTGAGCTATTGCCCATCTTTGTTACAGCTGCTTTCATTAATATGTCTTTTGTGTATAATACTATTTTTTGCAAAATAGAAATTCCTATTCAGATTAATCCAGATACTTATTTCCACAATACACAATGACCATATAAAGATAGCTGATATCAAAAAGTAGCAACCTAGAGATAATTGTAGGTAATTAAAAGTGTACCAGAACTACAAAGTGATAAAGGTATTCAAGTACATACTTTAAAATTTACATATTTTACAACTAGAATGGTGGTCTTCCATGGGAGACGTATGTCGCCTTTGTCTTAAAATATTTGGTAATCAACATGATCAAGAAGAGTTATGGGTATAAAATCACTTTGCACAATAAAGTACGATAGGAGAATGCTATATGGCAAATATCAAGAAGTTGTGAAATGCAGTTGCCCCAAAAATTTGTGATGGAATTTTTTGTGACAACACAGAATGAAAGATAGTGTCAAAGTGACTCTTAACTGTCAATTTGCAAAATGTTACAAGTGATATAAAAATGTGCTGGATGCAGATATACACATTCATACAGACAGATTCTACAACATTTCTTCTGAAAATGGGATATTTGTATGAGGATTAAATATTGTGTGTTCTGTTTTAAAAGCATTCAAGTAGTTTATTTTTCTGTGCTATGCCAAATCGTTCATTAACATTTAACTTTGGAATCAATCTTTGTTTTATTTTATTTCTTGAATCATACATGTATAATGATCACCTGGATGCGGCAAAATAAATTCCTTGAAAAAATTCCCCATTTACATTAAAGGGAGACAACAACTTACAAGTAAGTAGTTGGGCACTCCTGAATGTTAAATCTGTCAGCTAAAGCAGGATTTGTTGATATATCTACACTGGCTACATTCATTCTCTGTTTAAGTCTAAAATAAGATAAATATCATGTTAACCGAATGAAAACAAAGATAAAAAATCTGTCAAAGTCAAAAATGGCCGTATTTCGTTAAACAGGAAGTAGGTGAGCGACAGATCTGAAATCGTATCACACGTTATGGGACCCCACCCCGATGCTACATACCAAATATCAAGTGGCTGTAATTAGTAGTTGCTGAGAAAAGTGTTACGAAAAATTTTCCCCGCCCGCACAACGCCCGCCGCCAGCCCGCCCGCCGGACTTTCAACATTTTATAACCCGGATTTTTCACTCTGTGAAATCCAGCCAAGAATGCTAAGTTTTTTCATTTATATTATTTGCTCTAGGTTCTGCCCTTTTAAACTTTTGGCTTGAGCACTTCTGATGAGTTGTGCATAGACATGATTGATGAAATAAACTTCAGGCATAGCAAAATTTGTGGTCTAAAACTTTGTTAATATGAGAATGAGCTGGTATCAACAATTTTGTGATAAAGAAATCATCAAAGCTAATATATTGTCTGTGTTTCGGAAACTCTAATGGTCTACTTACACAGACAGAGGTTGTTTTTAATAATAACTTGGGCACACCAATTTGACATTTTGTATTGTTATATGCTCTCCCTATTCAAACAGTGTGTTGCATTTGATCCTTTTGGTTTGAGCATTAGGCATAACATACCCTAAATCAGGTTGGTGTGCAAGAAAAAAATGCCAAAATAAAAATCACCATCTTTTTAATCATGTCTAATTAAATGGTAGAAATTAAACGCAAAGATATAAAGCACCAAAATAAAACCTGCAAAAATAACTTAAAAAACACCAAAATTTTCATCTGCAAAAATAACCTGATACACAGTAAATTGATGTCTTGAACTTTGTTGTAACTTTAATTATATGGATAAAATATTTCTTAATTTTGTTTAAAAAATGACTCCATCAAGAATTATTTCTTTTCTTCTTGTTGTAACTTACTGTAAAGCTGCTCCTTCTATGGCAGGGAGATAACTCTTGCAGGATAAACTGTAACTACAAGAAAAAAATTGCTTTTGTAGTTAACAGAATTCATATTCAATAGTCTTTTATGTGATATCAATGGCCTTAATATGGGATATTAAGAACAACAATAAAAGTGTCTTCCATTGCAATTGTTTGTGTTTTTTTTTCAATATTTATGCATGGTTTTACTACATAATCCTTCTAAATCAATTTCTTCTCATAATTGATTCAAGGCTATGTACTTGTAGTAGCCGAGCTAAGATGAAAACTATATTGTGACAGAGAAAAACATTACCGTAAATTGGGATATTTTGGTGTAGGGATAATTCGGCGGTTTTAGATCAAAATGGTCATGTTTAATTTTGGTGTGTATTATTTTGGCACTTTCGAAAAAAAATTCTTCTTTAGTACTTTACATCATCTATTCAATTGAATTAATATTCACAGTTCTACTTTTTGACGTTAATTAGATTATGATTGTTTTCAAACCCAAGCTCATTAGTAAATATTTAGGCTTTTAAAAACATGACATTTGATGTCTAATGATGATTTGACAAATTTGATTAACAAGTAATTATATTATATCCAAACTAATTTCTAATAAAGGTAATAACAAAACTACCGAACTTGAATGATCAATCTCATAGTCCAGAGAAAAATTAAGAAAACAAAAGTGTTCAATAAGAAATTAAAAAGTGACATTAAAAAAGGATTGTTTTATTATTTACATTAATAAAGCCTTGTTTCTCTTTTACTCAACATCTACTATTTTGTCAACATGTTATATCTAACAATTGTAGTATATCTTAACTTATTTTTGTGTGTTTAATTTTGGCACATTAAGGTTAGGCGCCAAATAAACCAAAATAAAACTACATCTAAAATATCCCAATTTACGGTTCTATGAACATGATGAACAGACTTAAAGAATAGGGTTTAACTCCTTTCTCGTTTCAAAACAAGGACATAAAATGAATGATTGAGCTATTTTCCAACTGGTCATCATGAAATCTTTTGGTAATGGAAAGTGTAATTTTTTTGTCATGACTATAGGGTAGACCTCCCCTGCAGCCACTTTTAAAGTCTTGCTGCGTGCTTTGAGTCGTCCAGCTCATGACATGTTGTATGTTTTTGTCCCGTTCTTGTTGGTGTTTACTGGTTTTGTCTCTGCCCTTCAGACTTTTGACATTCGGATACCCCATTGGTACCTGTGCTTCACGCAACCACTAGACTAAGCCTTCCCAGTGGACCCGGCATAATGACCCTTATTCACTGGGGACCCCAACTGACTCCCACCATGTGGAGGTTTGCTCACAATTAAAAATTTTATTTCCAATAAACGAAAAAACACTAAACCTTGTGTTTAAAAGAAACAAATATACAAATTTCAAATTTTGTTAGTTATGCCTGAAATCTGTAAATTTTATAAATCAAGAGTGCCCATTTAGAGCATAACTATTTTTATCTAACAATACTTGGTCATTACTGGCAATTTCCATTAAAAAACTTGCTATGACTTACAATATTACAAGCCAGTCCCCAGTCGTGGCCCCAGTGGAAGCTTGTGTCAGATGCTCAAAGGAGTCCTCATTTAGTTCCTTGGTAGCCACTTCCTTTGCTCCTTCTAGCCAATGAGAAACATCTTCTGCTAGAATAACACCACTGTCTTCTGGGACTAAAAAAAATGTACATGTAAATATAAATAACAAAATCAAATTAGAATTATAAAATAAATGAAAAGACATAACTTCAATATATTATCAGCCACTCATTCATAAGTTCCTGTACTTCACCAACAATTTTCCCTTTATAATTGTTTTCACTATTTCCTCTTAAGTTACTTGTAATATCCAACTCATTGTGTTCATAACGTTTAAGAAATAAATAATTAGCATTTTATATTTTGCATTTCATCATTCACTGTAACTTTAAACATCTGAGTTATAACATCTTCCTCTATAATTTTTTTGGGACTAATTGTTAATAATTTGTTTCTTATCTGTAGAATTTCTCACCAGAAATCCATATTTGATAATAAGACAATCCATATCATTTTAATTGCACACTAAATATGAACATTTTGTGTGTGGTGATATTTTTGTGTGGGGGATAAAATTGTTTATTTCCAGATTACTTATACTCTTTACTTGAAAACTGATCCATTCTCTTTAGGGAAAATTTCACAGATATTTTGTGATGGTGAATGAAGCAAATTTAAACACAAGCTGAAAGTTCCACATTTACATTACCTACTTTCATACAGAACTGGGTTGCCCTGTCTAAAGAAGACTAATTGAGGCATAGAAACTACCCCATAGCTCTCTGCTGTGACTGCATCATTCAGAGATATCTTTACTATTTCTAGAAAAAAATCAAAATGAATTAAAACACACACTAAATATCTTAAAACTTTGATGGAATACAGGCAAATCATGAAATAAATGCAATAACATTTAAAAATATATCATATGTAATTTAAATATATGTCATGTATGTGTATAATATTTATTTCATTTTAATAACAATGAAGATGTTATACTGTGAATTCATTTATTTTTGTGGGCTATACATTTGTAGTTTTTCGTGGTCTGATGAAAAAGATCAGTCTGTGGATTCTTAAAATTGTGGTTCTGAAGTCTGCTGTATGCAGATCAATGTTTTTACTTTTCGTTGCATATCAAATTCATGGATAAATGCCAACAATGAAATCCATGAAAATTGATACAAGTAATTTCTCATGTTTATCCCAAACTGTTGTCAGTGTCTGCATAAATAAGACTTAAGTACCTCATTGATACAATTATTTCGTTCATTCAAATCTGAAAACAAATTGCGGGTAATTTGTTTTTTTTATTTATTTTTTTTTTCAGATTATTTTCCTTGCTTCTTTTTTACTTCTTAATTTACTTAATCAATCATTCAAATCTATTATGTTGGCCAGATTTCAGGTATAATTGTACATCCTGGTTATAAAATGGTGAATGTTTGGCAACAGGAAGGCATTGTTTGCAGTGAAAAATCAAAGCATCATGAAATTTGTTATAGCGCATGGGGTCCAATATCATAGCATTGGATTTCTGGTCTTTAACATGTTTAACTCATCTCAAAATCAGCAAAGTGAGGTCATTTTAAATACTGCTATAATTATATACCTACCGGTTTCAAAACCTTCTGGGGTTTGGACTGAATCTAGTTGTCGTATTGCCTCTTCACATATTGAGCATTTGTCTTTACCTATAAAGAAAGATGAAAACATAACATGAATGATGATGCGTTTTGACTTTTATAAATTACTGAAAATCTAAAGCATCAAAGGCTTTTTTTATACAAGTATTATTAAACATAAAGTCATCCAAGTGTTCTACAGAGCAAAGTATTTGTATATTTCAAATTCATTTCACTCGTTTTCATGCTTCATGGTAGCTTTTTACCACAGGCAATTGTTTCTATCAATAAGGGACTCTACTATATTAATATAAAAGATAGTTGGGCCCCTAATGGATAGATTAAGAAGAGTTTGTGCTATTAACTGGGTTTTTTTCTGAAAAATTGAAAACAGGGGCTGGTATATATCATGGGTGGTCCCAATGTTTGAACTCCCTTTCCTTCAGAAATTCTTTAATTTTTAAAAAGAATTTCAGAAAAATTGCCCTGAGTCTTGTACCCACCATTTCATCAACAAGCATGACAAAGGCCTGGCAAAAGTCCCATTGAAAAAATGCAATAACTCAATTCTTATATTACCTTCATTATTGTTCAATATGAAATGACATTTTTATTTCATTATATGTACATGTTGTATTTGTATTGACTTTTTTACACATCAAAACCAGATGGTTATCCATTGAATATTTTTTATGCAAATTCTCCCCCTACAACATACAAGCTTTGTCATTTTTCCTGACCAGTCATTGCCAGTTAGATCAAGTGCTGATCTTAATCTTATAATCTTGATAGTTTCATGAGTTTAGGTGATAGATCTATAGACATTATTTCACCACGGTTTGTGATCTGATGAATTGAGCCCCCTTACTAAGTCAGCAAAGGTTTAAGCTAGCTCCTTAGCTGCTTATCAGCAGCTGATGTTATGTTGATTATGGCTGATGGAAATAAAGGTAATAACAAAACTACCGAACTTAAATGATCAATCTCATAGTCCAGAGAAAATGACAAAAACGAATCAGTAATACCGGAGAACTGGTGGATCGCAATGGTCCTGACTTGGTACAGGCATTTCAAACGAAATGGTGGGTTAAACCAGGTTTTATGGCGCCAAACCTCCCTCTTCCATTGGAAATGAGTTCCAATTTTGATGGTGTTTGGCATGACATGTTAAATGTGTTTGTTTTGGTTGGTATTCTGAAGAAGTGCTGGCTCATACGTTTTCATAATTGGTCAGTTGGTAAGTTGGCTAATTAGTTTATGCACTTCTGTGCTTGCATGCTGCTTATAGAAAGGAAAATAAATCAGACATGTTACAAAATGTAAGTGCCACACAACTTGCATGAGACTTACACATCTAGTTCTTTAATTTTTTCTATTTTTCTTTTGATTTTTAAAGTTTTGGGCAAATATCACACTAGCAGCTCATCTAAACTGAAAGCCCTGAGAACAACCACTTGTTGAAAGAAAACAAATTGATAATCCTGTATTTATATGCGAGCGTAGCGAGCTCTCTAATGTAGAAAGTATGCCAAATTGCACGAGACTCAAAATACTATGGAAAAAAATCGTTCTCACCGGAAACATTCAATTTTCGGAAGTTTTCGAAAATGTCTGCGCGTGCTGAAAAATTGCGGGAAATAGTAATACATCGTCCCAGGCATTATTCGAAATTTTCAATGGAATTATCTACGCGAGCTTCTAAGGCAATGTCTTTCTCATATTACTTTTTATTCATCGTATATGAACCAAAACCAATTATTGTAATAGAGTCTGAGCAAATTAAGAAATTGAAATTGAATAATAGGAGGAAGGTTTAACCTGTGACGCTCTCGAAGTAAAAATGTATCAATAAATATTTTACAAGCTAAAATCAGTTTTGAAAAGGTTTAAATTCAGGTGACGAAAAGAAGGATATCCTGGAGCAGCTAAAACTGGCGGTGGTGTACCTGTAATGGGCTGGACGACCCATTGCACATAGCGAGTCTAAAACAGTCGCTGCAGAGGCTATATAACCTAAAGTCACAACAATAAAAACCAATCAGTCAGTCAATCTAAATAAAGTTTTCATAGAAACTATAGACAGATAGAGTTATGAAATTATGCATGGTAATGGCTAATGCTATGGAAAATGGTCTTACTGAAAACTACAAGGACATATTTCTCAGATTCTATGATTTGACGGAACTCGTCAACCAATACCACTTTCGTTCCTGGTGTACCAATTAATTGACATGCAAAAAATATTAGCAACGGGACGATTTTAAACTTAAACGTGTCACACATGTTGTGGAAAAGAATCTGTGTTGTAATCGACAAAGATTTTTTCATTGGTGTAAGCTTTCGGAAGTTTGAAAAGGGACATAATCCAAATTGTTGATGATTTCCGGGTGGTGCGGCCTGTTGACAATGTTTTTCTAACAAAAAAGACCGACCTGATTAAACACCAAGAGCAATACTAAGGGTAAGATTTAGTATTGACAAACGTTTTCGTTATTTGAATTATTTTTCAGATTGATCGACTTCTAGTAACGTGTTTCTCCAACTTGAAAAATTATATTGGAACCCCAAAAACCCTGAAAAAAATTATGACATGCAGAACAAAACGCCGGATATGAAGAAAAAATAAATATTGTGTCAAATAAAAAATCTTGCCTTAGACCAATAACATAAGACTTCCTTGGAGCTTTTTTTATTTTTGGATGTTGTCAGTGTTGATACATCTTAATCAGGTTGGGAATAACCCCAATACGTCAATTTCGGGTTATTGCGGAATGGCTGGGGAATCCGGAAAAGGTTCTTTTATTATATATTTTTCTAGGCATGACGACTTCCGGTGCAATTAAGAGCAATAGATCAAAATACATATTGCTTGTTGTTTATTAAAGACAGAATCTTCAATTTTGACAATATTTCTATGCACGTAAGAATATTTCTTCATTCAATTGAAGTATTTACCTTTCATAGAGATGTTATTGTTTTGATGATCTCACAATCACTTTTGAATAAGTCTACATGGCAGCAAACCAGTTTGACTCACAAACTGGTAAAGTCACGTGATAATTTCTGTGTAATTGAGGGATTTTTCCGGAAAAGCAATGAACTCGAAAATGACGTATTGGGATAATATATCTCAATTGGGATATATTATCCCAATTGGGATAAGTAAAGTTATCCCAATTGGGATAAATGGCCAGTTTTTCAAGCATTATTTTGAAATGGAGTTTTGGTGCATCACAAATCATGAACAATTTAAAAGTTTATAATTTCAGGGATATGAAGATGTATTGCAATAGTGTGTGTGATGCTGCGTTTTTGCGTCAATTCATTTTAGTAATTGCAGCATCATTCAGTTAATATTGCTACAATCATACAAAATCGAATAAGGTATTGACTCAATGATTGCATTACATGACAAAACTTGATACTAAAATATACGAAAAATTAAATCTTCAAGTCTAGTTGTTATATTTTCACAGAAAATGTTCATTGGAAAATCTCAAATATTTGGTTGTATTTTCAATATTTTTTACCCTGATCAAAGAAGGATAACTGCAACTTAAAATAATAATTTGATTGTCAGATTTTTTTTCTGAGATTTAAAAAAATAATTCAAATCTATGCAAGTCAAGTCAAGTCAAGTAAACTTTATTTAAAGTCGGACATATAAACAATAAACATAAGCTCTGTAGAGCTTTTAAAACCGACATACATAAAGTTAAGACATACATATAAATAAAACATACATAATACAATAGCACATGACATAGGACATATAGACACAGATTACATAGTAGGTAAACACATATAAACATGCAGCAAGCACTAATAAAACTTTTAAGCACTAAAAAAGTATAAAGCAAAGCAGACAAAGCAAAATGCAAGCATAGAGATGGACAATAAATAAAAGATATAAAAACAGGAAAACAGACTGTCAGCTAAGGTTGGCTAAACTATTTACAGAAAGAGCAAGAACATCCCTCCCCCTCCCATTTACTAATTAAACTTCTAAACTGATTAAGTCCCATGTCCCCTCTTAATTCATTTGGAAGTTGATTCCATAGTTTAGCTGCCCCATAGCTGACAGAATGTAGGCCATACCTGGTTGTATTTACTCTTGGTACATTTACAATATTCTGGTATCTAAAACAGTAAGAATTTTCTTTAAGAGTTACAATATCATGTAAATATACCGGATTAAGTTTGTTTATGGTTTTGTACACAAAAATTGCCAAAAAGCGCAAGCGTCTAATTTTCAAAGATGGCATCCTAGATTTATAAAGGAGTTCTTCATATGTACTTTTATCGTCGTTATATATAAAACGCAAGGCTCTTTCTTGGATCTTTTCAAGCTTGCGAGTGTTACTTTCATTACAGAAATGCCATACTAAAGGGCAATAATTAAAGTTTGCAAGTTCCAAAATTATTTGAAAATGCAAGTTCCAAAATTATTTGAAATTGCACTTCTACAGAGGGAACATATGATATTGTACAAAAATACATACAAAAGAACTTTTAACAATACTAAAATGTTGTTGATTCAAATTAAAAACAACTAACTTTTTATACAAAAATTATGATCTGTGCATAAAATGCAGCATCCCTTATGTAATCCATGTATATTGTAATGAAGCATTTACATCTGGGTATAATCTCTCACATGCATTTTTATGCACCATTCAGCCAGTAAATTTTTATATCTAAAAAACCTGTCTTTTATCCCAATTGGGATAACTTCACTTATCCCAATTGGGATAATATATCCCAATTGAGATATATTATCCCAATTGGGGTTATTCCCAACCTGTTAATTATGCAACATGCCATTTTTTTAAAATTTTCATGTCTTGCCCTATAAAGTATAATAATATTTTGATCATATGTGGCAGGTTAAACCTGTGGCGCTCCCGAAGTAACAATTAAATTCCATTCTTTTTTTGTTTGTTCGAAAATAAAAACTAATTAGCTTTTCTTGTGGCAGACTTGCTTAACTAGACATTGAAGGAAAATTCAGCTCATAGTACAACTAAAACTTTGATATTTCTACCATTATTGCTTCCTTCGGGAGCGTAATATGAGAAAGACATTGCCTTAAAAGCTCGCGTAGATAGAAAAATATAATCTATTCCATTGATAATTTCGAATAATGCCTGGGACGAGATAATTTGGGACGATGTATTACTATTTCCCACAATTTTTCAGCACGCGCAGACATTTTCTAAAACTTCCGAAAATCGAATGTTTCCGGACAGAACGATTTTTCTTCCATAGTATTTTGAGTCTCGTGCAATTTGGCAGACTCTCTACAATAGTGAGCTTCGCTACGCTCGCATATTAAAACTCTCTAGTGCTCCCTTTATTTTGTGAGGATTTTTAAGGGAGGGATGCCATCGAACACTATGGAGCAGTCCCCTGAAATTAAAGTGCTAGATTATGAATCATAAAAGCTCAAGCTTTTTTTTCAGAGACTGCATGGTCACTGAATAGGTAACACAAAATATTTTACCAAGTTGTACATGTTGTATTAATATTGTTTAAGTGTTGAAATTTTGTGAGATTTCAACATTTTGAAAGAATCACTTTGTTAAAAAGAGTCAGCTTTGCTTTTTTAATCTTACAAGTTTACAGATACATGTAAGTCATTCTTGTGCAATGTTACTAAATTTAAAGTCACGACAGTGTCACCTACGTGTTAAGGCATGATGACAAAATGTTTGTAAAAGGAGTTGTTAGGCACTTTAAAAAATCTTATTGTTTTGTATGTTAATTTAAACCTATTAGTGTTTCACTTTCTGCAATGAAAGTGTTCAAAGTATGAACATTACCAGGCATGCCAGGGACGGGGCGAATTACATTGCAATGTAATGCATTGAATTACCATTACATTGAGAAAACTTGCATTGAATTACCATTACCATTAAAAGGATTTTGAAAAGAAATGCATTGAATAACCATTACTTTAGCTAACTAATGCATTAATTACCATTACATTTTGAAGTTCCGTTAACTTATTTGCAACATCCATCATACCTAGGTAAACTTTGTTTTAAAAGATTTATAATAAAAACTTAATAAGTCAGATTTTATAAACTTTTGTAAACATGTATACTGATACATTTTTAAGTCTTGGCACAAAAACAGAACAGTATAGTAAAAAAGTTGCTAGGCAAGAACTTTGTTTGTTTCAAAGAACTAAAGGTATATTTTTTATAGATGCTGCCATGATGAAACAAATGTATAAAAATAGGAGTTTAAAAAATATATGTTTATAACTCATATATTAAAGAATATTGTACATAACTCATGTATTGAAGACTATTATTCATAAAAATATATGCTCATAACTCATATATTGAAGAAGATAAGATTATGAATTACATTACTAGCCCTGGCAGATTACCGCTTTTTGGCTTTTACGAGTCCTCCTTCATTTTCTAGTAGCTCTGGGCAAGTGGACTAGTGTTAGTGTCAAACCCTGCCCCTTCACATAGATCTACTAGTACATGTATGTAAATAGTTTTAGCAAGACAATATTTTGAATGGTTTACATACTGTAAAGTGTAAAAATAACAAATAAAAAAAAAACCACGCACACACTAAAATAATGACAGCTAATTTTGAGTCAGTGGGGTTTTGGAATTATTGTTTCTCATACTTTGTTCTGGATTCAAACTAATATCTTGCATGTAATTTTTTTTTTGGTTAAAACAAAAATTCATTTGAATGTTGTCATTATTCTAATCTTATAAAAATATTCATTGTTTCCTGTATCAAGTCAGGCTTAGAGATATTTATAAATCACAATAATGTTGAGATCGAAGGTCAAGATTGAAGGGCTATGTTTCCTGTTTGGTTGGCATGGTGGTCAGTTTAACGTGATGGTACAATGATAATGATGAAGAGAGAAGGAATGTAAGATCATATATAGATAAGTTGTGTTTTTGAAATGCGTTAAAATATTTACTATTCTTAACAGAACTTTTGCATTAAGTCTTAATTTAAGACATGGGGACTGAGTCATACATGTATATGTGCACTATTTGGTCACACAGTCATGGAAATTAGCACAGGACTGATAGTTCACTGCCTGTGAAAATGGGTTCAGTCCTGTAAATTTTTGCAACTTTTGTAAAACAGTAAAATATTTAAAATCCATCAATTCGGTCCTGTTAAACCAAAATCCTAAATTCCATGACTTATTGTCATGTGTTTTTATAAGGGAAAAGCTAAAAAATCCTTTTGAATACTTTTGTGGGCTGTGTCGCGTACACTTATTCCACATCTCATTATTTTCTATTAGAAATGAATGAAAGGAGTGGGAAAAAGTTGTTGATGAATCAGGTAGCAACTAAGCAAACAAGTATATTTCAAAGTGTCTAAAGCAAACCTTGATTTACAAAATAGTATTCCCCCCCAACCAAAAACTTTTATATTTTATATTTTATAACTTTAACCTACATGTATTTGACCTAGTCATGCAGTCATGTCATATTAATATATATATTACACATATATTACACATGAACACAATGTATTACATCCATTCTCTTTCTCTTCAGTTAATTTTGTAATTCATCACACATAATGACTCAATGTCGCCAAACCTACACATGATAGCTATAGTACACTACAAGTACATGTATCAGACTAACAATTACACTGCTACATGTGGTAATTATTTATTTCAGTCTTCCCAATACACATCACTGGCATAAACAAAAACAGGTAAACAACATGTTGAACAGGTGTTAATTGTATTGTTGACTAAACAAAAAGGTTAAAGGTTGAAGGTCATTGAGGGTCGTAATAAAGTATTGCATGGTTTCCCCTCTTGAATGAAATATATATCAGCTTGGGGGGATGTGAAATGGATTAATTTCTCTTAATGATACACATATATACAATTGGGTATGGATTATATATTAGATATGGATGTGAAATAAAGGATGTCTATGCAATGTAGGTGAGATTTTTTTTTTCATTTCTTTTTATTTCATCTGATTGTCACTTTTAAATGTTTGTAAAAGTCATTTCTTCTCTGTTCATGCAGTGATGTTAAGTTAAAAAATAAGTTTCTGAATCACTTTTTTCTCTTTTTGTGAAAATATAGTCTGATTTTAAGATTCAACATAATTATAAATTATTATAGATATTTATACATGTAATAGACAAAAAAACTAGAAAAAAACTGGTCTACTAACAGCAATAAATGTGCTGATGACCTTTGCTTCGTTTCATTTCAATATGTTTTTATGTGATTTTGTGTTCTCATGATATCCCTTCTTTTTCAAACATATAGGAACAATTTTACATTTGTTTAAGCCATATATCAATATGTTTTATGTCATTGTAACATGTTTTTTAAAGTTAATGGGCCATTCAGTGTTTATTGTAGGTTACACCCATAAATTTTATAACTTGTTTAGATCTACATGTATGTATATTTTGTAACTTTGTATACTTTTAATTCATATACATGTACTTGTACTTAAACAGTATTATGGTATTAAAAAAGAAATTTATTTTCATCTTTTATACAATTTAACCACTCAACAACACTTAAACTATATACATGTATATGCATTTATATATTATCAAATTCGAATAATCTTGCATTCTGCAGTTTCTGCGGAATCCAATGGAGCATGAACATAAACACATTAGAGATAGCTATAAATAGACCAGTCTTCCAGAATTCCGACCAGTACCTCCCCGTGGTGGAAGACGGGCCCTGCTCCAGCGATAACAAAGGATACTCTGGAGCAGCTAACACTGGCGGTGGTGTGTCATGGTACATAGCGAGTCTATACCTGTAGAGGTATAAGTCGACGCAGAGGGGCTTTCCCCTAGTCGCGACTATAAATACCCATCAGTCAGTATGCATTTAGATATGTATATTACCCCCCCCCCCCCCACACACACACACACACCACTGCCCTCTTTCCCATCAGAAAATGATGTACTCAAGCTTTTTATGTTTTGTTAGAATATACATTTGTACTACATGTAAGTGTTTTGTTTGCGAGGATTGAACTCAGAGCATAGGCTGTTATTATTTCAAATCATGCAAAAAATCCAAAAATTTACAGTTTACCCAACTGTTTTTGGTTCCCAAATGGCTTCATTTTTTTTCCAAAACATACATGTTATTTCAGAGTTTGACTTTAGTGCCGTGTGGAGGTTGTAGAAAGCTTCCCCGTGCTTCAGTTGTATGCTCTTATATATTTCGAGTACTGGAATATGTGTTGGAAAGACACAGTTTACATATTTCCAAAATTTGACAACGTTTTGGCTATTTCTATTTGATAAATTTATCTGTTTTGGTCATTGTTGTATAATATTTTTGGCTTCTATTTTTGTTTTATCAAATCTATAGTATTCTACCGGTTTTCCAAGTTTTCGACTCCTAGCGTGTCTGATGAAGGTAAATCCAGAAAAGCGCTTCACACGCAGTGAAATTTATGCTTTTGTACAATTATCTAAATCATTTCAATATGTGGATCGTGTCTTTTTGGCACATATTCCATATTCTTTCGTTTTTAATATTATTTCAGAGTTTGACTTAAGTGCCGTGTGGAGGTCGTAGAAAGCTTCCCCGTGCTTCAGTTGTATGCTCTTATATATTTCGAGTACTGGAATATGTGTTGGAAAGACACAGTTTACATATTTCCAAAATTTGACAACGTTTTGGCTATTTCTATTTGATAAATTTATCTGTTTTGGTCATTGTTGTATAATATTTTTGGCTTCTATTTTTGTTTTATCAAATCTATAGTATTCTACCGGTTTTCCAAGTTTTCGACTCCTAGCGTGTCTGATGAAGGTAAATCCAGAAAAGCGCTTCACACGCAGTGAAATTTATGCTTTTGTACAATTATCTAAATCATTTCAATATGTGGATCGTGTCTTTTTGGCACATATTCCATATTCTTTCGTTTTTAATGTATTGGAGTGGGCACTTTTTGCCTTTACACCCCCCCCCCCCCAAACTTCCCTTGTCAAAGTGATCAAATAAAAAGATAAAAGTGCATCTGAACTTTAACCTTTGTTACCTCTGGATTGTGGATCAAAGTAAAATATCATTGTTTCCCTATCATAAATTTTTATGTTATATTTACAAAGCAATTTTCATTTGTTGCATATTCATAAATCATATGAAAGCAGTGATAAAAGACTTGGAACTTTGAGCTTAATCAAATTATACCTTTTTATGATAGTTGAGCATAATGGTTCATGTTTGATATCATAAACAGAGTTAATGATTTAATTATAAACTACACACCAAAAGCCACCAAAATGGATCCAATTTTAAAATAAATTACTCCACCTGTTATGGGACCCCTGACTCAGACCCTCCCTTGCACCCTTCGTGCCAGAGGCCCTGAGAATTCAATCATATTTTAATATCATCATCAGACATGATCTTGGATGAGAAATGTATCTTTTTGGTACATGTATATTATTTTTACTAGATAATTATAGAAATTGCATATATCATAATCAACATACAATGTACATTGATAATTGAAATCCTATAAATGACAGTTTGTTTGACAGTCATATTTCATTGTTTGATATCATAACACAGAAAGAGGAAATAATTCAATCAAATTTGATTCTAATCTACTGATGATATCCACCTTTGATCTCTTTATAACTTGCCTTGTGGGGAAGTTGTCTACTCAATTGTAAAATATAAATGGCATCACCAAAAATGTGGTATGGCAGAAATTGAGTGTGAACAGATCAAGAAATCCATTTGCTCTATTTGTTGATTTATTCAACATGTTCAAAGTTGTTCTTTGAAAGTTTAGCTTTATAGTTGGTAAAATTACAATGTCTCAAAACTAGATGAGTGTGAATAGTATACATGATATGTACTTAAGATGAAAAAGGAGACTGCTCAAGGCAAAAAAAATCTGCATAAAAAATATCAAAATTTCTCAATCACAGGGTAACATTCCCTTTCTGAATAAATTTTTAAATAAGTTTAAATATTAGTCTTTCCCAGAAAATATATATCTGTAATTATTGAACATTTTCATGTGCAATGCAATTTACATATATTCTGCAACACAAAGAAGTAAAGTATTATGTTATGCCCCCTCTGTTTGGTATAGTGGCCTTCCTTCTGCTATATATATATACATGATGTATCTGTCCGCAAGTGGTTTTCCATTAGTGATAACTTGAAAACCCTTGATTGGCTTTGGTTAGAATTTGGTGTAGCTGTTTTGTAATACAACAAACTTAAGATCTGTAAATTAAAATGGATATTTTCTCATGATTACATTTATTGGGGGGGGGGTCACTTAAGTCTACTGGGGCAAAAAGGGTATAGACAACTGTATTCTAGTGACCTTCCTTCTGCTATCTGTCAAAATTTGTAGAAAATATGCCTTACAATAACAAATTTTTCCTATGAAAGGAGGCTCCAACCCATATATCCCTGACCCCCCCCCTCTCTGGACTGTCATACCATAGACGTATAACCCATAGTGGGTTATACGTCTATGGTCATACTATAACAATGAAAATCAGGATTCCATTGCACAAGTAAAGTCTATATTTTCGACTTTGCCATAAATTGTTTTCCAGCTGCTGTCCTTTTACTTACCTTCAAACAGTGAGAGCAGCAGATGTTTTCTAAAATGTCTTTGTTATAAGTTTTATCAATAGATAGATAGGTCTGATTTGTATGTTTGTTTTTTTTATGTAAAAGATCAGTCTAAAATACATTAGACAATATTGTCTACACATGTAGTTTGATAACAACTGAGTGATAATTTTTTTTTTCAACTTTGAAAACACAAACATAGTTTTGATAAAGTAACATTTAGTTTGTGTAGTTTTTGTTCCTTATACATGTCAGTTTTGCAATATCTGTTTACACTGTGTAACCTTCTATAGGTCATCTTTTCAATTTCAATCACAAAGAAAGATCACAAAATGTCAACTGCAATTTTGTCAATACTCTGATATATGATGGTGTGACCTTGTCCTTTGATCTAAAATGACCAAACAAGGTGACTTTCTTTCCTGAGAAATATTTTTTGCAATTATTTTAAGCATTCAAAGTAATTCCTATTAAATGGCCAATTTCAGACTGATGGGAATTCACATACATACATGTATACAGTCTTTAGATAAAATCATTTTGTTCAAACCTTAAAATTGTCATTGTCTTGATTGTATGTGCTGTGGCCCCTTGTGGGCCCATTCTTTTGGACAATTAACGTACACCGTTCCAATATTTTCAGTAGCAGAGGGGGTGGAAGGGGAGTATGCCCCCCTTAAATTGTGAAATTTTTAATTCCTTGTATAAAATTGATCAAGTTACTTCAAAGTTTCATAACAAATTTGACTTTTTTATACCCCGCCACACGAAGTGGCAGGGTATTATGTTATACCCTCAGTTTTTTTCGGTGTCTGTCCGTCCGTCCGTCCGTCTGTCCGTCCCCCGAAGGTTTCCGACCAATAACTTAAAAACGCGTCAAAGGATTTGAATGATATTTTACACAGCTGTTTAGTACAATAAAATACAGGTGAAGTTCGATTTCCAGCATGATCCAAAAAATAGTTTTCAAGATAGGCCACTTTGAAAAATCAAATTTCATGAAATTTTGAGTTTCGGACCAACAACTTGAAAACACGTCAAAGGACTTGAATGATATTTTGCACAGCTGCTTAGTACAATAAAATACAGGTCAAGTTCGATTTCCAGCATGATCCGAAAAATAGTTTTCAAGATAGGCCACTTTGAAAAATCAAATTTCATGAAATTTTGAGTTTCCGACCAATAACTTGAACACGCATCAAAGGATTTAAATGATATTTTGCACAGCTGTTAAGTACAATAAAATACAGGACAAGTTTAATTTCCAGCTTGATCCAAAAAATAGTTTCGAGATAGGCCAATTTGAAAAATCAAATTTTATGAAATTTTGAGTTTCCGACCAATAACTTGAACACGCGTCATGGGATTCAATTGATATTTTGTACAGCTATTGAGTATAATAAAATACAGGTCAGGTTCAATTTCCAGCATGATCCGAAAAACAGTTTTCGAGATAGGCCACTTTGAAATCAAATTTTATGAACTTTTGATATTATAACGTGGCGGGGTATCATTTAATGTCCCATTACATGCCCTATTTTTAGCAATTATGCCCAATCTTTCATGGACCTCTGGACCCCCTGCTTCTTTTATAAAGATATTTGGCTCAGAAATGAAGAACTGTCAAATTCAATACTTTCTGACTCAATATGCAATAGACAAGGAAAAATGAATAAAAAAACATATATGCATAGTCAAATACTGAATGTTTTTAAGCTGCCTATGTTTTTCTTTTGGCTCATACTGTATTCATAGAAAAGTTAATGGTTATGTTTGTAATTGAATTATCTGATGATTATATATACATGTAGTCTGTGATAATAACTAATACTATTATTAACATGATTAAAGGATGAGTCGATAGACTTCGATCTTACAAGAATCATTTTGTCTAATGTTAGTATGAACAAATTAGATTCCTAATAATTCCTGTCAGATTTCAGCTGTTTTTTGTCTCAATAGTAATTAGATAAAACTGGTATATGGACCCCCCTGCTAGGGGGAATTAAGGTTCTATCTGTGAAATTCTTTATATACAAAATGTTATAGATTGATAGAGTGATGTGATATGGGTTTAAACACACTAAAGATGGAGGATGACCCAAAACTTCTAAGAAATATAATAAACATAATAAATAGAATATAACCTAATGATGTTGACATGTACGTGTAGATTGATGACATTGAAAGGATTCAATTAGCTACTTTTTAGTCAGGCCAAAAAGTATGTGTTTCTGGATAAATTAATCAAGTTTTGTGAATTTCCTATATAATTATATTTTGGGAAAAACATGGTTAATGTTTGCCAATACATTGTAACACTTCTATTTGCTAAGTCTGTTTCTATTTCAAATTATAATTTATTTCTAACAAAAAAGGAGACTATTATATAACAATGTGGTAGACTGAGGCATACATGTATGCACTCTTCCAAGACAATCAAAGATATTTCATATCATCGATTGGGATAAGATTACCAAGTTTAGCTGACTTGGACAGTATATTGGTTCATTTCCCCTGTACCTTCAATACATGTACATGCATACATATACATGTATGTAGTTGGTTTAATTCATTATAAAACGTCCATTAAACAAAAGCTTATAGATCATTGGGTTACAGATATGATTCACATATAACATGTATAACCATAAGTTATTTAAAGATAGTCTAAAATTTCCTAGTTATTTTAAGAACACTTGGTGTACGTAACAGGTGACTTTAATACATGTACCATGATTCATTTGGTCAAGATACACATATATATTGATTAGATTATTACATGCGCTTGTATTGTTTAAAAAAATATTGACGAGGAAGCATTTGATATTTTATATCAGTTCTGTGGATAAGGTTTTATCGAGATTTTGATTTTTAATTTATTGTGTAAGTATTTGAATTTAACAATTATACAAATTTACTACTTGAATGGTAATCTGTGTTATGTCTCAAAAGGTTTTAACAGTTTACACAAATACTGTTACAGGCATTAGAAAAGGAGTTAGTTAGTTAGTTATTGCTTTACTCCCAAGCAGCGCGATTTCGGCTATATCCGGGAGATGAACATGAAAGTGGTGATGAACATGAAAGTGGTGATACAATGAACATGAAATGATGATGAAGTGGAGGAAATGGGGACACAAGGCCAATCGGGTAGGAGAGTTTTGACTGCCACTGGAAAAGGGAGTGATGGGTAGGGACGGGAAATTTTGCCTCCTGCATGGGGATCCTACGGGTCCTACTCTTACCGAGACCTGCAGCAGGGTTCTTTAACGTGCGAGGAACGTGACATTTTTATACGACCGCAAACATTTTTGCGATCGTATTATGTTATGGCGATGTCGTTGGCGTTGTCGTCGTCGGCGTTGTCGTCGTCGTCTGTAGACACTTTGGTTTCCGTGCGATAACTTTAGTAGTTAACCAATTGTTATAAAATTTTGATATGATGTTTATAACCACTAAAGGAAGGTTGGTATTGCATTTGGGGTTTCTGGCCCCTACCGTTTAAGAAAAAAGGGCCAAAAGGGGCAAAAATGGGTATATTGACAAAACCTTTGTAGAATGTTTAATTTTTATCCGATTTTGATCATTCTTTTTTTATTGTATTCCTCTTTAAATACTGTTAACACAATGTATCAACGGCTTTGATGTATCTAGTACTGTTAAATTGCTACTGGGGGTCAAAAAAGGGCCACACCCAAAAAATCGACTTTTTTATTTGTGGTCCGATTTTCAAAATCTTTTTTTCATTGGAATCCTTGTGAAATTCCCTGCCTGCGTTTTTCAATCAGATTTGCAATATCTCTTACCGTTTTTGAGAAATTAGGGGTCAAAGGGGCCAAAAACGCTGTTTTTAAAAGTTTGTCAAGGCAAATAGTTTTAAACCAAAAATTAAGTGGTAGTGGGCCTGCCAATTGTTATGAAGTTTTAATATGATGATTATATCCACTAAAGGAATGTTGGTTTTGTATTTGGGGTTTGTGGTCCCTTCTGTTTTAGAAAAAAGGGCAAAAACGGGTGTATTGACAAGCCTGTTGTAGAAGTTTATCATTCATTTGATTTTGAAAATTCTTTTTTTATTGAATTCATCATTTAATTCTATCTACTAAATGTGTCAATGATTTTGATATGTATTTCACCATTGCATTGCTACAGGGGGCTAAAGACAGGCCACGCCCATAAAATCAACTTTTTTATTTGTGGTCAGATTTTCAAAATCTTTTTTTCATTGGATTCCTTGTTAATTTTTATACCCCGCCACACGAAGTGGCAGGGTATTATGTTATACCCTCAGTTTTTTTCGGTGTCTGTCCGTCCGTCCGTCTGTCTGTCTGTCCGTCTGTCTGTCCGTCTGTCTGTCCGTCCCCCGAAGGTTTCCGACCAATAACTTGAAAACGCGTCAAAGGATTTGAATGATATTTTGCACAGCTGTTTAGTACAATAAAATACAGGTCAAGTTCGATTTCCAGCATGATCCAAAAAATAGTTTTCGAGATAGGCCACTTTGAAAAATCAAATTTCATGAAATTTTGAGTTTCCGACCAATAACTTGAAAACGCGTCAAAGGATTTGAATGATATTTTGCACAGCTGTTTAGTACAATAAAATACAGGTCAAGTTTGATTTCCAGCATGATCCAATAAATAGTTTTCGAGATAGGCCACTTTGAAAAATCAAATTCCATGAAATTTTGAGTTTCCGACCAATAACTTGAAAACGCTTCATGGGATTCAAATGATATTTTGTACAGCTATTTAGTACAATAAAATACAGATCACGTTCAATTTCCAGCTTAATATGAAAAATAGTTTTCGAGAAAGGCCACTTTGAAATCAAATTTTATGAACTTTTGATATTATAACGTGGCGGGGTATCATTTAATGTCCCATTACATGCCCTATTTTTGTGCCTTATTTTTTAATCAGATTTGCAATATTTTTACCGTTTTTGAGAAATTAGGGGTCAAAGGGCCAAAATTGTAAATTAAAATACATGTTTATAAATAAGGCTTTTTGTATTAGATGTTGATGTAAATATAAATGTGTCAAAAATGAATTTTTAAGTCCACCACAGGATGCATGTGTCAAAAAGCTTTGTAATTCCACCATGGGCTTCATGTGACCAAAGCAATGGACTATCCATACTGGGCCTCCAACGTTCAGGGTTCAACTTGTTGCGGTTGTATCATGCTGCGCTCGGCGTAGCTTTTTATTCCCAACACGGTGCACCACTATGGTTTGCGTTCAGGTTTTCCGCATTATCGCCTGACGACCCCGCATCTCTCGATGTCAGGGCTGCCCCATTCAACCACCTGGGGCACACATCCCAGTCGCTTTGTGGGCAAAGCGGCCTGACCCCGATGTCAGGTTTCTGAGCGCTCTTTAGTGGACATTTACCGACAAGCTTAGCACTGCTGCGGGCCTATTCGCCTCCCGGGCCCCGCACGGGAGTCATTAGAAAAGGAAATAAGCCTCAAAAATTTAAATGGTTTAACAGCTGATTACAGGCAAGAAAGAAGAAATGTTTATTAAACAATGTAATTATTTGGTACATAAGACAATTTTGAGATGGTGGGTTGTAGGGGCGGACCCAGAGGTCCATGAAAGGGGGCCTTATTGCTATAAATGACAGATTTTGATGAAAATATGAAGTTGCGTGGTCAATTTTATACAGAAAAAATTTTAATGTCTCAATAAAAGTGGGGCGTAAGCCCCCTCCGCCCCCCTCTGAATCCTCCACCAGGTTGAACTGTGTTATAAGGATGACAAACCTGATATTTTCAAATCTATTGCAGATTAAGTGTGGGGATATGAGTGTGGGCAGTGGTCTAAGGAGCTGGTTTAAATACTGTGGACTCTTTATTTTTGTTGGTACCGGTACCTTTTTCCATGGTTTGTTCATGAATTCTTGAATTTGAGGTTCTGAAGTTTGCTGCATACAAAGCAATGTTAATTTTCCTTTTTGTAGGGTATCAAATTTCACAAAAGTTTGAGATTCATTATGGCTTAGCTTTCTAGGCAGTAAATTTGTCAAAGTTGTTTGTTTCTAATGAATTTCAAGCTTTCTGATATTCTGACACTGTGGGCTTATATATTAATTGTCAGCTCAAGATTGATACAATGTAAGCCCATATTTAATTTGAGACTTTCTAAATGTATTTTTGAAAAGTGTTTATTGAAATGAGTTGTCCGTTTATCATGTTTATATGATGATACATTGTACGTTAGAGCTTTTATATAATGAATTAATGGCAAAAAAAACTACATTAGGTACCTGGTACCAATCATTAAAAATCACTTGCCCAAATCCTGAACTTTTGGATTATATTCAATTGATAATTTTTGTCAAAATTTTACTTGGCTGCCCAAATAAATGTACATGTTCCCCATTATTATAGTAAAGTGACTTTCTATACAACACTTGTATGTAGTTATATCGAAAATTGGTGGTTATCTGGATGATGTATTGTTTAAAATTGAAATGTGACATGTAAATAACTCACTTCAGGATTTCCTCTTCCTGTATCAAAGATTTATTTTTGTTCTTTAAATTTGTTGATATTAAAATGTTTAACACACTTACATGTACACATTTAGGCCAATATAAAAAGTCCCCTACCATCCCAATTTGTTCAGGCTACTTAAAAACTTAATTATATACATAAATGTGCATTATACACGGCAAAATATGGTTATGCTGTATAAATATGGCCCTGCAAGAAAGGGATACTGTATTTATGAAATGTCATGTCTATCTATATATCTGTCCATACATGTATACCCTGCAAGCCACATTCATTCTAAACTTTTTATTTATACAAGTACCAGGGCAACCCAGGTTTCAAGAAAGGGGGTGTGGGGGAGGGTCCAGGAGGGAGATCCCCTCCCAGCATGAGAATATTTTCTAAAATTTGACCCATTTTTGTGGGTTTTGATGCATTTCTAGAGAGTTTTTTCATTATTTTTTTTTCTTTCCCAAAACGGGGATGCATACGCACCCTCCCTTTCCGACGGCCTTGAGTAGACAAACTTTTCTTGCAGAGTTGACATCATATGGACATGTTCACTTGGATACCTTTTCAGATTTTAGTTCTTAGAATACATGTATATAGTCTTATATGGAGCATGGGCATCCTCAGCGAGCTTGCTCATAAATGTACATGTAGTTCAATTTTCATTTGATTTTACTTTGCATGTTTGAACAAACATGACCTGATCATGAGACAACTGAACAAAAAGTGCCACACCATTGTAGCATAGACCAGGACCAGCATTGTTGTCCGAAATTATTTCAAGCAGCTTCAGCCCATGCGGGATCTGAAGTGTACACATTAATGATTCAATGTAACATATACATTTAATCTTTTTATGTTGCTTGCAACCTGTCGCATTTTCTGGGCAACTACATGACTCAGCTTCTTGATATTTGGCATGTAGCTTCCACCTGTAGTACTTTATGGTGTAAAACAATCTTATAGCAGCAACTCATCTACTTTCTGTGAAACAAATATTTTAAGACGCAGGTGACATACCTCTTCCATGGAAGACACCCATTCTAGTTATTAAGTCTCCCAAACGAAGTTTGGAGACTTATTGTTTTTACTCAGGTTTTTCAGATTTTTTTTACAATGAACTTGTCCGACCGGTTTCTCAGAGATGGTTTTTCGGATCAAAACCATACTTGGTATGTGAGTTATTCATGTTATGAAGGTGTGCACAAAACTTTCGAATTTTCAAAGATGGCCGCCAATTTCAAAATGGCCGACAAAAATCGGCTTATGTTTGGGAATGTTAACCGATTCTGATGAACATTGGTTTCTGGGCTAAACATGATGCTCCGAGTTCAATGGAAAAGACCAAAAATTGCTATCTTGTATAGTTTTTTTTTCATAATTTTTTTTGGTATTTTTTTGAATTTTTGAAAAATCACATAAAAAAATTTAAAAAAATTCTGAAAAAAAATCAAGTTCTCCTATCAAAAATCTTATTTGATATTTGAAATCAGCATTAAAAAAGCTACAATAAAGGGGTGAGTCATGAAAAAATCTGACCAACGGTTTTCGAGTTATACAGTTTTGAAATTTTTTCTGAAGTGACCCCATCCCTCCTTTGGACCCCCTTAATTTCGCAATGGGCCTCTCACATTGAAACGATTACCGTATTGAGTTCAAGTACATGTTAGGCATCTTATAATAGGTATTGTTTATACAGATTGGATTTACTGTTTGAGAGCTATAAGGAGTTTAGTGTGCAAAACCATGGCATTTTGGCCTACGGTCCCCCTTTCTGGTACCCCCCAGAACCCCTTATGACTTGTGAATCTTATCTTTTTGGTATTAATTCTTTACATTGGCCTTAGTACTACATGTTTACCAAGTTTCAGAAGGATCGGTTAAAAAATGCCCGCAGAAAGTTTCGGTATGTAATTATTAAGTCTCCAAAACGAAGTTTGGAGACTTATTGTTTTTACTCAGGTTTTTCAGATTTTTTTGACAATGAACTTGTCCGACCAGTTTCTCAGAGATGGTTTTTCGGATCAAAACCATACTTGGTATATGAGTTATTCATGTTATGAAGGTGTGCACAAAACTTTCGAATTTTCAAAGATGGCCGCCAATTTCAAAATGGCCGACAAAAATCGACTTATTTTTGGGAATGTTGACCGATTCTGATGAAGATTGGTTTCTGGGCTAAACATGATGCTCCGAGTTCAATGGAAAAACAAAAAAAATTCAGTGGATCTCAAAAACATAGTTATATTGGTAGAAAAGATGTAAGTGGAATGTCATCATAGTTTACAATTTTCTGAAAGTCTTATTGCATTTTCTATATATTTTTTGTTTTCCATGTGAGACCATTTTACAGCAAAATTAACATTATTCATACACTTTTTAAAATGAGACAATGATGAGGTTGCATTAATTTAACTAAATATTTACATTGTTATTTCAGGTTATTATAATGGAATAAATTTGAAAGTTTAAAACCCTGCTTGTCATCATTAATTACACTTTTTAAGGGACTATGTTAGGGAGGGACCAATTGACCCTTGACCTTCAGCAAGATGGGTGTATTATCTCCCTTTATGTTTTAAAATTATTGTTTTCACACTTGTCCTTTTTACAATGGAAAAAATAAAGCTCTATTTCTTTTTCTACAACAATCTTGAACTATTCACATTTATTGGTTTACAAAAAATCTTTAATAAATATAAAATATTTGCAAATTTTAAAATTTAACTATACCTGTTGCATTATTTTCTTTTTACTTATTATATTCAAAATATTATGATTTGTATGATGATCTCTTAACCACGTCGAAGATTTTACCTTTTAAGGATAATGTTTTCGTCAAACTTTTAACCAATAGTTTTTGAGAGAGTATAAATAACTAGCTATAATTTGTGTTGGGATGCCAACACACAAGTCGCCCAAAATCGCCTTGGATACCTTTTCTTCCCATTTAGTACAATAAAATATGTATAGAAATCAAATTTCATTGAAATCGGACAAAGTTCACATTTTAAAGGGGGCGGGTGTAGTAAAATGGCCGCCATTTTGAAACCGGAAGTCGGATTTCAAATCTGGTCGCAGATTTGAATTCAGCATACCCGCTTTACCCAGATGACAAATTTTCAAGACGATCCGATGAAAAAAAATTTTCCGCCAACTTTTTCCGACGGCCGCCATTTTGAAACGGCGGCCATCTTGAAAATTTCAAAACATGATTACACGCCTATGAGTGACCCACTATCCAATCCAACAAGTGTTATTCAATTTCCTTGAACTGTTTTCTTGTATTAGGGAGGACAGCTTTACGATAAAGAATCAGAAGAATAATAATAATAACTAGGTATAATTGTGTTGGGATGCCAACACACAAGTCGCCCAAAATCGCCTTGGATAGAGTTCCATTCAAATCAGTGCGTCAAGATAAGTCTAGAAATCAAATTTCGTTGAAATCGGACTAAGTTGACATTTTCAGGGGGGCGGGTGTAGTAAAATGGCCGCCATTTTGAAACTGTAAGTCGGATTTCAAATCCGGTCGCAGATTTGAGCTCAGCATACCCGCTTTACCCAGATGACCAATTTTCAAGACGATCCGATGAAAAAAAATTTTCCGCCCACTTTTTCCGACGGCCGCCATTTTGAAACGGCGGCCATCTTGAAAATTTTAAAAGTGCATTACACAACTTTGAGTGACCCACTATCCAATCCAAAAAGTGTTATTCAATTTCCTTGAACCGTTTTCTTGTATTAGGGAGGACAAATTCTCGATAAAGAATCAGAAGAATAATAATAAGAATAATAACAAGTATTAACTGTGATTGCAAGCAAGTCACAAAGTCCCCCAAACGACCCGTATTTGCCACTATTCTCTTCAGCATGTCAAAAAACCCTTATATATAAATTTTCATGTAAATCGAAGCACTTTGAAAATTTTGACCCGATTACCTCCCTTGAAAGCACATTTTTATTTATATCTCGAAAACCGTAAATATCGCTTCAAAATTTCTTTTCATATTATTAAAGAGAATGTTTTGCTCTATCAACCTACAAAATTTCAGAAACCTGCGCACCTAGGTTACCGAGATATTGCAATGTCCAATATTTAGTCCATTTTCCTGTTTCCATGGAAACGGCGGCCATTTTGAAAATTCCGATTGTCAACGAAGCTTCCTTTCTTTACAATGTATTATCCTGCCAAGTTTCATATTGATATGTGGAGTCGTTTTCTCTGGGATCTCCGGACAAGTTCACGACTAAGTGGAAGAAACGGAAGAATAATAATAATAAGAAACGGTGCAAAAACAATAAGTCCCCAAACTTTGTTTGGGGGACTTAATAATAATAACTAGGTATAATTGTGTTGGGATGCCAACACACAAGTCGCCCAAAATCGCCTTGGATAGAGTTCCATTCAAATCAGTGCATCAAAGTAAGTCTAGAAATCAAATTTCGTTGAAATCGGACAAAGTTGACGTTTTTAGGGGGGCGGGTGTAGTAAAATGGCCGCCATTTTGAAACCGTAAGTCGGATTTCAAATCCGGTCGCAGATTTGAGTTCAGCATACCCCCTTTACCCAGATGACCAATTTTCAAGACGATCCGATGAAAAAAAATTTTCCGCCCACTTTTTCCGATGGCCGCCATTTTGAAACGGCGGCCATGTTGAAAATTTTAAAAGTGCATTACACAACTTTGAGTGACCCACTATCCAATCTCACAAGTGTTATTCAATTTCCTTGGACCGTTTTCTTGTATTAGGGAGGACAACTTTACGATAAAGAATCAGAATAATAATAACTAGGTATAATTGTGTTGGGATGCCAACACACAAGTCGCCCAAAATCGCCTTGGATAGAAATCCATTCAAATCAGTGCATCAAAATAAGTCTAGAAATCAAATTTCGTTGAAATCGGACAAAGTTGACGTTTTTAGGGGGGGCGGGTGTAGTAAAATGGCCGCCATTTTGAAACCGTAAGTCGGATTTCAAATCCGGTCGCAGATTTGAGTTCAGCATACCCACTTTACCCAGATGACCAATTTTCAGGACGATCCGATGAAAAAAAATTTTCCGCCCACTTTTTCCGATGGCCGCCATTTTGAAACGGCGGCCATCTTGAAAATTTTAAAAGTGCATTACACAACTTTGAGTGACCCACTATCCAATCTCACAAGTGTTATTCAATTTCCTTGGACCATTTTCTTGTATTAGGGAGGACAACTTTACGATAAAGAATCAGAAGAATAATAATAATAATAATAACTAGTTCTAATTGTGATCGCAAGCGAGTCACAAAAATGTCCCCTCACGTACCCCTCTTTGTCAATGTCTCTTGGCATTTGAGATAACTTAATTTATCCAATTTTCATCAAAATAGGAGGAAGTTTAATTTTGGCGGGAAACGGCGGCCATTTTAAAAATGGCCGACAATAAAAATATTTCGATGTCAAAAATCAACTCACCATACATATATTACCTTATAAACCAATTTCGTTAAAATCTGAGTAAATTTAATTTTGGCGGGAAACGGCGGCCATTTTGAAAATGGCCGACGATAAAAAAAATTTTGATGTCAAAAATCAACTTGCCATACCACTATTACCTCATATACCAATTTTCATTAAAATCGAATTAATTTTAATTTTGGCGGGAAATGGCGGCCCAAAAAAAAATTTCGATTCCAAAATTGAACTCGGCATACCACTATTACCTTGTAAACCAATTTTCATCAAAATCAGAATAACTTTAATTTTTGGCGGGAAACGGCGGCCATTTTAAAAATGGCCGACGATAAAAAAATTTTGATGTCAAAAATCAACTCGCCATACCACAATTACTTTATATACCAATTTTCATTAAAATCGGAGTAATTTTAATTTTGGCGGGAAATGGCGGCCATTTTTAAAATGGCCGCCCAAAAAAAAATTTTTGATTCCAAAATTAAACTTGGAATACCACTATTACCTTGTAAACCAATTTTCATTAAGAAATAACAAAGTTGAGATTTTTTTTCATTAATATCACAAAATATATGGTACAAAGAAAGATAACTCAATCTTACAAAAAAAAAATAATTTTCGATTTTTTGCAAAATTTTGAAAACGGTAAGTCCGATTTTCAAATTTTTTTTTTTAAATGAAAGGTATTGTATATCCGCACTTAACCTATAAGGGAATTTTTCCTACCCCTGCCGGATCAGAAATGCCAGGAAAAATTCAACTTCGGTTTCGAGGAGCCATTTTGAGGCCCTTTTTTTACCTATATGGGGTCGTTCGATTTCGGCGAAAAATACAAAAAGCACAATCTCCCATTCCATACTCTTGATTTATGAATTTTCAGCTTCCTACCTTAAAAGATATCGAAAAAATGAGGTGGACAAGTTCACGATCCAGAATACCGAGAAAAATAATAATAATAATAACTAGCTATAATTTGTGTTGGGATGCCAACACACAAGTCGCCCAAAATTGCCTTGGATACTATTTCTTCCCATTCAGTACAATAAAATATGTATAGAAGTCAAATTTCATTGAAATCGGACAAATTCACATTTTAAGGGGGGCGGGTGTAGTAAAATGGTCGCCATTTTGAAATCGTAAGTCGGATTTCAAATCCGGTCGCAGATTTGAACTCAGCATACCCGCTTTACCCAGATAACTAATTTTCAAGACGATCTGATGAAAAAAAAATTTCCGCCCACTTTTTCCAATGGCCGCCATTTTCAAACGGCGGCCATGTTGAAAAATTCCAACACACCTGCAAAACTTTGGATGATGGTCTACAACTTGGCCAAGTTTTGTTGATCTCACTCAAAAATCCTAGGACTAGTTCTTAGGACAAGTTCAAGGGTAATAAAAGGAATAATAATAATAATAATAAAAATAATAATAAAAATAATAAGAAACGGGGTAAAAACAATAAGTCGCCAAAACTTTGTTTTGGGCGACTTAATAATAATAATAATAATAATAATAAGAAACCGAGCAAAAACAATATGTCCCCGACACTTCGTGTTCGGGGACATAATAAGAAACGGTGCAAAAACAATAAGTCTCCCAAACTTTGTTTTGGGCGACTTAATAATAATAACTAGTGCTGATTGTGTTGGGATGCCAACACAGAAGTCGCCCAAAATCGCCATGGATAGTATTCCATTCAAATCAGTGCATCAAAATAAGTCTAGAAATTAAATTTCGTTAAAATCGGACAAAGTTGACGTTTTTGGGGGGCGGGTGTGGTAAAACGGCCGCCATTTTAAAATGGCGTTGTTCGCGTCAAATTTTTTTTCGCCATTTTGCTCAGGATGGATCACTCTACCAGTGAACCAATTTTCATTAAAATCCATCAAGCCATCTCCGAGATCTGAGAGAGGCCCAAAAATCTTAAACGGCGGCCATTTTGAAAATGGCGGCCATCTTGAAAATTTCAAAAGTGGATTGCACACCTCTGAGTGACCCTCCACCCACCTCAGCAGGTTTTATCTTGATTGGTCAAAGCATTTTCAAAAAATGTGGCGGACAAGTTCATGATTAAGGTAAGGAAAAGAATAATAATAAAAAAAATAATAATAATAAGAAACGGTGCAAAAACAATAAGTCTCCCAAACTTTGTTTTGGGCGACTTAATAATAAGAAACGGTGCAAAAACAATAAGTCTCCCAAACTTTGTTTTGGGCGACTTAATAATAAGAAACGGTGCAAAAACAATAAGTCTCCCAAACTTCGTTTTGGGCGACTTAATAAGAAACGGTGCAAAAACAATAAGTCTCCCAAACTTTGTTTTGGGCGACTTAACTATGAGCGCTAACAAGTGCTTTTTATGAAAAAATTAAATATGACATGACTCGCAAAAGAGATCTTTAAAATGAGCGGTGAAGAAATTGGTTGTTGTATTTGTATTAATGTCATATTAAAAATAAACATATTAAAGAAACACTTTTTCACCCAAACAGCTTTGACGAGTAGGGAGATTTTAAAGCCATGTTTACCTTTTTGATTGTCCATTGACCAATACACTTAATAAAATAGAAGTCAATAAGTGGAACATAACATTACTTTATAAGGAGAATTTATCCATGTTAAACAAAATAACATTTTTAAAAAACCAATGATATTTGGTATTTGCTAAATATGAGCGAGGAAGATAAAGAATAGATGTTTATGTTAGGAACTTTTCTATCAAACCGACGAAAAAGTTTTACCATTTTTCCCTATTCAAAAGGTCATTTTTTAAAATTTTGATTGATTAATAGGTCAAACGAAATATAGAAGACCCAACCTGTTAACATTAGAACAAAGGGAAGCCTTCATTTTGGAGTTGTTACTTTTTTAATCGTTTGGGAGACTTTGTGTGTTGGCATCCCAACACAATCATATCTTGTTGAAAATTAAAATGATAATCATATTTTCTTCTCTTTTCAGGCATTCTTAGAGGGAAGTATACCATCACCCTTACCTCCCCATATTACATTCCAAGTCATCAGAAAGTAGAACAGTGTAGTGTACAGGCAGGAACATATTGTTAACCTAAGCTTACTTTGAGGGTGTCTTGCAAGTTGATATCTGTTCACTGCTAAAAACTAGGAATTATTAAAAAGCTTAAATTTTACTGTAGAACAAGCTGTGTATTGGTGCTCGATACATTCAGCAAAAAAACAACCAAAACAACTCTTAATTTGATCCAGATTTTCTGTCAGGATCTCTGATTGTGTGTGTTGGTGTTTGTTTGTGTGACTGATTATTGTGATGATGGGAGATGGACTATTTTGTTTTACCTGCTGTATAGCAGAACAACCTCAGCCAGTGAGTACTGTTAGATAAGTTACCATTAACAAGAGCGGAAGCATGTCAACTCCTGATAACTTAAAATTGGTCATCTAGGCTGTCATGACCATGATGACTACATATGTTATTTAACAAACCCATAGTTTATCTGGCCTGGGCGCCACAAAACATTAAAAATTACTTAAGTCTGAGAATATTCTCAACTCATTGTGAAGTCATCAAATCAGAAAGTTTTGATTGGAGTCGCCATGGAAAAGAAGAATATTCTCAGACTTAAGTATTTTTTAAGGATTTCTTTTAAAAAATAATGATTTCAACCTATTTTTCTATGGAATTTAAATATAGTAAACTTGTAGTTTAAAATGAAGAGATATGGAGTATATTAGCATGACACAAAATCACATGCAAATAAACAACACTTTTTATGTAGGCATTCAAATTTTACCTAAAGTCAGGTTAGTTGGGTCGTTGGATCCATTCAATAATTCTTTAAAAAAAATATTTATGCAATACATTTTAAGACTGATTCAAGTTTTTCCAGACTTGCTAGAAGAGTATAAACAATGGTTTAAGGAAAACATGTACAAAAATACTATCTACTGTGGTTTCATCATTATTGGTGGGGTATCAATTTTCGAGGTCTTCGATGGTGGCCTGGTCCCACAAATTTGATTCCCAACGAAAAGGAAATTTAAAATTAATTTGTTTGCTAAAGACTTCAGAACCTCAAATTTAAGAACCCATGTGATGAACTTATTCATTTGCATCAGACCACGAAAATTGGTACACACGAAAAATAAATGAATCCACAGTATCATATCTTTATCTGCATAATAAATCCAGCGTATTTTACAGAAGAGAAGACGGAGATTAGACCCCAGCATGATTGGCCAACCTACAGAATTCAGACACACAGCCCACATAGGCTCAGGGGAGGCCAGAAACTCATTGAATGTAGGTTCATGACTTCATTTACATTGCATATTGTCGATGATTTATCGTGCACACACTAAACAAGAACAAACACTAGTAACAAAAATTATTTCTATACAACTTTGAAAGCCTTAAAAAAAATATATATATATATATTTAACATGTTTAAAGTAGAACAGAATGCTTTAGAATTTATGCAAAAAGGATTCAAAGTTTGTTTCTTTGTGTCCAAACAAACATGTCAAAAGTCCAGAAAAAATCAAAAACACATAAATTTACACATAATTAGATGTGTTTTATTTGAAATTAAATAGATGTTTCATGTGTTAGAAATTTAGGTATCAAGAAATTTAATAAGCACCACATACATGTACATAGCAATAAAATTGTTTTATCATAAAAAGTATAATTTTTGGACAGATGTCAGGGAGTGAAAAATCCAGGTTATAAAATTGTGAATGTCGGGCAGCGTGCTGGCGGGTAAGAAATTTTTGTAACAGTTTTTCTCAGCAACTACTAATCACAGCCACTTGATATTTTGGTATACAGTATCAGGGTTGTGTCCCCTAACATGGGTTTTGATTTCAGGTCTGTCCCTCACCTATTTCCTGTTTAATGTCATCCAGCTATTTTTGACATTTCAGATTTTTTTTAAGCCTTTAAATTGTTTATTACAGCTCACAACAGTACAAACCCAGATGTCAAGCAAAGGAGGATATGAGTACACATGTCCTCACAGTGTCAAGTTAAATGTGATGGATCTACCTTCAGCCACAGATAGATGAGTATGTCGAAGTCTTTGTAAACATAGAGGGAATTAGGGGTATCATTGAAATAAGGGGGTGCATGTATCATTCAGTCTATCATCTCTTGTTGGGACTGAATATTTCTGCTATTGACAAGTTATATTAAATGCGATAGATCTACCAGTGGCCACAGATAGATGAGTATGTCATACATAAGGGGTATCAGGGGGGATAATTTTGTAAATTAGGGGATATAAGACATTGAAAAATCATTCTTCATTGGGTAGCAGTATTTCTGTGCTTTAGAGGATTTACTGAAAAATATTTTAATACAAACAGTTACAACACAAAGCAATAGACACCACAAAAACAAACAGACAGCAACCAACAACAATTACTTTTTGTTATGGGAGTTAACTCAGATACTCTAGAAAGTGGGCAGATCCTGCTTGTTCCAATAAACAACACATTTCTAATGGTCTTCTCAGAGTGTCAAATCCAGTAAAAGATCACTTGAATTTATGAAATTAATTTGTCTTTTCTATTTCAGAATGTGTGTGCAAACTTTAGCTATTAAATATATAGGACTTCCTGTCTGTACATTTGATTGGTGTACATACTTCACAGATAGTGCTTATGTTACAGTGCTTTCGATTGGATGACAGCTTTATGTTTCCATGGACACTCAATCATGCTTCTGGATCTGATTGGTTGAAAGTTATGTAGCCATGACAAAATGGGAGGAGTTTTGAATGTTACATTGTAAATTATCATGCATTGTGATTGACATGAGTGGTTGACCTTTATGTACCTAGTCTTAGAGATGTAATTGTTCATTGGAAAGTCCTCCAGTTTCATTTTATTTGTCAGTTCGTGTTAATACTATTCAGTTTTTATGTCTTGAAAATTTACAGCTGATATCTTTAATTATATTTTCGATGCTTTCTATGAAAGTTCAATTTTTAGGAGATTAATATCAGAAAATTGTTTGATTAGAGTGGCAAAAGTGCACTTTATTTGCAACCTTCTAAAATTATTTTTTCACCTTTTTTTTTGCTATCGTTTAAAAAAATTATGACAATTATTGAAAGATTTTGTTTTCATGTTTCTAAATTTTAGAAATTTTCTTGGTAAAATGAGTACTATCACGTTTAACATATTTATTATTTTTGATTTAAATGTTTTTCTTTAATATTAAAATCATGAATAGATGTTTCATGTATATTGTGCAATACACATAATAATAGATTGTTTTTTTTTATGTTTATCTATTTGGAAGCATGTGGATGTAAATTAACCCGTACATGAAAACTTCCTTAATTATATAAATATCCAGTTTGAACAAGATTTTTACCATTATTTATTTTCGCAAGTTGTTAAATTTTAATGTTTAAATCAACATGATCAATTATTAAATTTAAAGTTGGGGTAGACAGGGGCGGGTAGGCTGAAAATGGGGAAGCCCTCTGTCCATCCTCTAATAAAGCAAGCTTGGGAAGGCACTTAAAAAAATGCCAACAAACTATGGAAAAATATTTAAATAAAACCAGATGTAATCGTTAGCTGTCAAAAAGTATTGTAAAATTTAGGGGTTGTTTTTGAGATTATTAAGTCCCTTATGCAGGAGGCTTAAAAAGAAGCATCATGTCATTTCAAAAATATTAACATGAAGTGTGAACTTTGCATTCAAATATAAATACACTTAACACAAAAATCAGTATGCAAAGTGCAACTTATAAGTTTCTTATGTCAATATGACAATTGTTCAATTTTGATGCAAATTTATGAAAAATACAATTATTAGAACATGTACAAGTAAAGAAAATCTCAAATAATTGCAAGATTTTTTCTCAATGCAAAATAATAATACATGTATAAGGACTATTCCAGAAAAAAATGTCCCTTGGGGTAGCTTTGTCCTAAAATTAAAAGTGTGTTGGTCGGAGGGAAATATCCAATATTTGTATATAACACAATTTGAATACATTGATTGTAATATGTTGGTGGCACTGCCAAAAAATATTGGTGTTATGCCCCGGGGAAACCTTTTTTCATGGAATAGCTCTTTCAGGAATTTGAAAAATATCTACATTTTCAATACTGTGGTTTCATTATTATTCGTTGGGTACCAATTTTCGTGGTTTTCATGGATGGTCTGGACCCATGAAATTTGTTACCCCACGAAAAGGAAATTTAACATTTACCTGTATGCTGCATACCACCAAACCACGAATTTAAGATTCTACAAACTGGTCCTTTTTCATCAAACCACGAAAATTGGTATCCACGAAAATAAATAAATCCACAGTTATAAAGTGCCTCCGTTCGATCTAGTGAACAGTACATATTGTATGGTATTGAGTTAAACCTAAGAATTCTCAGGAATGGTTGATTTTATAAAAATTATGTAATGGCTTCCAAAACTACACAAAAATCTACAAATTGAATATGTATTAATCATGTTAATATTGTCTTTGTTACCACTTTTGATTATTTTATTCATGCTGGCATGGATTATACGTTTGATAGATTTTTGTACAAAGCTTAAATTGATAATTTAAATTGCTTATAAAATGATTGATCTTTTTTGTAAAACAAAAGTATTTTGAATACATCAATTATATTGTCACATTTAATTCATTGAAAAAAAACAAAAAAACTTTTATATTTTTTGTTTATATGGAGGTATTACAAACACTAATGAGTAATTTATTTGTTCTACAGTACATGTATGATAATCTTTACTAATACAAGAGAATTTTCTTAGAAACTATACTTATCAAGAATATTATGACAAACTTTGTTCATGTATACATGCCCTAATGAAAGTAATTTTGCAAAAAATGCAAAATTTTGGCACGTTTGATTTATGGAAAACCAGCAAAATAACTTTCACTTAAATTTGTTTTGGTAATCAATTCAATTGATAAATCTTGAACAATGCTAAATAAGATTTGCTTAAAGACATTTGGTTTTAAAATTTAACCCACAATTTTGTACGACATAATTTGGTTATGTTTACCATACCATTATAAATGGACAACCTATACACATTTCATTGGTCCAATTACACATTTGTTCCAGAACAAATATATAATATTTATTGATAGCTTTCTATTGTGATAATGCACTAGTTGATTTGTGTCGATGCACTAGTTAGTTTTTGTAAAGTGCATTAGTTGAATTATATTCATAGTCTATATAACTGTTATTTGTATATATTGTTATTCCTGTATATATTTTCTTTGTATATATAAAGTTTATAGGGAAAAATATAGTGTGTTAAAGTAGATATCATTTAAAGGTCCCTTCAGTATAGTTTTGTAAGCAAAGTAGATTGGGGAAGTTTTATTTGGCAAAAAAAATTTAAGTGCTTTTCAAAAATGAGCTTTGCTTTTAGGTAGGAGAAACTTTATAAATGAAATTTTTTTTACTTTCATGCAAACACTAAACAGTATATTGGCCACTTGAATGATAACATAGCCTTGTTGATTTTTACATTAAATTCTTAGCTTTGTGCCAATTGTATACCTGCCGCATCAAGTGGAACGATATAATGTGAGACCCTCTGTGTCCTTATTTTTCTATTTTAATATTTTCTATAAGAATGGCATGTTTTTGACACTGAATTTTGCTGATCAAAGAAAGATAACTCAAATTGAATTTCATGCAAGGGTAAGTTTAATTTTTAGCCAAAGTTTCTGGGGTGGTAAATGTGCCGGTATCATTAAATGCCCTATTTTTACATATTTGATAAAGTCTTCATAATTCGTTGATCATATCATATGTGTGGCCTGACAAAAGTGATGTTTACTGGTATGAGTTCTTAATCAATTCATTACTTTCATTATAACATTTTGATTTTTGATTGATTTTAATTTTTCAATATATATTTATGTAAACTTTATCCCTTTAGGACTGAAGAAGTACATTGTAATCAGGTGTTCAGTTAATATCTTTTCCAAAATATAAAGGACTAAAAACAAATTTGTATTAGACAAGATTTCAGATTGTCTAGATCACAATGTATAATCTTTACAGGACGGAACAACTTGCTCATTATATATCCAGTTGGTTTTCTGTTAATGTCCCGATGATGGCTGAAATATTGCCGACGTGACATGAAGCAAACAACAATTAATCAATCAATTCTGTTTATATGCAGGTTTTAGAAAATATAGGACACATAACAATTTGTAAACAAGATTTCAGTTTGTTTTTTGTTTAAATATATCCTTACAATACTTTATTATATCTAGTTGTTCACTTTATAGAAGTTATTATATAAGGGACAAGTAAGAACTTGGATTAGATAAGAATTCAGTTTGTTTATGTTCCAGTGTATAATCCTGATAAAAATTCAGAATTTTATGTTTAGTTTATACACGTTATAAGGGACAGAAAAGCTCTTGGTATAGACAAGATTAGAGCTTATTTAGAATTCAATGTATAGAGCACAATGTATTATTTATTTGGTTCATTGAAATGCTTTACATTCTGTCCACACATTTGATTTTGTATTGCCTTTGATTGTAAATGTATTTTTTGATTTATCATTATTTATTTCCATTAGGGTAAAATTTTGTCATATACTGTGGATTCATTTATATTCGTGGGTACCTATTTTTGCGGTTTGATGGAAAATGATCAGTTTGAGGATTCTTAAATCTGTGGTTTTGAAGACTGCAGCATACAGATCAATGTAATATTTTCTTTTCGTGGGGCATCAACTTTTGTGCATTAATACTACCCATGAAAACCACAAAAATTGATACCCCACAAATAAAAATGAAACCACAGTATATATTATTATTGTGAACATTTATACCTTATGCTGAATCCTCCAATTTTCATCATAAAAGGAAGTAATTTGAGATTTTATAACTAAACGTTCATTTTTCATCCCCATCTCAACAGCTTCATTTTTTATCATGACATTCAAAATATGTTTTCCGGCAGGGCTGCCAACCTTCTTGATTTTCACTAGTTTCCCGATTTTCAGGACTATTTTATCAAAGAAATTATTTAAACCTGATTTCAAAATTTCAAAAGTTGGAAGCCCTGTCTGTACCTGTAATTATGAAATGAAAATATTCAAATGAATAGATAGCACAGCTCGTAGCAGAGAGCTCTACAGCAAGTTTCCACGAAAAATTTGCCTAACGCTGATATTTATTTTTTTTGTCCAACTATGCTTCTGAAGAATGAACAGGTCTGGCTTGAATAATAATAATACCGCTCCTAAAAATATATTTAGTGTTTTAAAACACGGAAGAAAATTTGAAAAATAAGTGGGGCAAATATTAACTAGCAACATAATTTATTTGCACTTTTCATTATTTTTGGACATTGGATATCAATAAGTAAATATTGCCAACGTCATTTTTCAAATTTGGAGCGAAACATTACACGCTCATATGTGCCTTTTCAGAATCAACCACAAAATTTAGAGCTAATATTAGATTTTGGGTATTTGAAAGAAGATTTTATGATTATAAAGTTAAATAAACATTTCTCCCTCTTTTTCTTGTCTTTCAAATGAAGGAAGTTGAATAAATATGCTGTGCTCCCAGCTAGGCAATTCTTAAATCCTACAAGATTTAATCCTGCATCTGACATGATTTTAATCCAGTAACTTATTCATTTTATTTTTGGATTTCTGTATACTAGTTTTCATCTTCATTGCTATCAATATTCTTCTAGTCAAGCCTTGTGACAATTCTGCATTTTTGCTACAATTTATCAAATTTGATTATCAAAATTGAAAATGACGCATGTCAGAAATTTATCTTTAGACATATCTGTAATCAAAAACTGGCAGTTACCATTTTCATTTAAATTGGTATGATTTGTTAGTTTTGATTTTCTAAAGATATTGTTAAGGCCAAAAATGAATATATGTCTTTTCCTGCTTCCCTACCTACCCTTTTTTTGGCCCTACCCTAAAGTTTTTATTGGCATTTTGGAACAAGCACCGTTAAAGTTGGGATTGCTTCCCTATTGACTCAATGTAAAATAATTTTGTAAAAACAAAAATTTGTGCTACCTACCTACCCTAATTTTCAAGAGTAGGAAGAAGGAAACAAACATTTTTTTTGGCCTAATGCTGTTTCCTACTTTGATATTCTATTTTAAAACAAAATAATGATTCTGGTCTTTGATAACTTATTGTCTCCCCTTATTGTACTTCCTGTTGCTCAATGTTATGTTCATCTGATTATATTATGTTGCTTTGCCAAATAGATGACAGAATAAAGAAATGACATTGTTATATTTTAATGTTTTTTGTTTGACATTTCATTCTTCTTTTTCTTGGGGCCTGGTTTGCCGAGTGGTCTAAGGCCTTGGTTTTAATACCATGCTATTTATCACTTGCCCATCAC
>OZ020314.1:33336503-33443810 GCA_963971305.1 Arcuatula senhousia | reverse complement strand
GTTACATGTATTGAATAATCTTGATGCAATTTATTACATGTACATGAATTACCTTGCTTAATTTCTTATTCTCTGACAATCTGAAACAATCTAAGACTTATGTTTCTAATCTTAGGCACATTCATGTACAGTGATGATGTATAATTTTCAAGAACAGTCATGACTTCTTGAAATCATTAAAATGGCAGTTTTTTTATCTAATTATTTTCTATGTACATGTATGTATGATGTACTACCATAACATATTAACCAAACTTAGGTGTTTGTGAGCAAAGTGAGGCCTCTGTGAAGGTAATGATCACACCTCACGGCAGACCACAAGATTACAATTCAACAGCCCCTAGTTTTAGTTCAAGCATAATTCTTTGATGAACATCTACAAGGCTAATTTAAATTTAACATGTCATGATTATGGTACATTTTGTACACGTATTACTATTTCATTTGTGTTTTAAATTTCAGGAACAAAAAGAAGAAACCTGACATACATGTATGAATAAGAAGATGGATGAAAAATAAACTTCAAACACTTTTATAAGGTAAACAAAAAGATACATGAAGGTATATAGTATAATTGTAAAACAAAATAAGGAAACCTTGTTTATAAGGCACATTTTTTATACCCTGCCACACGAAGTGGCGAGGTATTATGTTATACTCTCAATTTCTTTTGGTGTCTGTCCGTCCATCTGTCGGTCCCCCGAAGGTTTCCGAGTGATAAATAGAAAACGTGTCAAAGGGTTTGAATGATATTTTGCACAGCTGTTGAGTATAATAAAATATAGGTCAATTTTAATTTTCAGGATGATCCGAAAATATTATTGAAGATTTTCCACTTTATAAATTTTCAAAATTTAAAAATGATGAAATTTTGTGGACTAAGAAAGATAACTCATTTCTTTTCTGTCTCTAGTATAGTTACTTTTGATGAAAATCTCGGCGGGGTATCATTTAACATCCCATTGGATGCCCTATTTTTTGTTATGTTGTGTACATTGAAAAATCTTATTTTATGCCCCATCTATAATAGAATAGACGATATTGAGATGTGGAATAAGTGTACGCGACACAACAAACATAAACAAACAGCAATTCAAAAAAACACAACGTAATATTAAAACGAAAAAATATGGAATATGTGCCAGAAAGGCACGATCCACATATTGAAATGATTTTGATAAATGTACAACAGCAAAATTTCACTGCATGTGAAGCGCTTTTCTGGATTAACCTTCATCAGACACGCTAGGAGAAAAAAAAATGGAAAACCGGTAGAATATTAGATCTGATTAAAATAAACCAGAAGCCAAAACTATTACAACAATAACCAAACAGATAAATTTAACAAATTTTAAAGAAATAGCCGAACGTTGTCAAATTAAGGAAATATGAAAACTGTGTCTTTCCATTACATATTCCAGTACTCAAAAATATATAAGAGCATACAACTGAAGCATGGGGAAGCTTTCTACGACCTCCACACGGCACTAAAGCCAAACTCTGAAATAATATTAAAGTTGACATGCAGTGTTTAATCAGTTTGTCTGTCGTTCATAAATATTGCCCCATGGGGCATTTTGTCTTTTGGACATATTTTTGTTATTTCTACAATGCATCTAAAAACAGGTGATCACCTCAGTACAACAACCAGCCAATTACTAATTAGAACAATCATTAACCATTTCATCTAACATAATTTAGAATTTTTTTACCAATGGCTGATAAAAAAAATGGAAGGAAGAACTTTTTTAAGAGATTGTTTGAGACATATTATTTTCTTGTAACCTTTATGTAGTAGTCGATAACAAAGAGGGCTGTGTTAGGATAATTAAATCTGAAAGAGATTGTGCAAGCCCTGGCATATCAAAGAAGTTATGAGACTGAGTTTAATTCATTGTCAACTTTCTCTGTGGGTTTTCAGGTAAAAAAAAACAATGAAATTCATTTTTGTTTTTTTTAATGAGAAGATTTTCTTGTGGATGTTTTTAATTTTCATTCCATATGATCATGATGATACCAAATGTACTTATTGTGTTTTTTTAGGATATAGAAATGGACAGTTCCATTAAAGTTGAGGGAAGACAGGTAGATGACCAAATGGACAGTTCCACTAAGTCTAATGGAAAACAGGTTGGTCCATCTACCAGATCTAAGGGAAGAAAGAAAGACAACTCCAAGAAAAATTCCTGTAAATGTCCAGAATGTGACAAAATATTTGCCACAGAATTACGTGTTAAAAGACATGTCTGGTTAATACATCAGGGTGGTTATAAAACATATAAAAAGAAAATTTGTGAGGTTTGTGGAAAATCTTTTAAAGATTTGAAGCTTCACATGCTATCCCATACTGGGACGAGGAATTTCCATTGTCAGATTTGTGACAAGTCTTTCATACAGAAATCTACACTTCAATGTCATATGCGGACCCACACAGGGGAAAAACCTTATGAATGTCCCATTTGCTCTATGAGATTTGCACAAACCTCTAATGTTAAAAGGCATCTAAAAGTTCATGAAAAACAAGTTGCTAAAAGTTTATCCAAAGACGCGTCTTCTTTAGATGATTCTAGTCCAAATGTAGACCAGGAAAAGACTGATAGTCCAAAGCCTGTCAAACCTAGAGCTCCAAAACATAAAACAAAGTTTTGTGACAGGTGCGGAAAATATGTAACAAACTTTGAACAACATTTACTCACACATGACAGAACTCTGGGGGTGCAATGCCCTGTTTGTAACAAGAGTTTTACGCAGGCGTATTATCTTACGATACACATGCGCTACCATACAGGAGAAAGGCCCTTTAGTTGCCCGAAATGTCCCAAAAAGTTTACAAATGCATCTCTTAGAAATTTGCATCTGAAATCACATGAAGAAGGTGGTGCTAAAAATAAGAATAAGACATACTGTGATGCATGTGGAAAGTTTGTTTCTCAATATTGGAGGCATATTAGAACTCACCAAGGAATAAAGCCTTATAAATGCCAAGTTTGTGATAAAAAGTTTGGGGATGCATCTTATTTAAGGATTCATTTGCTTACCCATTCTGGCGAAAAACCCTTTAAATGTCCAGTGTGTCCCAAAAGATTTGTCAGATCTGGTCGTCGTAAAGATCACATGAAAACGCGTCATGGGTTAACCCCTGAAAGTTTTGAAGAGCAATCAAAAACAAATTCAGATGACTGGCATTATTGTATTGTGTGTTGTAAACGATTTAAGACAAAGCTAACTCTTGATGACCACAAGTGTGTAAAAGAAAACTTTAAGTGTGACATATGTCATGTGGGGTTTCATAAGTATAGGGTTTTTCAACAACACAAGTGCATCCAAGCTTCCAATGAATCTATTCCTTGTCATATTTGTGGTGTGCAATGCGATGGGAAGTCTTTACTCGAACAGCATATCAAATATTGTCATGAACATGATACAAAAAAGAAATTTTCGTGTGCAATCTGTAGTGAAAAATTTTTGAATCAGGGAGTTTTGAAAAGACATATGAGGACACACGAAAAGGAGCAAAACAATGAATGTAATTCACTGAATAAATTTGTTAGTGATCTAAATGAAGACACAACGAACAGTGAAAGTTCAATTATCTATATTATGCTAGAAAATGAACATTTTGAAGAAACTTCTGATGAAAGAAAATCTACAGAAATTTGTACTACCATAACTAATGAGGTGTTGGAAAATGCCGAAGGGAACCAGATGGAAATTTTGACTGGTTTACCAAATGTGTCTGTGGAATATTGCCAAGTAACAGACAACCAGTTAGAAACCTTTTTAACCAATGATAATTCAGAAGACATGTCAGACAATGAGACTGCAGACGACATTCCAGCCAATGAAAGTGTAGATAAGATTTCAACTGCAGATAACACATTGGTCAATGACAAGCTGTCAGCAACCTTAGAAACATTGCCACTTATACAATCACCAAACATGTCACCCGAAAACAATTTTCAAGAATCTGAAGGAAATACAAATAAACAATTCATGCAGTTAGCATATGACAAAACTGCTATAGAACATCTTGAAGATTTACAGTCTTCTATTAAAGTTTCAACTGAAAAGAATCAAACTAATTCTTATGAACAAGAAAACATTAATATGAAAAGCCATGGAACACAGGCTGTAGATTCAATAAAGAAAAACAATGAGCGTAAAACTGAAACATGCAAAAGATCAAAGGAAACACAAGTTCATACGAGGGCTGAGGATAAATTCTGTGGACTAGACTGCAGGACCGACAATGTTTCAGATACAACAGGTACATATATGGGCTCTAGTTATAAAGCAAATACGTGTGATGTTGTTGCTTGTTTAAAGGCACTTATCAATTCAGACTCAACTCAGGAAATGGACATGAATGAGGCTGAATCAACAGGAATAAGCATGAACCACACAATGAGAGAAGCTATTTTAGAAATAAGAGACTATGTAAACACTTTGAAACAAGCAGAGAATGAAGACATTTGTGTTAAAGAAGGTCAATGTTGTTTGCATAAGACAAGAGTTGTAACAAGTCAGGAAAGTATAAAACCATTGGATGGGCAGAATATCGATTATCAAATGTCAATCAAAATTGAATCTCAGGATATTGGGATTCCTGATCAGGGAGCATCTCAGAACATGGTTGGTGATCAGGAACTTGCAAGTCTTAATGAGGGAGCACCTCAAAACATGACTGGTTTTAATGTGATGGATATAGTACAGGAAGTTACTGATAGCCTGTCAAAACAGGAAGTGGGTGGAGGAGGAGACAAAGAGGGATCATTGAGGAAATCACCTCGAAAGACCCCTCGTAGAATGTCAGTGATGGAAAGGCAGTATGAATGTCACATCTGTAAGATGCTTTTTGTTGTCAATGCCGATTTGAAGAAACACTTGAGAACACATACAGGAGATAAACCATTTTCATGTGACTTATGCAACAAATCTTTCGCACAGATAGGAAATTTGAATGTACACAAAAGAACGCACACTAAAGACCTACCTTACCAATGTGAATTTTGTGACCATAAGTTTAACCATAAGAGTAATTTGAAGTGTCACATTGCTAAACGACATCCTGATTTTAGTTCTTTGACAATTATCTCTAGTTTAGATGATCCTTCTGTTAATGTTATAGAATTACCTGATCATGATCAAAGTTAAGACGTATACTGGTCAAAGAGCAGTTCTAGTGCTAATTTCAAAGACTGAAATAAGTCAAGTACAATTTTTATTGAATGATGACAACATTATCTTTTAAAATAAAGAAGATAAAGAATTCAATTTTGCTTCCATTGTGTTAAATTAGGTCTTTTTTTTGTAATGTATACCCATGAACAACCTTTAGGCCATTATAAAAATAAATTATTTTATATAATTTAAATTATTCAAGAAATTTTATTTTAATTTTGGGGAAAATTATGTTAATTTTTGGTAAATTTACTTTTAATCATGTTAAGGCAGAATGTTTTATGATATTTGAATAAAATAATATGGAGTAGGCATTGCCTAAATGCGAGCATAGCCTGAAAATATGTGAAAAAAATGAAAATGTTTAAAATGACAAAATTCATAAGTTTATTTGGTAAACAAGTTTTTCCATTTCTAACAATCTTTTTCATATATATTTTTTATTCATATTTTGTTCTAAATGTCGACATTCAGGGCTATCGCTATCATTTAATTTCCAATAGTTCCATTTGCTTATTTTGGGGCGAGAGGGTATGGGGCGATTAAGCTTCGAGACACGTTAGTTTCGTATATAACCAATTAAGACACGGGCAGCTTATGTGTATTTATTATATTATGAATATTATTTTCTTGTAAAAAGCGCAATTTATTGTTTTTTTTAAGCATTATTTCTTTTCTTATAAGTTATTTTAACATTCACTCCAGTCCTGTAAAAATAATAACCCTTTCCGGACCATAAAAAATCTAAATCAGCATTAGCAAATTTCTCGCGGAAACAAATACCATAGAGCTCTCCGCTTGCGAGCTATGCTCGCTATAATTAAAAAAAAATTGCCAGCGGCCCTATTATTTTCAAGAAATTTGGATTGAGAGAAGCAGAGGTACCAATGGGGTATCCGAATATCAAAAGTCCGAAAGGGCAGAGACAAAACCAGTAAACACCAACAAGAACGGGACAAAAACAGACAACATGTAAAACATGGAAACACAAAATAACTGAATATCAATCAACAACGCGAACTCCAGTCGAAACAAGAGTGAACTCAGGTGCTCCGGAAGAGTAAGCAGTTCCTGCTTGCTATAGCACACCCGTCGCGTTGCCAATAGTCCATTCAGCGTGTCAAATCTGGTAAAGGAAGACAAAACAACACCCTATGACAAACCATATGAGAATCTAGGAATGATTAATATATTTTATTATGACCTATTTTATCATTGTCATACTCAGTAAGCTTGGTACCTGTTACATTTCTACATGTTGCTTGTATAAACACTTTTTCAACAAAAATCATACAATTGCTATTTAGCATGACATGACAGATGCAAATAGAATTTTTGAAATATTCAAATTTTATTTTCTATAGTAAAGAGTCAGGGGCATTACTTAAATTAGTGATTTTTAAATCACTTATTCAAGTAGCATTTCAAAATGCTAAAGATATTTCCAAAAATCTAAATTTACAAAAGAACAATTTAAGAAAATTTATATTAATTAAAAAATATTGAAAAAAAGAATAAGCTTCTTTAAAATTACAAAATTATAGATTTTGCTGCCACCTGTTATCAGTATTTCCCCAAAATATGTGATTTTCTGCATTTTCCCAGCTGTGGCAATAATTTTCCCATTAACTTCAATATCTTAGGTTTATGATTATGTAATTAATTACCCATGTTCACGATCAAAATCTTCATGTTCGCGATGCCTGAAGATAGCAGAGGTTACCTAACAAAATTATTCTCTCCATAACATTTAAAATGAAGAATATTATAATAAAATCACTGTTATAAGTAGTTCATTTGTTAATACTCGAACAAGTGATTTTAAACATGTTAAAAGAGAGGTAACTGTAGCTTTGAAAGGAAAATAACTTAATAATACTTAAACAAGTGATTAAAAAATCACTGATTTAAGTAAGGCCCCTGACTGGTAAAAGCTATTTTCAAATTTTGATTTTATATTCATGATTTATATAATTCAGTTTAAAGTATATGCTATTTTAATGCAAATTTCTGGTATATGAAAAAAAAACACATGGAGAATGGAGAAAAATGTTGTTACAAAAAGAAAATTATGAGTGGTCTAACTTACATTTAGTTAAAAGATTTCAACATGTAATTGTATGTGTCAAAGGTTACTAAAACATCAATCTATATAAAAAGAGTGATATTTGCTTTCTTATAAATTATGGTTTTGAACAGAAATTATGTACAATGTATTTATTACAATAAATAGGATGTAAAATGCTCTGAATGTTAAGTGTGTTTATGATAATAATCTTGTTCCAGCAGCAAACTGGAGTGAAAAAATGACTTGAGTGTACAATTCAAGTTACTTTTTGTACATGTTTTTTGAATGGCTGAAATGTACAGTTGGAGTTACATGTAACATACATTTTGTAGGTGTTATGGTCTTGGTTCATTTACTCCATATCCTTTCTTAAAATACTTACTGTAAATTTTACAATGAAGATTGCTTTGAAACTGTGTATACTTGTCATAATGATGAACATGTATTCTACCAAGTTTGTGAAATTTGTACCAACCAACCAACCAACATGGTTCTACCAAGTTTGTGAAATATTTACTCACCAACCAAACCAAGCTGGTCTTGTATGCTCTTATATATTTTCGAGTACTGGAATATGTGTTGGAAAGACACAGTTTACATATTTCCAAAATTTGACAACGTTTGGCTGTTTCTTTAAAAATTGATAGATTTATATGTTTGGTCATTGTTGTAATATTTTTTTGCATTTTTAAAAAATCAAATCTAATATTCTACCGGTTTTCCAAGTTTTCTACTCCTAGCGTGTCTGATGAAGGTTAATCCAGAAAAGCGCTTCACACGCAGTGAAATTTTGCTTTTGTACATATATTAAAATCATTTCAATATGTGGATCGTGTCTTTTTGTAACATATTCCATATTCTTTCGTTTTTAATTTTACCAAGTTTGTGAAATTCATACCAACCAACCAAACCAACATGGTTCTATTAAGTTTGTGAAATTTATACCCACCAACCAAACCAACATGATTCTACAAAATGTGTGAAATTTATACCCACCAACCAAACCAACAAGTTTTACCTAGTTTGTGAAATTTTTACCCATGTACCAAACCAAAACGGTTCTACCGAGTTTGTGAAATTTATACCCACCAACCAAACCAAGCTGGTTCTACCAAGTTTGTGAAATTTATACCCACCAACTAAACCAACATGGTTCTACCAAGTCTGTGAAATTTATACCCACCAACAAAACCAACATAGTTCTACCAAGTTTGTGAATTTTTTACCCACCAACAAACCAACATTGTTATACCAAGTCTGTGAAATTTTTACCCACCAACCAAACCAAAATGATTCTACCAACTTTGTGAATTTTTTACCCACCAACCAAACCAACTTGGTTGTTATGACTCAAATACATGTAGTTGATAAAGGAACTATGAAGCACCCATACCTCTTCAGCATTAGAAGATCTACAAAACTCCCCATATAGTTTGAAGCTTTTGTTCTTTATTCTGAAATCTGTAAGTGCTAGAGAAAAAGTACTCATGACAAAGTCAGTTGAGCTCATTTAGAGCTACAAAGAAGAATACAGTGTCAAAGTTGTCAGATCAACCATTTATAATTAACCCCAAATTGTGTTATTTTTGTCCAGGTGATCATTCCGTCATTTGGGCTTAATCCTTGTCTGTTAACAATTTTCCATAAAGTTTCTTTTCAATTACTGAACACAATGGAATGAAACTTGGTATGAATGGTCCTAAGGGAATCCAGGTTATCATGAGCTACTGCATCACGATTTGTTTATCTTGGTCTGTTTACACCATACAAAATAATCTGAAACTACTGGACACAATTCAACGAAACTTGGTATGATTGGTGCTAAGGGTATCCTGCACCATAATATTGTTTCAGATTATGATCCCTAAAACATGGCAGCTGTTACTAAGAGCTTATCATAAAATCACTTTAAATGGCTTACAAGTCACTAATGAACTTTTAAAAAAATCGGATGGATCTTAGAAAACTATTGCAGATGCTTGTCATAAAAGCTCAACAAGCTCAAAAAGTATCCATTTGACTAAGCTTTCATAAATGTTCAACTCTTAAGAGCTCTACAAAATATGTTTTTATCTGAAGTTGTCAGATGACATCGTTTATCTGGTCAAAATCGTAGTATTTTTTTAATGAAAATTTTTTGTTGCCGTTCAGCTCAAGGAGCTGTAAGAAACAAGTTAATTCCTGTATAATTTATCATGCTCCTTAAAGGTACAAATCATTCTTTTGCTTCTGGTATGATGGCTATTGCAGATAGAGAGTGTTTATTATATTTTAATCATGTTGGAATCAAATAAGCTTTACAAAGGTATCAATTGGATCATAGCCGTCAAAAGACCATTTTTGTACTCTGCCTTTCTGCAATGCTTGGGTCTATAGACTTCGGTTTTCGACTAGTTTCCCGATGCATTGAACAAATCTCATGAAACTTGCTGACAGTAAACTGTTTTGAAGGAAGGGAAAAAACATTGACAACTTTTTAACGCATAGAATTTCGTAGCTTATTGAACATTGGAGTCCAAAGATTCTCGGTTGCTGTCTTCACACAAGAAATTTTACTGTATAGACATCATGCACTCAGAGACAAATATGGGATTTCTATCTCTCAGTTGAGTGCATATTTTGGTTTTTCATAGGATTTTGTTTTCTCTTCCTTTACCCGATTTGACACACTCCGTTGGAATTGGCAGCGCAGCGGGTGTGCTATTGCAGGCAGAAACCGCTTACTCTTCCTGAGCACCTGAGTTTACTCTTGTTACGACTTGAGTAAGCGTTGATGATTTCTGTTCAGTTGATTTTGTGTTTGCTTTTCCTCGTTCTGTTCTTGTTCGTGTTGAACGGTTTTGTCGTTGCCCTTTCGATCTTTTAACACTCGAATGCCTAGGTGCAAGCCTCGAGCCACGCTCTAGCAACAGGAGTTATGCAGGATTATAGATACCATTATGAACCAGTGATGGATTCAGGCTCCAGGGAGCTTCAAAAATATAGTATACAAGGGTCAGATAGTGGGCAGCTGTTTTGGCACATGCAGAGGCATTCATTTTAAGATAGATTCCAACAAGATTTTACGATATATATGTGTGATTTTCGTATACAAATTAATGAATGGGAAGAAATGGCGGGAAAGATTCACGGCATTTCAACTAATTCTTTAAATTGTTTTTTTTTTAAAGGCAAAATAATTTCAAACGTTAATTAATCAATATGATCAATTGATCAATATGACGATATCTAGGATAGTTTTATCAAGGTCCGTGAGGAAGCTTTTTTTCATGAACGTGCCACCACTTGCCATTTTCCTGATTCCTACTTTGTTTTTTTTTAAATTCTTCTCCAAAAAAGACTACTCTTATTAATACTTTATAAACTTGGACACTAGTACATATGTTCTCTGTAGAATTTGTAACACATTTATCCCGCTGACTAACCAACATGGCTGGCTTTACTAAAATTTAAACAGGTGGGATCGATCGAGGGGAGTGGATATTTTTTCCCGGACTCCCTTTTATAATGAACGGATGTTGGCTGTCTGTTAAAAAGTCTCCATAGGATTACTAAAGTTGTAATTTCAGTTATGAAATTAGAATCGCTCACAGAAGCTTTTACGGAATGCTTCTTGCAAAGTTGCAATGCATTATTGTATCAGATATGTAAATGTATTTTCATGTTTTATGAAACCAGGGATAGAAGGAGTAAAAACATGGATCATATAAATAGGTTTTTAAGGTGGAGGACAGTGGTCATGTGACTTGCCCTAAATAAAATGAAAGGACAAGGTACAGTAAGGGCCATATTTGGCCCCCTTATTTAAAGAAAAACAAATTCTAAGTACATGATTTAAATATCATTAAGGTTTCAAGTAAGATGATTAAACTTTTTGACAATGGTAAACATTTTCCATCATTAACTGTAATTTTAATTTTATATAGGCCTAAAGTAGTGCAAAAGTAAGAAAATGGTCAAAAAATATCATTTTTCATGCCTATTTTGTTATTTCTAATGATCAGCGACAACGTAGACCATGGATTTCTCAACTGATTTATAATCATTTTACAGTGCAAATTAAAGTTCATAAACAATAACTGTGGTCTAAGTAGTCGCTGGCATCGAAAAATTGAAAATATTACCCAAATATTGTCCATTTTCTGCGAATTTGAAAGAATTCATACATATTGACTATGCTTTGACAAGCAATTTCATATAAATAACATAGAAAATTCTAATAAATTTAGTTGTTTTGTCTTCTTCATTCATTTGACTTAATAAATAACTATAGGACATTTCTCTTGATCAGTTTTCTATTTTTCAGTCAAAGAGGGGGCCAAATACTGGCCTTACCGTACCTTGTCCTTTGAAAAATATTTTGAGATTTTTGTGTTTTTAGAATCTGTATACCTAGTTTAGAAACGTTTTATCAATATGGTTAAAATTTGTATTCTTAAAGTTAGTAGTATAAATTCTCAGCTAAAGTATGGTCAAGGGAGGTAATTTGGCAAAAATCATGAAAAATCATCGTTTTTGGGCTCCTATCTTTGCTTGTACGTCAAAATCAAGGGAAGAAACCCCACTTTAAATTGTTTTAAGATGATAAATTATTGCAAGATTTATAAAATGTCAAAAATGAGGGAAATCTATTGACAGGAAAAAAAAGTAATGGAACATTTTTGTGTATTTTTATGGCTTTTCCTATACAATTCATAGTAAAATATTGATACTTTAACTCGAAAAGTAGGGAAGAAACCCATGAATTTTGAATCAAATCATGAAAGAGTACATCATTTTGGACATTTATGCCAATTTTAAAGAAAATCTATTGACAACTTAATTTTGGACCTAATATAAGTGCCACGCTCTACCTTAAAATAGTTTACTTGCATAATAAATCGTTTTGATATAAGTTTTCTCTATTATTGCTTGTTCATTTTTTTGCTTTGCTTACAAAGTATAAAATGCTGGTGTGTAATAGCATTAAGATGGGCCTTATTTTGAGCATCTACAAATCTTCAAAGCAAAAAAGCTAAAAAATCTAAAATTCTTATTGCGATGAAACTTGGTACAAAACTAGTGAATGCTTTTTTCCAGGTTTCAGACAAAAAGAAACAAAACAACCCCAGTTGCATACTCCTGTCGTTTTGTCATTCTGTTGCAATACTTGTAATCTTTCAATATTTGGCGTAAGCGTTTCCAATGGGTCTTTTATAGACGGGGCACTAGCCAAGACATCGTTAAATTGTCCAATTTTTGTGGAAATTTTTGTTTGACAAGTCTTTTTATGTGCTTTTTTATTTGTTGGTACTTGTACATGTAGTTTATATCATGATTTAAGAAGTCCTTTTCTGTATCACTGACTTCTGCAATGTGCGATGTAATAATACCTTTTGCATGGATGTAAGAAATGCGTAAACAAAAGTTGAGGGGGTGGAAAGCAGTCACTGTCGTATTTAGTGAATACAGGGGCGGATCTAGACAATTTTGAAAAGGAGGGTTCCGCCAGTTGTCTATACTGACGACGAAACGGGGGTTCCAGGTCAATTTGGTCTAAGATTTGCACAAATTGCAAAATTTTTCAATGAAAGGGAGTGTTCCCAACCCTGGACCCCCCTCTGGATCTGCCACTGTATATAGATAAAGTCTGGCCAAGGATAGCATAACCTAAAATAGATAGATAGAAATCCTAAATACTCTTAAGTATGTGATGAAATATGTTATTTGGAAAGTCGTGCTATTTTGATAGTTCTTCTTTCCTTTCAAGACAACAAAGTTATAGCTTTCATTCTTATACAATAATGAGGGTTTAAGAGTCATCAAGCAAATTATACAATGTTGAACTTGCATGTTTTTTATTGCATTTTTTTAGTTCATCTACATGTAAATATCAGATTGCTTGCAATTCAAACAATATCACACGTGATACTGCGGACATTTTTTTTTACCTTCTTAACATTTCTTTTATAGAATACAAAATGGATTTTAAAACGTTTTTCAAGACCAATGAAATTAGTAAGTCTATTGTAAAATAGCTTTTTATGAAAACATCCAAGCCCATCTCTTAAAATCAAATTGAAGTCGTCCGTCGATCCATCCCATATCACTATCACGCAGAGCACCTATAATGCGCTTCTAGATATTTATACGTTGGCGGACATGGGTCTCCGTACACGATACTTGACGCATCAAACCTACAGGAGGGGCGGTTTTCACATTCATGTAACAACACATCTACGGTAAGCTTTGAGTAACAATGGATAGATCGCATCAGACCGTAAGGACAAGTTTTTGTGTTTCTCCTTCCGTAGTTTGCATTTATTATCGTCATGCGCCCCTTCTCGGGACAGTGCACTGTCGAGACGTTTCCTTCACATACAACAGCAATTCCTGAAAAAAAAGAGCAGCTAGCTAATCATGTGTTCTAAGACATCGATAGGTCACGATTGCGACGATGTCTGCACAAATATATTGGTAAATAACAAATAAAATTATATTTAAAATAAAAATGAAAAATGTTGCGTATTTTTTATAACACTGCATATGCGGGAGAAAAAAAATCTAGAAATAAAATAGCAGTAAACAAATATCTAAGCACTTGTCTGGCAACTGTTTTTATGGCCCGAACACGTATGTGGATCGGACATATAGTTTTACCCTTGTCCGTCCGTCCGTCCGTAACACTTTGGTTAAGTTCTTGGTTAAGGTCCATTACTCGGATACTAGATCTTGGGGGTCAATGATATTTCACCACCAGATGGGTCTTGGGTAGGGCTACACCACCCACTAGAAATTAGGTCACTGTGACCTATATTTTATGCATGAACGACTTCGGTTAAGTTCTTGGTTAAGGTCCATAACCTGGATACTAGATGTTGGGGGTCAATGATATTTCACTACTAGATGTGTCTTAGGTAAGGTGACACCACCCACTAGAAATAAGGTCACTGTGACCTATATTTTACGCATGAATGACTTTGTTTAAGTTCTTGGTTAAGGTCCATATCTCAGATACTATATGTTGATGGTCAATGGTATTTCACCACTAGATGTATCTTGGGTAACATGACACCACCCAATAAAAATTAGGTCACTGTGATCTATATTTTATTCATAAACGACTTCGGTTAAGTTCTTGGTTAAGGTCCATAACTTGGATACTAGATGTTGGTGGTCAATGATATTTCACCACTAGATGTGTCTTGGGTAAGTTGACGCCATCCACTAGAAATGAAGTTACCGTGACCTATATTTTACGCATGAATGACTTTGGTTAAGTTCTTGGTTAAGGTCCATATCTTGAATACTACATGTTAGGGGTCAATAATATTTTACTACTCGATGAGTCTTGGTAACATGGCACCACCCACCAGAAATAAGGTCACAGCGACCTATATTTTACACATGAACACTTTTGATCAATTTCTTGGTAAAGGTCCATATCCAAGGTAATACACATTAGGGTCAGTAATATTTCAAGAACGGGAGGGCCATCCTGTGGCTCATAGACACATTTTCTAGTTTTATATAGATTCAATAACGTTAGCGTTATGGACTGCTCGAAGATTTCGCTATTGTATTTAATATAAGAAGTTTAACACTATGTTCGAGTAGGATAATTATAGCTGTCTTTGTTATATGTTATGAAGAAGAAGAAGAAGATACTTTATTTTCCAAATTAAAGGGCCACTTATGAGGCATAATATACATACAATCATATATGATTGTTATGTAAAGCCATGCACAAAATTCGAGCGACAGGGGAAATGCTCAACTCTATGAGGACCAAAATGAAACAATTTGGTAAGTTTTGTACGCCGTTACACTGGTTACATGAGCAACGTGTGTGTTTCATATAAAAAAGAACTGTTTGCTCTTTTGGAGTTTGCATATTGGATAACATGTACACGTGTAGCCTTCTGTCTAACCAGCAGAACCGAGGAATATTAAACTGAAATGTTCAGTAAACAAACAAACCAGTCAAAACATACCCTCGCAAAAGTATTCCACCTCCAAGTAACTACTAGAATTAGAGCATGCATTTCCGAACACGGCATCTGACGCTGTCAGTGGACAGATTTGTTTTCCGGAGCACTTGTCGTACATGGTGACGAGGGAGTTCTCTGCCGCACATGGTTTACCATCCCCTACCCCAATCCAACATGTGGTGGGGTCGGATCTCCCATACTGGCCCCGGATTATTCTGATCTTTTGGTCGTGCCCACATCTTATGCTGCCTGTTTCGCCCTCGCACAGGATTTCGCGGTAGAGACCTAAAAAATAAGCAAAGACTGAATTGAAATAATAATTACAACAAAATTATCAGTTCTAATGTCCAGGCAAAAACGGATGGTCACGAACTTGGGGAAATGAAAAACAAAATATGATGGTTTAATAAAACTGACTCTGATGGAAGATGATGAGGTTTTAATTTGGAGGTCACCGCTAGCTCACAAGTAGTAAATTATCAAGGTCAATTATACTGTGCAAAGAATTTGGTTATATACAATTGCTTATATTAATTATCTACAATGAAATGAAAACAAAACATTCTAAACTTTAAAGAAAACATATTCATCTTTTTGTTTAGAAAACTTTGAATGGATACTAAAATACAAATAATATGTTTCAACATAAAAGCACAAACTATTTCTAAAGTAATACTATGATTTATTTCTAATAATTCCGCCGCCTTCTGACTCAGCGTTCAGTTCTTTCTACAGAGGAACAATTTGAATGCATATTGTTCTTTTGTGCGATAAAAACTTCATAAAAGGTTTATTCCTAGTGAGAATTAGTCTTACTTCCAACAGGCCGACCAATAAACTGACCGAGTTATTGATAACTGACAAAACAATCATATATTTGCGTTATTTGCTTTTCTGACACATAAAACAAAATGTATAAAATTCATTATATAGAATTTTAAGTTCATTTCCCATGATAAATTTTACCGTTTTAAAAAAAAAAGTTACCGTGGCATTTTGCATTACGAAATTTGCAGAGATGAGTAAAACGACTTTTCATGTTAAAACTTACCCGTTTAAGCTAGAAAACATCATAAGATTACATCAAAAATTTGGCATTCAAAATTGTTTTGTCTGTTAATAATAGTAATTATAATCGAAAGAAGTAAAAATTATCATTTTATAAAATGTACTAATCAAGCAATCTAATTGGCTAATGGACTCTAGCCGACCCATGCAACATTAGACCCATCTGCTATATAGCCTCCATGATAAGATGGACTAATTGACCGAATTTTCAGTTAGCCGAATGAAAGCCGTTTAATATGTCCCCCTTCATAGATTATGAGTGAGGATATGATAATTTCTCTGGGAAGAAATTGGAATTTCAGGTAAAATCCTGATTTGTATTAGATTTTAACCAGTTTAATTCAGAATTTCAATTCTCCTTAACTTGAAATTCCAGTTTGTACTAGTTGAGGTACGGATTTAACTGCAGGGACTCCAATTTATACTGTGGCATATATATGTCTTGATGTTAACAATTCCGATACCGACATTCAAAGCACGGAATAAAGAGCAAATTAAAATAATAAAACATATAACATTTGATCTTATATGGTCTTACCTTTTACAAAACTGAAACAAAGACATAACAATACGGCCTGTCTCAGAAGATCCATTTTGAAGCATGTCACCTTTATAATTTATGCTAATTATAAGCTATAATTAATTTGTTGTCTTTGTTATATAGTATAAAGGTATGATTATGAGCCACGTAGTACATGATATGATGGTGCATTGAAAAAACTTGCGTCAAAGACTTCGGTGAACACAGAGGTCCCCGAGGGTGATCACAATGCCTGGTAGTCGGACTTGTCTGTCATCGTACGAACATTTTTTTTTATAACAAAAATTCCCGATTGTCTAAATTCAAAATTGAATGAAACACCCGGTGTCTTTCTTGGTATAGCAAAATGATCGATATCCTCGGTATATACTGCATTAAACCTGGCTAGTTTACGTGTTCGAACGTTTTTTGTTTTTGGGTACTTTTCCTTCTATTCTTTTGGTTTTTGACTTTCCAATGTTCTGAATAAGAGGTTATTCCTTGAAATATGCATATAAAGCCTAACCAAATTAACTGTTTTATATCGCTTTGGTCGCTTTGGTATTTTGTATTTTGAACAAAACAAACATATCATATGAAATATGTGAATTTAGATAATATCAAATTCTCATCAAATAATCCCGATATTTCCAATCATTAACTATAAGTTAATATCCGAAGATAAGAAAGAATCTTTTGCTATGACTATTTGTCCGAAGACATAAATCTTTTGGCGATTGCTTAATTCAATTCATAACCCTGGAATAAATCACATGTACAGGTTTCTTTCCTTGTACTACTCATGGTCAATATCTTCGGTCGACTTCCCTTTTCGGACTGTACTTATTTGTCTTTTTTTTGTCTTCCTTGGGGTTTCATAGTTCCATTGCATGGTCTTCCGAATACTTTGATCCATATCATGCATATGCTGCCGATGGGAGACTAGACTCCCTGAAATATGCATTTAACTGACTAAATTAATTGTATTTTCCAATCATATGTACTACTACTTGGTCAGATCTGCAAACTTCTCTGGATATTTCTATAGTATGTGCTATTCATTTTTATTGGTGTTACTTTATCTTTCAATCTCCAAAAAAAAAAAAAACCACACAGCGCAAGGGTTCACACTGAGGCAAAATTGCATTGTGGCCATTTCTCTTTATGTTTACCCATACACAATAAAATGATATGATATAAATTTCTACCCCCCCCCCCCGGAACGCCAAGCGGGGGCATAGAAATTCAGAGCGTCCGTCTATTCGTGTGTCCGTTTGTCCGTCACACTTTTTTCGTACCAGATTTCTCAGCAACCAATATTCGTAGGTTTTCGATATTTGGTATGCAGCTTGAGTTAGTGGTCTCATATGGTGGGATGCGTTTCCTGATCTGTCGCTTACTTATCGTCTTGTTTATCGAGCGGACTTAGAATTTTTTGCCATTCGACTGGGGACCCAGAAATTCCACTCTTGTTGGTTTTTACCGTTAACTTTGTTTTCGCTGACCATGCAACATTTAAAAGATATATATCACGGTTATTGCGGGGTTAAGCGCATACTACATATGTTGGACACGAGGAGGAATGCAGTATCATTTAATCTTGTACGAGTTACCTTGAGCACCGTCCCTTGGTGCCCCTTGTAGTCTCACAACATCCAATAGTCATTATTTAAAATCTAAAAAAAAACATTATTTTTGTGTGTGCGTCTACATTGGGCACGAGGTGGAATGCACTATCAAGTAATCTTGTACGCATTACCTTGAGCAACGTCCCTTGGTGCCCTTTGTAGTCCTACATTATACAAAAGAAAGAGAAAACTCGTATCTCTGCAGAGGTCTTGTCTGTCTAAATTCGGCATGAGGAGGTATGCAGCGCAATTTAAATTGTACGCATATCCTGAAGCACCGTCCCTTGGTGCTCACTGTGGTCAGAAAAAGACTTTCTGCACTGATCTATTAAGTGCTGAACTTACTAGTTAATACTGCTCATTTAAATCATGCAAATATACATCGTCAACCGCAACAAGGTTAATGATTGAAACACTCCTGATCTGCACTAGCTGCCATTTCAGTCATTTTTTTATGTTCTTCACAATGACTGTGTTGAGCCTTATTGTTTTTACTTTTTTTGTATTTGCTCTATATAGACAATGGCTATTAATGTAAAATTGCCACTATATTTGTAACAATGTAGATCTGTCACTTGTTATCATTGTCATACTTGTTTATTGTAAATGCCCCCTGTGGGACCAAATTGGCTTAATAAAGAATTGAATTAAATTGGAAGTGGCGGATTAAGAAATTTTGAAAAGGGGGGGGGGCACTGACTGGCTAAAAGGGGGCACTTTGTTTATGCTTTATATTTAATGATTTGCTTTGCATTCAAACAATTCTTCCGTCAAAAAGGGGGAGGGCTGGGCCCAATTTCATGAATCTGATTTAAAACCAACCAATTTGTTCAGAAACTATATGCAAGGTCCTTGGTGTCTTCTTTAGCGATAAATGCACATTTAGTTTGCAATTGATTAACTAGAATAATTCAAATCAAAGAAGTAGGGGTGATAAGGCCAGTTTTTGGTCTAAAATTTTACCCAAGTCTCAACCTGAGAATATTGTTGCCAAATGCTCATAGCATATTCATTAAATATAAAAAATGAAGAACAAAATATATTTTTAAATTTCCAAATGATTATCTTGGTGAAAAATATAAAATTGAACTGACCTTCATTCAGCATGTTCAGAAAATCAGACAATTTACATAAATTTTGAGCATTTTTTTAGATACATTTTGAACAAAAAAAATATCTCCGCACATTAGAAACAATTTAATATTTTTTTAAATTGTAAAGTTGGCTTATATAAGACTTTAAAAATATATATAAATATGAACTTGTTTCTTTTGTGCGGACGAAGTTTTTTGGTCAAAAATGTACCTTAAAACGACCAAAATTTCTCGCATTTTATCATTTTTGCTAAAGCAAATAGAATTATAACGATATTACGAACCTTCAATATTAAATTTTAAAACGTTTTGACATGTTTTCCTTTCAGACAGAGTTTACATTATTTTGCAACCAGAAATGGACACTTTTGTATAGCCTTCATATTTTATATGGTGCTTGATGTCAACATCAAGTCCCTGGCTTCTCAGTCATCATCAATATCTAATTAGCTCACGATCGAATGACTTAAATCCATCCCCGAGCTCATCGCTCTCGAGCTGATAACATGAAGTTAGCTGATAAAAGGTCTGATTAAAGGCATTTGGAACTTGGATTTGATATATACCTATTTTTTCTCTACACCCCTACAAAAATAAAATATATTTAATTCTAAGTTATTTATATATAGACAATCTTATCATTTCTAAGCATACGTGAGATATGCTTAGAAATGAGAAGAAATGACTTTTTGAATAACTTTGAAATAGATTTTTTGTGTGACATTGTGGAGAGAAAGATACATTTAGGAGCCAAGTGCCATTGGTCTGATATGGAAAATGACATGTACTGTGATTGTTTGGGGGTGAGGGATGGGGGGGGAGTGTTTGTGGGGTGTTGTTGTTTTTAATATAAACCGGTGGTAGATTCAAACAAAACTGTCAATGATTGTAGCTTATAAATGAACGTTCTGCATTTCTTTATGCACATATATATGAACCTTGGTAATATATGTATACCATTAGGAATATTATGTATGTATATAGTGCCGGAGTTTGTCACATGCAGGCTATATGCTTACCAGTATAGATAAAACTTTTCAACAGTTTCCCTTCTTGTGCAGCAACATTTCGTCTGCTCCAGCTTATGGAGTTTACGTATCACAATTGATTTGTTACTCAAGAGCTGTGAACTACTTTGATTTCTTTGGCAGAGCGTCACGTTTGACACAAAAATTGCTGACACAAGGTTATGTTCACTAAAGAAATTTTATGGTAGACATGTGGCAGAGTGATATTTCAGTGTTTTGTATTTTATTATATTATTTGTATTTTATTTTATATCTGATGTACTTGTATTCATTTCATACTATTCCTGTATTTAGTATTTTCCTTGTAACTGTACTTATTAGACGGATTCTTATTCTATTGGTTATATTCAAGGTTCATTGGTTTTGAGCGGGAATTCTTTAGTTTGACCTCTTTGTTCATTCTCTTTTCATTTTGATTTCAAACCTGTCGGAAGCCATATTTGTTCTTTGGATATATATTTCTTATTCCTTGCATGTTTGCATGATTGTATACTAAAGGTCAGTAAAACTACCATAGCTAATATATATTTCCTTTAATAGTCATTTGAATAACTTCAGGTATGAAAATGACCAGTTTGACCGGTTTTACATGTTCGATTGGTGTATGTAAACTTGTATGATTACGTGTATGAATGCCTTTTAAACTTTCGTAAATTCGATTAAACGCATAGAGTAATTATAACTTTGCAATGATATTAAAGTTAAGGTTATTATTCTATTTTTCTGTAAATAGGAGATCTAAAATGGATAAAGTATAAATTTGAACATTTTAAAGTAATTTGTAATTAAAGTATGAGAGCGCTTAAACTATTTTAGCTTCAGTATAAATTGCCATTTATTTAGCCTCATAAATAAATGGAAGACAATAACTTTTCATATTTTAAACATATCCTTATTATTTTAATCTTGATCCTTTAGGTGGATATATTTTGGTACTAGCAGTTTGCTGTTAATCTTCTACGAGGATAGACCTCTTACACCTCATGTGAGGTATGTTTTTACGTAATGTTGTGTTAATTTATCTATGGACGTATTGTCCGTAATTTTCGTATAGTGTTGTATTCGTTTTGACATAACTGCACTGGTTTATGTTGATTAATTGTAATGCCCGTTTTTATGCTTTAAAATCCTTTATTTTCTATATGAGATGTGCAGTAAAAATATCATTTATTGTGACAAAGTCTTCAATTAATAGTTCAGCGTAATTTACTATTTTTATAAGAAATGAAGACAGTATTTAATAAAGTAATGTTCGAGTATTTTCTATTTTTAACGTTTCGACGATAGTAAGAATTTATACTATTTTCTTATATAAAGTCACATTTCAATAAGTTGTTCATTTTACGATTTGGTAAATATTGTTATTATTGTTATTTCAGGGTCTTTTATTATCCTGTATTTTGTCATTATACATGTCCTGAAGATGATGGAATAATTAAACCCTAGAACCCTGACGATTGTGTTTGTTTTATTTTGTTTGCCCAAAACAGACCAATTCTACAATGGCGCCCACGTAGGAACAGAAGTCGAACTGGAAAGCGTTTGTTGCCCCGTTGGTACATGCCTACAACTGCACTCGCCATGAGTCCACGGGAGTTGCACCGTATTTCCTCATGTTTGGACGACACCCTCGACTACCCATTGACCTGGTCTTTGGATTGAGGAAGGAGGAGAAGACAACTACTTCCCAGTACGTCAAGGATTTGCGAACCAGACTATCAGAGGCTTACAGACTGGCAGCCGTAGCGTCTCAGAGTTCACAGACCAAGCAGAAGGAGACGTACGACATTAGAGTTCGTGGTGCTGATGTGGAGAAAGGAGATCGAGTGCTAGTCAAGATCGTTGCGCACGAAGGAAAGCACAAGCTAGGGGATACCTGGGAGGAGATACCGTACGTGGTAATAGAGCAGAAGAACCCCGAGATTCCCGTCTACACAGTGATTAGGGAAGACGGTGAGGGAAGACCACGAACACTGCACAGAAATTTGCTCCTGCCCATTGGTTTCATTAGAGATGACCCAAAGCCTACACCGAGACCAAGGCCAGTACCACGACCAAGGACGAGATTGACTACTGGAATTCGGAATAACCGGTCTACAGTCGATGAATCAGATGATGAATCCTCGGACGAATCAGACGATGAATCCTCTGTGTATGTATTGGAAGGAGCTGACAGCGGAGCTGAACCCGTTGATGATCCAGTTCAACCAGTACATGAGGAACCAGATCCTATTGGGGACGCCCAACCTGAGGAGGATCTGGAAGGAAGCGCTTCCGAAGAACCAGATGCCGGAGTTGAAGATCAACAGGAGGAACCACCTGAAGAAGAACAGCCCCGAGCAGAACCATCACCGGTTGTACTAAGACGATCAGGACGTGAGAGGAGAAAACCTGCTTGGCTTGCGTCAGATCAGTACGTCACCAGTATGTCAGTTGTCAACCAACCACCTAGAACAGATTGGCTTCAGAAGATTGACTGCATTACTGCTCTGGCCCAGACACCTTTGTTTGCTTGAATGGAGAAGGATGCAGCCCGTACCATCTTAGACATTGTAAGCCACCACTCCTAGAAATGACGGGACGTCATTTTACGGCCGGGGGGAGTGTGTGGCAGAGTGATATTTCAGTGTTTTGTATTTTATTATATTATTTGTATTTTATTTTATATCTGATGTACTTGTATTCATTTCATACTATTCCTGTATTTAGTATTTTCCTTGTAACTGTACTTATTAGACGGATTCTTATTCTATTGGTTATATTCAAGGTTCATTGGTTTTGAGCGGGAATTCTTTAGTTTGACCTCTTTGTTCATTCTCTTTTCATTTTGATTTCAAACCTGTCGGAAGCCATATTTGTTCTTTGGATATATATTTCTTATTCCTTGCATGTTTGCATGATTGTATACTAAAGGTCAGTAAAACTACCATAGCTAATATATATTTCCTTTAATAGTCATTTGAATAACTTCAGGTATGAAAATGACCAGTTTGACCGGTTTTACATGTTCGATTGGTGTATGTAAACTTGTATGATTACGTGTATGAATGCCTTTTAAACTTTCGTAAATTCGATTAAACGCATAGAGTAATTATAACTTTGCAATGATATTAAAGTTAAGGTTATTATTCTATTTTTCTGTAAATAGGAGATCTAAAATGGATAAAGTATAAATTTGAACATTTTAAAGTAATTTGTAATTAAAGTATGAGAGCGCTTAAACTATTTTAGCTTCAGTATAAATTGCCATTTATTTAGCCTCATAAATAAATGGAAGACAATAACTTTTCATATTTTAAACATATCCTTATTATTTTAATCTTGATCCTTTAGGTGGATATATTTTGGTACTAGCAGTTTGCTGTTAATCTTCTACGAGGATAGACCTCTTACACCTCATGTGAGGTATGTTTTTACGTAATGTTGTGTTAATTTATCTATGGACGTATTGTCCGTAATTTTCGTATAGTGTTGTATTCGTTTTGACATAACTGCACTGGTTTATGTTGATTAATTGTAATGCCCGTTTTTATGCTTTAAAATCCTTTATTTTCTATATGAGATGTGCAGTAAAAATATCATTTATTGTGACAAAGTCTTCAATTAATAGTTCAGCGTAATTTACTATTTTTATAAGAAATGAAGACAGTATTTAATAAAGTAATGTTCGAGTATTTTCTATTTTTAACGTTTCGACGATAGTAAGAATTTATACTATTTTCTTATATAAAGTCACATTTCAATAAGTTGTTCATTTTACGATTTGGTAAATATTGTTATTATTGTTATTTCAGGGTCTTTTATTATCCTGTATTTTGTCATTATACATGTCCTGAAGATGATGGAATAATTAAACCCTAGAACCCTGACGATTGTGTTTGTTTTATTTTGTTTGCCCAAAACAGACCAATTCTACAGACACCATGCAAATATGGGATTTGGCACACTGAATTGGAAACTGCGGCAGTGCGAGGGGTGTGCTATAGCAGGCAGGAACCGTTTACTCTTCCAGAGCACCCAAGTTAATTCACTCTGGTTACGACTTGAGTTCGCAATGTTGATTTTTGTTCGGTTTATTTTGTGTTTTTTTATGTTTTGTATCTCCTCGTGCTGTTCTTGTTCGTGTTTACCGGTGTTAATTGTCGTTGCCCTTTTGGACTTTTGACAATAGAATGCCCCATTTGTGCCTCTATTTTGCTTCTTTCATGAAAATATGTTCTCTACACTGGATGCAAATATGCCTCTCCGGCACTGTAGACTAGTTATCCTCTTCTTATTCAGTTCACTTATACAGTGTGCCTCCCGTGGGGGGTACTACTTATAATTTACAGTATACCTGGGTCGTTGGCCTGTTCTGAACTGGACCCTGTTAGCATTAGGAGATTGGCGGAAAACAAACCCTGTTATAACTGTGGACATTGCATATCACACCTTGAAGCTAAAAAAAAAACGGACTGGCTACGATTACCCTCTACGGGTAACAATAAAATTTTTTTATTGTTACCCCCTTCACTAAAATCGGAAACGGTTTACGGATACGGCACCTTTTTCGTCCGGAATTTGAAGAGTAACAATAAGAAAAAAAATTAGGATTACCCCCCTTATTGTTACTCGCCAAATGGAGAAAAAAATATGTTGTTGTTTTTTTTGTGTGTGTTTTTTTTTAATGATGATGTATTTTAGACCAGGAACATTAAATGTTCCTGTTTAGACACATTATCATAAGTATCACAAAAAGAGATACCAAATTGACTTCCGTATATCAAAAGTCCGAAATTTCTTAGACAACAAGAACACACAAAGAAACAAACAACATTAAATTACAAAAAAACTTGAAAAAACTGAATGGAAATCACCTGATGAATAGTACCAACAACCAGAAACTGAAAGGAGTGATCACAGAGTTCTCCAATATTGTTGCCTTTTTTGATGACCTGATGAAAACGATCCGATCTCTTAGAACTGAACGAGATCACAGGACAATAAAGATGTTTCAGAAGGTCAAAGTTAACAGATTTGACTCCGACGAAAACCTATCCGTGACAGTATAGCAGATATGTCACTCTATATGCCTTCCGATACATCGCACAACAAATGGAACTAAGCAGTAAGCTGAATAACGAAACGCCTATAATTCCTGAAACAGTAGCTGTAAAAAAGTACTTTATAAACAGCGCATGGCTAATTCTTAAAAAAAAAAGAAGAAGCTGAATGGTTGTGCCAGAGGTGTGGTGTCGACGTGCATTTGTTCTCGCATTGGGCATTGGATTGAAGGCACCACCAAAAACAACGTATTGGATGTGTCGCAAATGCCTCAAGTCACCATAAACAAAAATGGAAAAATTTTTGTTATTCTAAATATAAACTTAACTCAAAATAAAACAATTTCATTTTTGAGACATTTTTTTTTTCATTTGGCGAGTAACAATAAGGGGGGTAATCCTAATTTTTTTTCTTATTGTTACTCTTCAAATTCCGGACGAAAAAGGTGCCGTATCCGGAAACCGTTTCCGATTTTAGTGAAAGGGGTAACAATAAAATTTTTTTATTGTTACCCGTAAGGGGTAATCGTAGCCGTGGCCAAAAAAAAAACAGACCCTATATTGCGGCACACTCATACTATAGGATATATAGGGAGAAGCCCCCCCCCCCCCCCCCCCCCGGGAGTGTGGCAGATTTATGCCGCAGATCCGTCGAAACCCCATCCTGCCATGGAGGAAAATACACAAAAACAGCAACATCAGCAGCATGCACGTGCGTTTTCTTTTTACTTTTTTAAAGATTTTCCGGCCTCCTTTTCACTCTGGCAAAACCAAGATTACTTCCGTAATTATGATTCGTAAGTATACCCTTCTCCGTTTCCGATTTTATTTATAATTTTGTCAATGTTGTGAGCGGCTAATCTCCATCGACAAGAACTTGTTTATCCTGTCAACCAAAATCTTCCATCCGTTTCTTCATCAGATGAAACTGAATTAAATCAGCTTGATACAGAAATATTTAGGTAGGTGAAATTCTGGAGGACAAATCCAAATAGTCACAAAATCACACTTTATTAAAATATTTTGGTTCAGTATATTGGTAAGACAACACATGCATAAATCATACAAGATATTTCAATATCATTTCTTTTATGTACATTTAACTGTTATTTTTCAGAGAAGCACAATTACAAAATTCAATGGTTTGTTTTATTTTCTAAATGACACTGCCTCAGCATCAGGCTCAATCCTCAATCTACAGTCTAACGACAGTAATTGTCTCAGGCGGTACTTTTCTCGCTTTTACTATCAACTGGATAATAACTCTCGGTACTGATTTAATTCAGGCTGCTGCTCATTCATAGCACTTTGATTACACATTACTGAGGAATAGATTCATGGGTGGGAAACTACATGTACTTAGAGCAGGTTGGAGCAAATGCCTGAAAACGGGTATAATACCCAATTTCAGGCTTAGGGATAATCCTTGAAATCAGGTATACTGTGATCCCTGAAATCGGGATAGCAAACTTTGAATCCGTTTTTCTGACTTCAACAAAATAAAAGCATTCTCTAAATATATCATTCAGAAGAAATGATGTTATTGCTATATATTTTAGCATCTTTCAAATCAAAATGATGTCTTGTTAAATGCCTCTGCAGTGACAAAGCTTTTTCTATTGTATTACCTGACCTTTAATTGAATGGTTAACATGTGTGCAACCAGGTGTGACTTGAGCAGATTTCACTCTCCATGTATAAGATAATTGGCATGTGACCAAGTTAACAGAAAGGATGTCAAGTTCTTTGAAAAAAACAAATTGAATGTTCAATGGGTCAATTTACACAAAAGGAAATGATAAAAGGAATCAAAGTCTAAATTTGAATTTGAATTATTTTCCTTAATTTAAGACTGGTTTAAGGGTGCACTTTTAAATGCATTGTGATAAAAAAAAAAGAACATGTTTTATTAATCAAATAAGCTTTAAATCCATTAGAAAGTCTGCTATCCCTGAAATCGGGTATTATACCCGTTTTCAGGCATTTGCTCCAACCTGTTAGAGCACAGGAACCAGAGGTTTAAGGGGGAAGGGGCTGGGTCCTGGCAAAAGATGTCATTTATAGGGTGAGTGAATAGAAAATAATGAGATGTGGAATAAGTGTACGTGAAACAGCCCATAAACAAGCGGCAATTCATAAAACCACAATGGACAACCGCCAGCAACCTTCAACGAGGCCAGTAGGGCATCATTTACATGTAACATACATGTGATACTCCCTCCTGTAGTTAAAATCTCTTGACCTTTTGAGCCATCTCCTGTTTTCCTGATTTTTTGTGTAATCTCTGGCTTTTTTTGGGACTTGACAAACATGACAAAATTTCAATTTTAAGGAATTTTCATCATCAGTGCAGTCACAAAAATATTTGCAGTGGTTCTAGGGTGTGTCACTTAACTTAAATCATAGGCATGAATTACATGTACATGTAGCAGGTTAAGGAATGAATTGAAGGCTTATTGCCTTAATTGAACTGGTAGTTGTATAAACAATTAGAAATTTACATGTATCAGTGAAGCCATGTATTTTTGGCCCATGCTAGTGTACTCAAATTGACATTGAAATTAAAATTAAAGAGCTTTAAAAATCTCCAGCTTTTTTGTCCAATCTCGAGCTAAAAAATCAAAATCTGCAGCTAATGTCATAACAGATCCGTCACATAGGTAGCTACATTTTAAGAGTTAAGGCCCTGCAGTTGCATCAAAAACCTGTTTCTGCTATGCTAGGACATCAATATCACCATCAGTATGAAAAGCTGGCAAAAATGGCAATGCATACATGGCCTAGGTTTTATTATGTCTGTTGACTTACAGCATGTACAGTGTATATAAACATATTTAAATGTATGTATATGTACTCTACCTTTTACCACTTATATTTTTTCTAAATATTCCTATTTAAAAACTCTACAATAAAGTGAATAAACATAGAAATTATAAGAAATTGGCAAGATCTACATTGTGGACTCACTGGCATAAAGTCCATGCACATGTCTATGACCTGTTGTTACATGTAATTCTTGTGTCCTGATGAAAAGTTAATTTAGTGTCAGAACATATGTCAGAGTACTAATATCAACTTCTGTGGTTTTCATTGACAATTTTCACTTTTGTGACACAATTTGCAAGGGTAAGGTATCAGAAAATGATGCTTGGCTTTGCAAAGGTGGAAAAATGATGGAGCAATATCCAAAGCATTATTTTTAAACATTAAAATAGAGATTATTTTTTTCAGTTGATGGCTCATAAATCGTAACCCATATTTTCTTTTTATAAATGTTAATTAGATAAACATTGTAAATTTCTCATTACTTGTTTAAGGGTTTGAATACTAAAACAAAACTAATGATAAACCTATGTTAAATATACGATATTGAGATCGATATCGATATTGAAAGTCAGAAAAAGTGTTTTTTCGCCAAATTTTGAACTCTAATAACCTGAAAATGAGTAGGGTAACCTATATTTTTTTAAGCTTATTCTGTTCCTATCTATTTTTATTTGTAGCTCAACCAATCATATACTGTAAATTAAACCAACTTATTTTCGCGACTACTTTTTTTCGCGTTTTTGGGTCAGAGGGCGATTTCGCAGCTATTTATTTTCGCAATACTCAGTTATATTACTTTGAAAATAAGTACATTCGCGACAATTTATTTTTCGCAAATTTTTGTTCCTCGCGAAACAGGCGAAAATAAATCGCTCGCGAAAATAAGTTGGTTTACAGTTATACATCTACATGGATATGATAATGTTCAGCTTTCATACATGTAATTTCATTGACAAAAGATTACTAAGAGAATGGTACATTATGTACCTAATTGAGAACATTTTTCCCTGTTTAAAATACATTGAATGAATATGCTTATAAGTTACATGACTGAAGTAATATTGTTTTTATTCTTTCTGTAAAAGACTTGATTCCCTTAGCTTTGTTTTAATTCCCTTAGCTTTGTTTTAACTTGTACGGAGATGTCCACTGCACTAATATTTCATCAATTTTCAAAAAACATTTTCACAGTCTGCGACATGAGCACTGGCCTGCTTGCCACTGGTCAGTAAAAACCCTTTGGGGCAAGTGAAATTTAGAGGAAATTTATATTGGATAAATACATGTAGGAGAAAAACAAAAAATCAAGGATTCGGGCAAGTGAATTTCAAATCCTTATTTCCTGGACTGTTTTCAAACTTAATATAGTTCGCAACATATACATTAGTACTTTTGCTCTATTTTCCAATACACTGTTCAATGATCAAGTTAACAGTAATTGTCATGGATTTCTATCTAATTACCGGTATTGAATTTATCTGACATTGATTGTCTGGATGCATGTGAAAAATGTTAGGAGGGAAAATGCTGCCTTAAAACTAGAAAGTAGGCAATGTACTGACTGTACAGGATTGCCCCTTTCACCTACAATTGACTAAATGAGATATAAAATCTATAAGGTTTAATAAGTGTTGGGGTATTCCACAGGATAAGTAAATGTTAAGCTTCTAAGAACAATTTTTATGCCCCATCTAGAAAAGTAGGGGCTTATAATGTTTAGGTCTGTTCATCCTTCCAACCGAAGTCAGTTTACATGTACCTACAAGTTGAAGTTAGTTTACCACGAAGGAAGTTTGGTATCATCATGAAACTTTGTACACATGTTCATGGGGATATGGTCACAGAAAAACGGGGTGTTATACCTGTATACATGTACTAAGGTTTACTTTTAGGTTGAAGTTACTTTACCATGAAGGAAGTATGATATCATGAAAGTTTATAAATCATTTAATCATTATAAAATTATACTCTTGGAATTACCTTCATGGTTGGGTGATTGCTTAGACAAATAAATGTTGCGAGATGGTGCATTATATGTCTTTTGGACATATCATAAATGTCTTTTGGACATACATGTATACCCGGATTGCAGGTTCTAAAATAGCCGCCATTTTACTGGAAAACTTTTACCTACTCACTGTTAATGAAATAGGCAAATCTGTTCCTTTTTCTCCAACCCCTTGGAAATGTATATTTTTCTATTTCTTCAACCATTACAAATTGACCAATTCGATGTTTTATTTAATTTTCTTTCATTTTTGTCTTGCCTGCCAAGCAGAGCCGGACATAGGTGTTACTTTACCAGCGGCGGCGACGGCGGCGTTAACTTTTTGGAAAAGTTTTATGAGCACCTCCATATCTCAAGAACTATAAGTCCTAGACTGATGAAACTTGGTATGCATATGCCTCAGTAGTAGCTTAGCACAGTGGCATCCCCATCTTTCGACCTTGACCTTGATTTTCTGGTGACATGACTTTGACCATTTTCAATACATATAATAGCAATGCAAAAGTTTTGTGAGCACATCAGCACCTCCATATCTCAAGAACTATACATGTAGGTCCTAGGTTGATGAAACTTTGTATGCATATGCCCCAGTAGTAGCTTAGCACAGTTACATCCCCATCTTATGACCTTGATCTTGATTTTCAGGTTGAGTGACTTTGACAATTTTCAATACATATACGCCCTTCCCTCAGATTTCCATCAGAATTCCGTCAATTTTCCATCACTAAATTCTATCAATTTCCATCAGGTTGATGGAACTTGATGGAGTATTGGCACTGTTTTTCCATCAAAAATTTTGTTTGACGGAAACTGATGGAAAAAAGTAGCGGAAAATATTGATGGAAACTTGATGGAAAATTGATGGAAATTGATAGAAAGTTGACGGAATCTTGATGGAAACTTGATGGAATCTTGACGGAATCTTGATGGAAAATTGACGGAATCTTGATTGAAAGTCTTTAAAGTTGAGGGAATCTTGATGGAATCTCAGTGGAAAGTTAGGGTTTTTCTCTGATAGAAAAGAATGGAACTGATAGAAATATTTCCATCCGACCAATCATGCCTGAAAAAGTAGGCCAATAGCCTTGACCTAGGATGTCACTTGTGTACCTAAAATTTGAAAATTTAAATTAAATTAATCATGTATTGTAATTTTTCTGTGAAATAGAAGTGTAAATGAACATTGTTTTCATTTTTTTTATGTTTGGAAACAGCTGCAGACAATTTGCTATTAAAGAAAGCAGAATACATGTAAGTTCTGCAAAATATCATACCTCAATCTACACAAAGAGGTTTTGCATTTATTACAGAGCTTATATTGACTTAGGTGTATTGTTATGGGCATTGTCATTTACAACTTAATCTACCCTTCTAGGTATTGCATGAGTGTGTCTATACTTTGGAAAGAAAATATTATTACCTGCCATGTATTAAGAAAGTTGGGAAAAAGGGGGGAACATGGAATAACTACATCCTTTTAATAAATGATTTTCTATATAACGATAAAAATCTAAAACTGCAATTGAATAAACCTACTCCCTTTTTATTTGTTTGCTGTGCTAGACAATTTGATGTATTTCTGAATCTTAACAGGAAATAATTCATCAAAATTGCAAAATTTTAACTTCTGAAGTTAAAATTGTGTAAGTAATTCAACAACTGAAATACATGCACTATAGATGAATATAAAATTTGTGTACTTACAGTATCTTCATCTTGTAAAATTTATCTCATTGAACACAACAGACACCATGTTATCTTCTGCTAGCAAAATCATGACTAAAAAACTGATGATGTAATAGATGACATCATCAAGTGCACTTAGGTCAAACTTTCCATCAAGATTCCGTCAATAGTTCAGCAGGTGCAAGTTTTTCCGGCACACTATAACATTACTGATTTTTTCCATCAAGTTTTTCTATCAATTTCCGTCATGATCTTTATTTCTATCAATTTTCCGCCAATTTTCTATTGAAAGATAATTTCCGTCAATTTTCTATCAATTTTCCGGCAACTTTCCATCAAAAGATGATTTTCCATCAATTTTCCATCAGCTTTCCATTGGAAGACAATTTTCCATCAGTTTTCTATCAACATTTCCGTCAGCGGGTTGTTTTTTTAATGGAAATAGTTGAATTTTTTCCATCAAGCATGTGTTGACGGATTTTTTTCCATTGGTTTTAACTTTTCTATCAACTTCCATCAGTATTCTATCAAAAGTCTAATTCTTGACGGAAATCCATCAATTTCCATCAAATTCTATCAGAAAATTGACGGAAATGATAGAAACTGATGGAATTCTGAGGGAAGGGCATGATGATGTAATAGCAATGTTAAGGTTTTGCAAACACCTCCATATCTCAAGTATTATTGGTCCTATGTTGATCAAACTTGGTATGCATATGCCTTAGTAATAGCTTAGCACAGTTGCATCCCCATCTTTTGACCTTGATTTTCTGGTTGAGTGACTTTGATTATTTTTATTGAATATATTAGCAATGAAAATCCATGTAAATTCAAAATATAGTGGAAGTAAGAAAGAATAATTGTTTCTGATGGTGCCAGCAGGCGAGACATACTTTAGTATTAACTCTTGTTTCTTGAAATAAATCGGTAAACATGTTGCTTCCAATAATGCTCCTCATATTCTGAAGTCAGATCTTACCTCGGTTGTTCTTTGACATTTGGACATTCTAATATCGTGAATGTTCCGGAATGGATGAACTCGCAGTTGGTCTATTCTTGCTTTTCTTAACCAGTGGTGGATCCAGAAGGGGAGGATGTAGGGGGTGTACGCCCCACCCCCTTTAATTGAGAATTTTTTTTTTAATTGACTTACCTATTTTTCATTGAAAATTTGACATTTTTTGCACTTACATTTTTTAACTCTGAATCTGCCCCTATACTAGAATGTAAACAACCACTTTGTACTCTTGCTCCATTTTCCAATACACTGAATGGGTTTACACTAATTGTCATGGATTTCCATTTAATTATTGAATTCCATCTGTCAATGATTGAGTGTAGAAAATTCTTTGACAAATAGCAGATGTATTGATCTTCTGTTAAATAACGAAAGTAAAATTAACCATTATTTTAATTAACATGATCTAGGTCAATTAGTTAGTTTTGATACAAGTTAAAAACAATGTTTTCCTACAACAATGAAACTTGTGGGGGATGTGAAGTAACCGAAAGCCATGTGAACTAATAATTTGTATAATGCGTAAAAAATTACACATCAAGTTTAGAGATGGTTATCCATAAGGAATAAAATGTGAATGGCTGATGACGACTCTTTGTTTTTAATTTGGTTAATAAGTAATCACCATGCCATCGTTTGTAAGTAAGTAAATTATTCAATAAGGTTATTAGTTTAATGAAAAATTATAATATTGATCTTGTTGATTAAAAAATAATGTTTAATATGGTATCATTGGGGATGGCAACTTAATGTCATTTACTCATGACATTAGGAAGTCTCATTATTAGTGCAAAAAGGAAGATATTTGAGTCCTCACATTTTTTCATCAATGATAGAGATGAATAAGATTATATTGCTGTCTTTTCTTTTTAATTATAAGTCTATCATGGGCTACATGAGTCGCAAAGCAGTTGACCCACCATTTCATTTGAAATGCCTGTACCAAGTCAGGACCATTGTGATCTATAACTATTCCGGTGTGTCTTCAATGTTTTGTCTTTTCTCTTGGACATTGAGATTGATCCTCCAAGTTTGGTAATTTTATTATTATCTAATTTACTAATTAGATGTAATTGACCAATGAATGGAGTTTTATTAATATGATCTAGCAGACCAAAAAAAATGATTCCTATTGCATTTTAGGTCATCTATTTTAGAAAAAATAGGCAAAAGGGGAAAAATTGATGTTTTGACAAATCAAACTGCCATAGATTGTATACTTTTCATTTGATTTTGATCTTGAACTGTTTAACAATGCAATGTTCAGGGTGTCAAGATTGAACTCTGGTAAAAAAGATATTTTTTTTTTTATTTGTGTATGAATTCCTTGATCATTAAATTCTGTTCACTCTCATTCCAACTTGCTGCTCATTAGGTTGGTGTTTTCCTCTGGGCACAGTGCGGGTTCCTCCAACATTGAAATTTAATTAATTACTGCCCTAATATGGCCCAGGTGAGTCCAAAAGGGCATTTAACCCTAAACACACAAACACACACTTACACATTTCAACTTGGGTTTACATTGGTGATTGTGTTTTGGCTGTAAATGTGTTTTTTGTTGTTGTGTGGTTTGTTTGGTGATGAGTTAATGTACAAAATGTATACCAATTTTATATTTTTTGGAATTGCAACAAATGATTGCCCCATGGGAACATCTTTGCAGTTACCTTAAATGCTTCTTTCATTTTTCAGTGGTTTAAATGAATCTTGTTTGAAAATATTTGTGCTATACATGCTTTCTTTTATTTTATGTTTATAAATACTAGCTTTGTTATACACTCTCAGTCATGACATTCCTATATTATCAAGTTTTCTCAGTAAAAACTTAGATTTTCTAAAACAGAACACCAAAAAAGAACATTTGTTTTATATTATTGTCCTCGGGAGAACTGATTCCATGTAACCTTATTGAACAGATTCATTTCTATATTCATATTCTGTTCATAACTATGTGTCTGCTGATAATGTCATGACTGTGCTGTAGGTTTTTATTGCTTGAATCTTTGGTTTTCTGTATTTTTGTTTAGTCTTACTGGGGATATTTTTCATATTCTGTGGTTTAGAATTACATGTAAGGGGGAATAACTCATATCAAAATTTACAATGTATATATAGCTTATGTTGTATCATTGCCTGAATTTGGTTAATATCTTGGTCAAGACATTTTTGAACATGATGTATAAAAGACTATACATTGTGGAACATTGTAAGCTAAATTAATTACTACCTGCAATTTACAGTTATATTTATCATCTTCAGCTGAATGGATGTATGGGGGAGGGGAGGAGGGGGTGCCGTCCCAAATTCCCGTCAAAATAATTTTATAATCCCATTTTCCCGGATAATAAAAACTACCGATCCCGCATCCCGAAAAATAAAATGCAGGTTCCCGTGTCCTGCTAGTCGCTTTTCCCAAATTCCCGTTAAATAATATGGCCAATCCCGGCGTCCAGGAAAAGGTCTTCCCGACCCTCATGTATAGGAGAGGGTTGCAAATGACTATTTTTTTTACAACTGATTGAAAAATGATATATAGTACATGCACATGTAGAAGAATAGATACAATAGTGTAGCTCCTTAGACATCTTTGATAAGGCAGAGCTACAATGGGGTCTCTGATTACTAGTAATGGGGCTATTTCTTTCTCCAACTCATACAAAGCTTCAAGATCGCTCAAAATTACCAATAGCACTCTGAATAATATTGGGTCAATACAAATTTTGGAGCCACATTTTCAATATTCTGATATTGAACTTCATTATAAAGTTCAGGATAAAGAGACCTCAAAAATTAATATTTTAATGAAAGTTTTCTAAATTGACCAAAATGTTGGATTGAGATGTGCCCGGTGTGATTCACTTTCAGCCTTGCTCCTTCATAACAATGGGACAGGGTTGTAGCATTGACCAATTAAAGATGTCAATGGAGCTACATTATTGTATCTAGTAGAATAAATATGTATGTGACTGATTGTGCCTTGACCCATCTACTTTACTTGGCAAAAAGATGGATTTATAGGCAGGGAGAGGATGAGAGGAAGCAAAAGATAGAATGAAATAGAAATTGATTACATTGAACCTTAAAAATACCTGCCTCTTGTTCGGTCAGCCATTTTAGTATCTTAATGATACCTCTTGCTTTTACTTGTTTTGATTAATGCCCCATCTACAAAAGTAGTGCGGCATATATATATACATGTAGTGTTCAGGTCTGTTCGTCCGTCTGTCTGTTCATGTGTCCATCCATCTGTTTGATTGTTCGTCCCAAATGTTGCGAGAATTTGGCATTGTGTCTTTTGAACATATTCTTGTTTTATCTTTATTCATCAGAAATTCCATAAGTTTGAAAATTGGTATAATTCCATAAATGAAATTAATAATGCCATCTACAAACTTTTAGCTAGTGAGGATGAGAATATACATATAAATTTGATATTACCAAACATACTTTTTATCCAAACTTTCCACATATTATGGTATGTTCATTATCTGTAACAGTGCTTCCTAGTAAGGATAGTGATCTCTTTCCATTGTTATGCCATGAATTCCTAAGAGAAGAATGATCCAAACCTTTGATGTTGGCGATGGACAAAAAAACTGGGTTATTTTTTCATAAAGGATTAAATGCAAGGACAATATTCATATTTTTGGATTAATAAATATTCCTCGATCCCCGCAGTCATAAACAATAATTTGATTATTTGCCGCGGGGAGCCTAAATGCAGGAATGAAGATTAAACCAATTTGCTAATTGAAAATGTCACTTGGGCGTTTGTAACTAGTATTATTCTGTATCTAATGCAAAAGCTCCCTGATAACCTTGATGAAGTTCTGTAATTAAATTCATGAGCTTTTGGGACCTGTATATTAGGTCACAAAGCCCATCAATTAATTATTTTTTTTTAACCGGCAGATAATATTCTTTTTTGTATCTCAATAACAAAACTCATTAACAGACAAATGAGGAAAATCTATGACAAACTTTTACTATCAATTTGTTTGCATCTAGCTGAACTTGAAAGAATTTCAATCTGTGCTTGGGGTGAGGAAACTTTAGTGGTTAATTTTGGCAAATGATAAAAAACATAAATAAAAATGCATTTCCATGGCAACTTCAATGGAGGAGGTGTATTAAGTATGATTTATTAGCCTGTGTTAGATCGAGTAATTTTAGGACGATTAATTTTGCCACGGGCGAATTTTGTGATTGAAGTTGTCCAGCTGAATTTTATGGGAAAAATTATAGTCCTAGTCTAACATTATGTATATTGGACTGAGTTTTCAGAATATTGTATGTATTTGATGTACGGCTTTGATTATTTCCGAACAGAATTAAACCTAATATGTACATGTATCATTAAATTAAGTATTTTAAGAAGAATTAAGTGTCAAAATATTGTGATTTGCATGAGGAAAATCTGTTTGATTGGAACATCTGAGATTTCTAAATATTTATCTACATTTAAACTAAAATTTGGAAATCGGTGAATTGATCTTCAAAGTTCTGGCTGTTGTCATTGATGTTTATAAGCTAAAAAAGGAAATGAATTTTAGGGACTTATTATTTTCAAGTTTCAATATGTTCTAGGATAATTATTTACAAAGAAAGTTGAAAAATCAAAGTTGGTGTTAAATGAGTGTTAGCAAATCTATGAACAATTAAGTACATGTATAACTCTTGATGATAATTGGATTTATAGCTCATGAGATTAATGTACACCAGGGTTTTTTCAGACTAATATTTGAACAGTCCTTTTGTTCTGTGTGTATAAGCAAGTTCATTTACCATCTTCTTACCTTAGCTTGATGGATTTTAATATTATTATATAACATTGGCTTAATGGACAGATTTTACCTCAAATTCATATATTTCAACTGATATTTTGACTGATTACAGTGTTTGAAAATTGGAGAATTATCTCCCATAGTATAATATTTGGAATTTGATAACTATAAGAGATTTATCTCCCTTAGTAGAATTGGAATTTTATAACTAATAAGAGATTTATCTCCCTTAGAATAATTGGAATTCAATTACTATTAGAGATTTATCTCCCTTAGTACAATTGGAATTTGATAACAATTAAGCCATGTCTATTCAAGAAAAGAGACAGATTTTGATTAATCAGAAAAAGGCAGAACAAGTGGCGGAGAGACAAGTTGTTGTGACAGAGGCAGTGGTGCATGTCTCAGCCAACGAAACGGAAAATACCAGCAGTAGTGCTGAGGGACAAGGTTGGTTATTTTTTCAGAGTATTTTTATGCCTTATCAACAAAAGGAGGGGCATATAGTGTTCTGGTCTGTTCATGCGTTTGTCTGTTCACCCATGCGTCTAAAATTTTGGAAATATTTTTGTCAGTGAAAATTTGGGTTATTGTCAAATGATAATCAAGGTACATAATTGATTCTCAAATTAAGAATTTAGGGATATTTGCAGCATTTGGTAATCTAATTGATGTGCAGACATTGATTTGTGTTTCGAGCTTTCAAGAAAATGTCCAATATGTACTTAAAGGAATTCAGTTTTCTGTCTGTTCACGATCATAAAATTGTTCTGGAGTGTATGAATGTAACTGCTCTATGCCTTAAAAGAGTAAATCCATGAAATTCTTACAAGGTCGAAAATACACCTATAAATTTGGAAGGTATTTGGTCAAAGGTCAAGGTCTAACTACTTGAGAAATTTTTGAAAGGGTGAGGGATTCCAGCCTCAGTCCATTGTGAAGGAAAGGTTTTTTTTAGATCTATGCTGCACTAAAAAAATCCAAAGGACAGGAACACACCCTCTTGATCTGCAAGCCTTTTTGTTCTTTGATTTTTCCTAATATTGTGATTCTTATGCTAAAAAGATCAAACCGCAATGTGTATCTACATTAATGCAGTAAATGTTAACCTTAGGAACCTTTAGTTACAGTTATTGTTGTAAATTTTAGAGCTTGCACAAATGATATTTCTTTTAACTTTATTTTTTGGTTTTCAGCATGATTTTCACATATAGTTAATAGTAATTAATGTTGATTTGATTACAAACTGAAGCAAAGCAAGAAATAACCCCTCAAAGAATAGCTTCAAAAAGATATTCTTATTAGATGCACATCAATTTTGTAATCAAGGGAGATAATTTGTATTGAACCCCATATTTTAAAAGGAATTTTTACATGATATTTATTTATTCTGTGTAATAATAAAAATCCTATGTTTTTAAGTAAGACTTCTTAATGATTTAATAGTAATAATAGCAGTAATAGTGTATCTGATGGACAAATAACTGCCAAACTTAATACACTGACATCAAATTAACCTTCTCTATAATACAACAACTCAGTGATAGAAATGAAAAAAAAAATCTTGAAGCTATATTTGGGTTCCACAAATAGTTAGTAATTAATGTCTTTTATTTTTTTTAGAAGGAAAAAACCTCAACTTCAAAAGTTAGCTGCATATCAATTTATTAATCAAGGGAGGTAATTTTGTTATGAACCCCCTAATGGAATTTCCATAATTTTTATTTGTTCTGGGTAATTATAAGAGTCCTATATGTTTCTAAGTAGTATTCCATGTGTATGATTTAATTATTGGGTCTGTCTACAAAATCAAAAGTCAATAGGAACCCAAATTACTGAAAATAACAAGTTATGGATCTTGTGTCTAACATGATTGATTGATGTGGGGTCCCAAAAGGGGTTTCATTAATATTATTATATTTTTAAATAAAAAGATTATTAAGAAGTGAAGCTAATTTATTTTGTTTTTGGAGATCTAATAGTCTTTAAAATCCTATATATTTAGTGAAATATATATAAAGTATTAGAAATAAAGGAAATCAGGGATTAATGAAATAATTTGTCAGAAAAATACCCTTTTGTGGTCCTTCTACAGATTGGAGTTAAATTATTGGATATTAGTTTGCCTGTTGCAAATAATCTTTCTGAATCAGTTTTGTAGTATTTGCCTAAAGAAGGTTTGAGATTAATATAAAAATCAAAACTCATCTTAATTTCCTGGTTACATAAGTTTGAACTAGAGGAAAGATTATTTCATACTAGATATCAGAAAAGGAACATGTATGTCTTTTTGAGAAACATCAAAGGAGTTTGAATATCTTGAATTGAAAGTTTTGGTTTTGGATGTTTAGATTCATGTAGTGCATGGAAAACAAAACAAGAGGAATGAATATTATGCAATTTTTGGTGCAGTTGAAAACTCAAGTTCATGTTGGAATTTATGGATTCGTTCATGTTGAATTGACTGATTGTTAATGTGAAGAATTAATGTATGGACAACAGAAATGAATAGAAAAAAATTGTATTGTTTGAATCAGTTGGAAATATACCTTGCATAACTGTAATTTGATTTGTGTTTGGTTGTCAACATGGATTAGACCAATGGAGTAAATTTTGAGATATAACGATTACAAATATATTTTGACTTCATTCGGAATTTCAATAATTCTATGGCATTATTGAAAAAGAGAATAAAAAAAAACCAGAAATGTTATAATTTGTATCTTTATTGACTAGCAAAGAAAAAAGATACTATTTCTATTTGACGTTTGACCGATTTAATTAAGAAATGTGGAAACATGATATACATGTATACAAATTTTTGTTTCTATGGGAATTTAAGAACGTAACACTTGGATTTAATGTAAGGATAATGCAATAAAAAAGTGTAAAATTAGGATTTTGTTTTCCATATTTTCATATAAATGAATGAACAATAAGTACAACAGTGGAAACATGATGCCAATTTTATTCTAAAATTGTGAAATTGAGAAAAATGTGTTGTATCATGATTACTTATAAGTGGATTATTTTGGCGTCAATGTTTTAAAAGAGTGATAATTTTTTGCCGACACTATTTCGTGTTACCCTATATAACTGTAAATAAGGAAGATAGAATTTCTAAGGGCATGACACTTTATTTTTTATAAAACTGCAATTTGCAAGTCAATGATATTATTTGGAAAACAAGAGTTAATTTTGAAAGTGTCTTTTTTCTGCAGCTGAATACCACATATATAAGCGTTTCTTTCATATTGTGAGTGCAAGGAACTTTGAAAAAAGGCTTGATGTTTTGCATTCAGCTGCACACTGAATTTAGAATTTGGAAAAAAGCCTAAATTGTAAGCATTTTTTGTTGTTGATAATGTGGGCTTTGTTTTGACAGACAATTGCTAAACATTAGTAAATATAGCAATTAATAGAAACTGATTTTTAAAGGCTGGAAAACAATTGTTTCTCTGCATACTTTTTTAAACAATGGATGAAAGTAGAATGCTTGAATCTCGAGCTGGCTGGCAAAGCAAAAGGTCCAGTTCTTTAATGTCACAGTCAGCTAACTTTTCAGAGGATAGTAGATCTAGGCCGACTAGAAGATCTAATTCTGTGATGTCAAGCATGGAGAGTCTCTGTAAGTCTTAATTTTTAGACATTCATTGAAATGAGTACATAAAAAATTTTTTTTGTTAATCTAAATGCACATAGAAATGAGTCTTTAATTTGTGGCTGACAAATGGATCTGACGTTACAATTTGAGTTTGTGTTGTTGATTTCTATTCATTTGTTTGTGTGTTTTCATGTTATCTGTTTCTTTGTCCTAATCTCGTTTGTTTTTACTTGTTCTGTCTTTGCCCTTTTGGACTTTTGACACTTAATTCCCCATTGAATTTGGTACATGTATCTCTTTGATTCTTTGATGTTTCATATAGACTGAATTAGCTAAAGTATATCCACACTTATTAGCTAAGAGGTTTGAAGATTGACTAATGATCGATACATGATGTTTCACTGACTAAATTATATTTCATAATATTGAATTCACATTTTGTTTTGACATCAATTTATAGCTTTGAACTTTCTATTTGCTAACTACGTACTATATTGAATGGATAACTATAAGATTTGAACTGACATGAATGCTGCAGCCTGAGGCAGCTGCTGTCTTCACTCAACAATTGTTGGAAATGATTACTGGATCTTTATATTGTTTTATTCATGTTTTTCTTCATAACTTTATTAATATCACTTATCGTATTCTGCCATAGTAATTATCATTAATTTGGGTTTTAACTGACAGAAATGATTAAAAAAAATGACATTCCCACAGTGTTGTTAGGTCATTAACATTGTTGGATACTCTCAAGAGGGTCACTTATTGTATTAAAAAGTTTATGAGAAATTTATTGATGTAGATGCCTGGAACTACATTTAGTGAAATATACATTTTGTAATAAATCATCTTGTTATTATAACCCATTACTCTGGTGGATCCAGAAATTTTCAAACAGGAGAGCGTGCAATTTAAAAAAATTGTTTCATAATGTGACAGTTCCCAACCAAATTTTCCTGTCTAACGGGAGGGTGTGCATAGGCAAATTCAGGGGGACCCTAGAGGGCCCGGCCCCCTCTTTTGGCGGAAAAATTTGGTTCAATATATAGGAAATAATTGAAGCATGTCCAAAGGGGGCAGCCTCTTAGGCCAGTTAGTGTGCCCCCTCTTTTCAGAATTTCTGGATACGCCTCTGGTGTTGCACGGCATGTCGTTTCTAAATCTGCCTTTGCATTAGACACTAGAATGTAATGATATCTACATGTATTATTTCAATAGAATTGTACCCAGACTAGCTAAGTCAGACAAATGTGATGGATAAGACATGACAAAGCTGGAAATTTGGATTTTTTTGGAAGATTTAAAACCGGAAAAGAAAAGGCATATGTTGTTGCACAACAAGTTCAGTTTGGACAATGTAGGAATGAAGATCAATAAGAAAAGAAAAAGTCTGAGATTTTGACTCCCTGCTGAAGTATCACATGTATGACTTCATGTCAGACATTCTCAAGAGAGCTTATATTATGGTCAATTATTCTTGTATTATATGAAAATTGATTTCACTTGAGTCTTTTCAATGCTTTTTCATAAGATCATCATAATTATTTCAGTAAAATCAGGTTCTATTTTTGAAACTCCTTTATAATTATAGAATTAAAAAAAAAGACGTAAACATTTTTAAAGATTTCCCAATTAGAAATGTATGATTATTATATCCTAGAAATTTGAAAACATGTAACCTACATTATATAGTAAAATATGCCTTAAAAACAACATATAAAGTTTTAAGCAATATTTGAGGGAACAAAATTGGGGAACATCATGTATTTGATACACAAGAGATATACAGTTTTATCATTCAGAGAAATGGTCTTTTAAGAGTATATTTGGTCAATATATGATGCACTATTTTAAGAATCAATGGAAAAAATCTGCTTGTTGAAGGTTATATAAATCCAGACATTTTGACCCTCTGACTCATTTCACTTCAGAGGGGCTCATGCTTGTCACGATTCTTTAAATTTATATTCAACCAAAATTTCTAAACAATCAATCTTGATACTCTTCTGATAAAAAATATTCTTGTACATGTTAAAGAGTTATTCCCCTTTTTGGACTTTTTTATGATCCTGACTAAATTCCCAGACCACAAATTAATCATCTGTATATTGTATTTATTAATAACTGATATTAATAATAAAATAGCTGACTAAACTTACCAAATGTCAGCTCGACTCTCCATGGACAGAACATTCTATATGATAACTAATACAGACCACTTATTTGTTACGAAATAAGATATTCATTCAGGGCTATGAGTTTGAATTTGTTGATGTTATTTTGTCAGACTCTGACACTTACATATATAAATACTGGTATAAGTTGGAAAATAATTTGCCTGATCACATTTGGAAAATTTGTGTTTTGTAAAAGTCCTTTGTAACATTTTAGGACTTTCTTTTTTCAACACTGTGTTGGAGGCTAGCAAATTTTAAAGACATTCCTTTTTATGGCTTAGTTATATCAGTGAAAAATCTTTTTGAAGTGAATAATGTTACTATCTTATCTGAACAGGCGCACCAGTTGTAAACTCGGAACAATTTAAAAATGGATAAATTGGATCAGAACTTCATATTTTCATTTCTATATTTAAAGAACATGATATAAGAGATCTTTTTTAAAGGATCATAATAAAGTGATTGTTACGGAATAACTTCATAGTAAACTTATTGAAAACTTGGAAACTTGAATTTGGTTTTACCGTTTATATATGACAACATTAACTTGTTCAGACATTTTAACTTTCAAATTCTGCAAAGTTTCTGTAGCAAAAAAAACTCAATCTGTTGCTCCCAGTGAGTTTATAGAAATGGCAGAAGAATATGCTATCTTAGGGGAGGAAATAAAATCTTTTGTTCGATCAAGAAGTACTAGTGGGAGTGTGACATCGTCTGTTAATGAGGAGGTTAAGACCACACCGTCAGTTAATCGCAAAAAAATGTCTGTTAATGATGAAGTTAAGATTACTCCGTCAGGTAATCGTAAGAAGGTTCCTCTGGCTTTTACTTTATCTCAATGGGATTCAATAGATGAGACATGTAAACCAGTCATAGGCAAGGGTAAGATAGTAAAATTATGACTTTATGACTCAGGGTTTAAGGATGGTCACTCCAGAACTTTTTGATATCAAACAATTAAACCTTATGAAGTTTACAATTCTGTACTTGCCAAGCTATATTCTGTGGAGATAATCATGCATGTATGAATTAAATGTATTACTTGGATTAATCTTTCTTGGTTGTGAGATTTTTTTTAATATAAGTATTAAGTAATGACCGCAATATTTTATCTGTCTTTGGAAAAAATAATTTGGTACAAGAAGAAAAATAGAATAATTCTAAATCAGTTATATGATATATTTGAATTCCCTTGTTAAAGCCCCTTCAGTTCAAAAACTTTATCCATGATCATAATGATGGGATGGATAAAATTTTGAGATTATTAACAATCATTTGGGCATTTTATCCCATAATTTCATGAGTTTTATCTAAAGCAAGTTTTAATAATGCATCTTATTGATCTTGTAATAAATGAAAATTAATTTATTGTTGTTTGCATGAACTTGCAGTCAGTCAACTTACAGTGGATACAATTTTGTCTTATATCAAGACACTGGGTACTGAATGGTATAACACAAAAGGGCAATGTTAGGTTACACAATATCCAATTTTTACACAAAGAACTATGGGTGCATATGAGAACACACAGAATTAGGGTTTTGTTACCCATTTATTTTTGTCCATATACATGGCGTGATTTGTTGTTAATATGTGGATAAAAGATTTCTAATTCAGCATCTTCATCTTGCAGCTTAATTATCCTATGGTAACAGTAGGTGTTTGGTGTTTTAATGGTCTCCTGGCTTAAACTTTATACTGGGAAATGTGGGCAATTTTGCTTGTTTTCCCATTATTCAATTCAATTTTTTAAATAATTTTCAGATGGACCAATAAGTCTTCTAGAGACAACATACAACTGTAAAATGGACCTAGATACCGGTCAGAGAAACAGTGGGTCTAAATCGTCCCAGTCTCAGCAGTCCCTCCAAGAAATAGGCCAACCCAATGGGGATATTAACTTTGACGAACTCTGTAACGTCAAAAAATTGAAAGAAGATGAACTTTTACCCAGAATTAAAGAGATCGTTATGGCCTTAAAGGGTTTAGAGGACTATGATAGGGGCGAAGGGATGAAGCTGATTAAAAGTTTGGGGGATACGTACTGGGTCCAGGAATATAAAAGTATACGACATAAGATTGGGCATGTCATGACTGAATCTGGCTTTGCAGGTAAGGGTTTATTCAGATAACACAGATCTATTTTATGCCCCATCTACAAAAGTGTTCGTCTGTCCCAAATGTTGCATGTTGTAAGATGAGGCATTATGTTTTTGAGACATATTCTTGTCGACCAAAGCATCTCTGATGAGACCCCAATAGATAGAACATATGGGAGTTAAATGCTTCCATGAAAATTACTATCAGATGTTAAGACTCAGCTTGCAATCGCAACTCCTACACTGAAACTACATGCTAAAGAGAAATTTTGTACTGAAAACTTGGTGTGTAGCAAAAAACTCCTCTGTAACTACAAAGTACTTACTCAAAAGAAATTATATTGAACAGTTTGTAGAAAAACATAACATAAAATATGCGCTTGAGTTGTGCATTTTGGCGATGCAATTATCATTCTATATTTTAGATAGTGATTACTGTATACTAGTAGTGGACGATTTGTTGTGACACTCTATGCATGTAGTTTCACTTTGTCCATCCATGTTATTGCAATTGAACAATCTTCTGGAACATTATCAACTTTGTGCATTTTAGGTTAATACTCATTTCATTGATTAGCAAATCATTTATAACCACTGCATGAACATTATTATTTTGTTCGTATATTTTGTATACTATTATTTTGTTCTTGTCTGAGAGCAACTATTCCTATTTCTGAGGATGAGAACATAGTCAGATTAAACTCATCAATGTTAACTATACTCTTTATTTACTCTTTTCAGAAATAGCCATGAAGATGCTGACATCACTAAATAAGAAGGGAATATTTAAGAATGATGGAATATGGTTCCCTACATACTATACACTCAATACTCTGTGGAATTACTCAGATGCCAGTCTGGAGCTGGCTAAGGTAGGTATAGAAATACTATGAAGCCTGCTTAATCTGAATCTTGAACGGTGAAACTTGTCTTAACTTAACCCCAAATAAACCAAAAGCCTGTTTAAATCACACTGGGCCAAAATTAAAAGTATGTTTGTTCCCCCCATGTTCTCTAAAATGAATTGATGTGCATATAATAAAATTACAAGCAATTAATGATTTTTCTGTTTGAACCAATCCCCAAGTTATCATCAAAAGACCCATTTCTAGACATAGAAATATTAACACAAAAAGCACAGGAACAAACAGAAGCTTTGACAAGGATTCCAGGCTTAGGACAGGCACATATTAAAAGACGAGGGGTTAGACAAGTTTTTTTTAGCCCATCCTTCTCACTATTGATATTATTCTTAACATAGCACAAAATAACACAGAGTAAAAATCAAATTGATAAATATTCAATTCAACAAGAGAGAACTTGAGACAAAAGGACAACAAGAAAACAAAATCTGGATAAGGAGGATTTCTCTTGAGATCACTACCTGTTACTGACAGCTAGCAACTATTGACCGATGTATTAATAATCAATCAAGTATATCAATTTTAAGTCAGACTCATCATTTTAAACAATTAATGTTTTTGTGAAGAATCTTTACAAAAAAACGACGCAGTTGACTGCCGCAATGCTCAAAAATGAAACAACCATAAAATAAAAAAAAAAAAAAAAAAACATTTTAAAGTAAGTATCATGACACTTTTTAATGAAACTTGACAATTAAGGCATGACAGACATTACACAATAAATATTGAAATGAAACAAAGCAAAATGCTGTTATGCACCCTGAAGTCACAATTTCTCCTTGCAAATGTCTCCCATTTAGTACTTTGTATTTGTTCATTTGTTGTAGTCTGTGGCACAGTATGGTGGTGTAAAGTTTCTGACAATGAACTGTAAACATCAGCCTTATATAAATAACATGAATTCTAAGGTAGGTTGTACTAGTGCTAGATAAGGGGATACTGTAAACCAAGTAATTTTGCGTGCGATTTATATTCACAGATTTTGCAACGAATAGAAATTTGCGAAAAAATAGTCACAAATTAACTCATTTTCATAGTAATTCAATTGTTTTTACTACAAATCTCGAAAATAAATAGCCTTGAAGTAGGCTTGTGACACTGAAATGTCGAATATTGTAGTCGCAAAAATAAATTGGTTTACAGTATAGAACAGAAAAAGGGAGATAACTTAAGGGGTATTATTGGTGTCTTCTGGGTTTAATAAGGCACATTATAACACTTCATAGAGCATTGCAAAAAAAAATAAGAAAGCCAGAATACCTACATAAGCTGTTTTCCGAGAAGCGAAAATTTAAACAATCCAGAGACACCATGCAAAAATTTGAAATTATAAAATTACAATAAAGACTTTGTAAATTATAAGAATTACCATTTTTTACCAAATTGAAATGAAACTATGTACCAGGTATTGTAAATCATGAACAGTTTTCTCAGCAACTAATCTATTTATCATATTTCCCAATCAATGATATTGAGCTATTTTTGACTTTGACATTTTTTTGTTTGTTTTTCAGAATGTGTTTTATGTTGTAAAATCTTCCATGAGTATTCTACACAACATAGCTCGTAATTCAGATGTGCAACATCACTTCAAAGAGAATGGCACTTCTGATGTAAGTTTTTCTAGACACAGCTAGATCTAGAAGGGGCTTGATGGGCATGTACCCCCCAAAAACACTAAACAATATTGGGCCTTCTAACCCCCCCTCAAACTAAAGTACTGGGGCTGCCCCTGTTTTCATACCCACCACAAATAAACTTTGGAGGAAAATGTTTATATAAGAATTACCCTCAGAATTCTTCCTGTTCATTCCTTTGTCCACATATGACAACTTTTTGTCTTGCCTGTGACGAATAGTCGCGAAAGCAAGACATAGGTATAACTTTCCAGCGGCGGCGGCGTAAACTTTTTTGTAAGACTTTTGTGGACAAGGAATTGCTGGAAAAGTATAATAGCTAGGCATCTGATATTTGATATACAGACAGTTCAGGCTATGGTCTACACAACTGTTACCATGCTGTGTGACCCTGACCCCATTTTCACGCTCCAGTGACTCTGTGAACTTAGGTCTTTTTTTAGGCTGAAAACTTTTTTGCAAGACTTTTGTGGACGATGAATTGCTTGAAAAGTATAATAACTAGGCATCTGATATTTGGTATACAGAAAGTTCAGGTTATGGTCTATGCAACTGTCACTGTTGTATGACCTTGACCTCATTTTCACGATCTAGTGACTCTGTGAACTTAGGTCTTTTTTCAGGCCAAAAACTTATTTGTAAGACTTTTGTGGACAATGAATTGCTGGAAAAGTATTATAGCTAGGCATCTGATATTTGGTATACAAACAGTTCAGGTTATGGTCTATGCAACTGTTACCTTGTCATATGACCCTAACCCGATTTTCATGCTTCATTGACTCTGTGAACTTAGGTCTTTTTTCAGGCCGTTAACTTTTTTGTGAGACTTTTGTGGACGATAAATTGCTTGAAAAGTATAATAGCTAGGCATCTGATATTTCCTATACAGAAAGTTCAGGTTATGGTCTATGCAACTGTCACCATGTCGTATGACCTTGATCTCATTTTCACACTCTAGTGACTCTGTGAACTTAGGTCTTTTTCAGGCCGAAAACTTTTTTGTGAGACTTTTGTGGACAATGAATAGCTAGAAAAGTATAATAGCTAGGCATCTGATATTGGGTATACAGACACTTTTTGAAAGCTTAGGTAATTGATTTTAGTGAAGGTTGGCAGGCGAGACAAACTTTTAGTGGCCACACTTGTTTAACTACTTCATAGGTTTTAATGAAATTTTACATGAATTCCCTGTAGACTGTCCACATATTGTTGATTCATTTATTTTTGTGGGTACCAATTTTCCTGGTTTGATGAAAAAAGATCAGTTAAAATGTGGATTTTAAATTAGTGGTTTTGAAGACTGCAGCATACAGATCAATGTTAAATTTCCCTTTCGTGGGGCATCAATTTTCGTAGATAAAGGCCACCCACAAAAACCACGAAAATTAATACCCCATGAATAATAATGCAACCACTGACAGTATTACAACATCAATTACAGTCAAACCTGTTTTAAGAGGCCACCCTTGGGATCAGAAAAATTGATCACTTAAGACAGGTGGCTGCTTAATCCAGGTTTGTTTTTGTTGTTTTATTAAAGAAAGGGACAAAAAATATGTGGCTGTCTAAAGCAGGTGATTGCTTAATAGAGGTGGCCGCTAAGGCAGGTTTGACTGTACTGCTTAATTGTTTTTGATGAAAATTTAACAGGAGGGAAGTACATCATATGGAGATGTGATAGTGTATGTAGATATTTCATTGATCTTGGATGTCATTAATTTCAAGATTTTTTAACCTAATTTTTTTTTTCCAATTAAGAATTCATTATAAGGTGGGGGAATCTTTTGTGAGCTGAGTATTCATAGTTTTCTTTATTTTATTTAATTCTTTTATATATATTTATTAGGTGATGTTACATTTCTTACAATGTAAAGATGAACAAGAGATGTTAAAAATCATGGCCATGCTGACAATAGCTCATATTGTTGAAGAAGAAGAAAACGACAAACTCATAGATAATACAGGTATATAAAGGGTGTATTTAGATGGAGAGGGGATTAGAAATTAGAGAGGGATCCAGGTAAACAAGAGATGTTAAAAATCTAGCCATGCTGACAGCCTGACATTAGCTCATTTTGTTGAAGAGGACGTAAATGATAGGCTCAATGATAATACATTTATATACAGGGGGGAACAGAAAGAGGAGGTATTACCTCTTCAAGTTCCCATTGAGTGTTTGTATTTAAGTTGATTTCAGGAAAATTTTTGGTAAGATTTTATTAAAATTTGTTCATTTATAAACCATATCCAGAACAAAACATAAATTCTATGTCTTTTAAACCCATTATCATTTTGTATTAAGCTTTTAAGTTTACAGAATAAGTAGTTTATTTTAACATTATATATTTTCAGGTGCCATTGAAGGAATTATTAATTACACAAGTTTAGCATTGAAGAGTGAACGAGGGAGATATAAAGGCTTCACCCCTAATGAACTGATGGATGGATTAGGCAAACTGGCTGTCAATGATAAAAATAAATCAAAGGTATTTATGGTGAAAAGTGAAAATAGAAAAAAAACCCACAAAAATCTTGACCAAAAAGTGAAACCATATTACGATAAGTGCAACTCTTTAAGCATGTGAAAACAGATGAATAAACATCAAAATCTTGACCAACCAATAAGACCATATTACAATAAGTGAGTGCTACTCCTTATGCACGTAACAACTTTTTGTGGACCACCTACTGAAGAAGTGCACCATGTAGGCCAAATTTTTTACCCCTATCCATCAACTCAACAATTCATCATCTGACCAATTCATCACAGAGTTTTTCGAATCGGTTTTAATTTTTTCAGACCTTGAATGCTTTGAAGACCATTTTTAGCTCACCTGGACCGAAGGTCCATGTGAGCTATTGCCATCACTTGGCGTCCGTCGTCGTCGTCGTCGTCGTCGTCCGTCGTCGTCGTCGTTAATTTTCTTTGAAAATCTTCTCCTAAGAAACGACTGAAGGGATTGCTTTGAAACTTTGCACACTTCATCTATGGGATGTCCTCTACCAAGATTGCACAAATGGTGGCCGCCGTCCAAACAACATGGCTGCCGTTACTAAATATAGACCAGGGGGGTCAGACTACTGTTTTTGGCTTGTAAATCAAAAAGTATAAGAGATATATGTAATCTGATGTCACGTTACTGCTTCAGCATCAAAAGCTCTACAAAAGTCTTCATTGAGTCTAAGTTGTCAGATGACCCCTTATAGGAGTAACGGCCCCTTAAAGGTGAAAAATAGCATTTTTTCATGTTTTTGGATTATAGAATGAAAACTATTACAGATAGAGAAAAGTTGTTGCTTGCTTAAATGTTCAGCTCATACAAAAGTCTCCATAGGGTCGAAGTTGTCAGATGTCCCCTTATAGGGGTTACGGCCCCTAAAATAACGTGTTTTCATGTTTTTGGCCTATGGAATGAAAACTATAGCAGATAGAGAGAAGCTGTTGCTTGCTTAAATGTTCAGCTTATTTAGCTCTACAAAAGTCTCCATAGGGTCGAAGTTGTCAGATGTCCCCTTATAGTGGTTATAGCCCCTAAAATAATGTTCTTTCATGTTTTTGGCCTATAGAATGAAAACTATAGCAGATAGAGAGAAGCTGTTGCTTGCTTAAATGTTCAGTTCATTTAGCTCTACAAAAGTTTTCATAGGGTCAAATTTGTCAGATGACCCCTTATAGGGGTTACGGCCCCTAAAATAACATTCTTTCATGTTTTTGGCCAATAGAATGAAAACTACAGCAGATAGAGAGAAGCTGTTGCTTGCTTAAATGTTCAGTTCATTTAGCTCTACAAAAGTTTTCATAGGGTCAAAGTTGTCAGATGACCCCTTATAGGGGTTATTGCCCTTAAAATAACATTTTTTCATGATTTGGGCCTACGGCTACAGAATGAAAATAATAGTAGATAGTGATAAGCTGTTACTTGCTTAAATGTTCACCTCATTTAGCTCTAGAAAAGTCTTTATAGGGTCGACATCAAGACCAGGTGAGCGATTCAGGCTCCTGGGAGCCTCTTGTTTCCTATTACCTTACATGTAAATTATCAATATTTTCTGCAGGACATAGCAGTTTTTTGCTGGCAGGTCCTGCATGTCTGGCAAATTTTAAAACCTCTGTCATCAATGAAATACCTGTAGATAAGAGAACTATAAACTTTCCAATTTGAGCTCAGCCCCATATTGAATGTGTAAATTTGGAAAGATATTGCTCACGTTAGAGTACTGGTACTTTGAGGTCTTTCACAGAAGTGCGTATGTTGGAGTATGATGCCTTAGCAACACTTTATATGTTTAAATGGGCAATGAACATGAAAAGGGGGATAAAATGAACATAAAATTAAAAACGAAAGAATATGGAATATGTGCCAAAAAGACATGATCCACATATTAGAATATAAAATAATGATGAGAAATATTAAGTTTGGTTGGAAAACAAAGGAATAGTAAATTTGAAGACCACTGAATTGAGAAATTAGGATAAGGGGAAAAATTAGACTGTGATGCACTACTTGGCCGTCCACAGAGGGGTCTTTTACGTGCATGAAGTGTGGCATTCACTATAACAATAAGATATAGACAAAATTTCCATGACATCCTAGGATTCATAAACATGATTAGTAAAACAACCAAGGCTAATTAAAGTTACCCTTTGCAAGTTAAAGAGCCCTTTGTAGAGTTCTAAACGAGGGCCACCACAAAGGCCACACTTACAAAGTGCAAATTCAACTGGAGAGGGATTTATAGAAGCATAATGATTGTTTCCCAATCCAGGATAAATAAATTTGTATTAACTAATTGAGAAGTTAAAAAACTCGTCCAATAATTTGAAACAAGTTACGGTGAGGGAAAATTCCATGCCTTATATGCCTGTAAAGTTGCTATTATTTCGTTTCAGATTATAGATGCAGGAGCTTTGCCTTTATTGTTACAAATGTTAAAACATGAAAATTTAGATGAACAGAAAGTAGCCTCAAAGGCAATATGGACGCTATCGTTTGACAAAGATGTGGCACAAAAAATCAGGGATTTTGAAGATCTCCTGCCTACACTTGAAAAACTGACGGGTAGTCAGGACAAAGAGGTCGAGAAAAATAGTAAAGGAGCCTTGTTTGTCCTGAAGGGGGAGAATGAAGTTAAAAATCGTAAGTTTATGTTAAGATTGAGAAAAATAGTAAAGGAGGCGTCGTTTGTCCTGAAGGGGAGAATGAAGTTAAAAATCGTAAGTTTATGTTAAGATCAAGAAAAATAGTAAAGGAGCATTGTTTTTTCTTGAAGGGGGAGAATGAAGTTAAAAATCGTAAGTTTATGTTAAGATTGAGAAAAATAGTAAAGGAGGCGTCGTTTGTCCTGAAGGGGAGAATGAAGTTAAAAATCGTAAGTTTATATTAAGATTGAGAACAATAGTAAAGGAGCATTGTTTGTCTTGAAGGGGGAGAATGAAGTTAAAAATCGTAAGTTTATGTTAAGATCGAGAAAAATAGTAAAGGAGCATTGTTTGTCTTGAAGGGGGAGAATGAAGTTAAAAATCGTAAGTTTATGTTAAGATTGAGAAAAATAGTAAAGGAGCATTGTTTGTCTTGAAGGGGGAGAATGAAGTTAAAAATCGTAAGTTTATATTGAGGTCATGTAAGAAAATAATTAATTTCTCAGCAACATGAAAGTATGAAAGTTAAAGCTTTGTTTTATGCCCCACCTTAAAATACTCATGGACTAAAAAAAGGCTACATATAAATGAACTTGGATTGACCTATCTTATAAGCATCAGACATGCAAAGATGAAAACATAAAAATCCAAATTCACTAGCGACTAAGTTCAACATTCATTGATTGCAGAAAAAGCATATTGTGAGGTAAAGCATCTTATGTTTTGGACATTTTCATGTTTTCTTCTTTATCAACAGAAATTTTTATGAATTAAAATTAATGAATTATTAGGTCATCAAGCTTCTTTACCATATCATCAGTTGGATTTGGTAATGTCATAATCAAATGATTAAGAATAGGAAGAATAAGAATTTTAACAACTGATATTCTGCCAATAGCTGTCAGATTTCTCTTTGACCATGTATTTATCATCTTTTTAATCTGACTTAATTTATCCTTGTAATTCAAATCCACCATATTCTCTAAATTAACATCAAAGTGCACACCAAGGAGTTTGAATTTGGTGGTTCCCCATGATAGATTTCTATCCTGACACAACACATCATTACTATATTTCTTACTACCAATCCAAACCACATGTGTTTTAGAAAAATTTATTCTGAGTCCAGATATCTCAGCATACCAATCTAGTTCTAATAATGTTTCTTGTAGTGATTTCTCACTACCATCTAATAACAATGATGTATCGTCAGCAAACTGTGATAACTTATGTTCTACTTGAGTAACATTAATACCACTGATATCCTTGTTACCTCTAATCTTAATGGCCAAAATCTCTGCACATAAAATAAAAAGATATGGAGACAATGGATCGCCTTGCCTGCATCCCCGTTCAATTTGGAAAAAATTTGATAAATTCCCACCTTGTATGACAGCAGAGCTAATGTTGGTGTAAAATACTTTGACCCACTTAATTAATGAATCACCAAAGTTGAAAAATTGCAATACGCTTAACAAAAAGTCCCAAGAAATACTATCAAAAGCTTTCTCAAAGTCAATTAATAGCAATAGCCCTGGGATATCTTGTTCCTCTGTGTATTGTAGAATATCATATATCAATCTAATGTTGTCCCCAATATACCTCCCACTTATAAACCCTGTTTGATCTAAATTTATCAATTTATCTAATACAGTTTTAACTCTGCTGGCAATTACCCCCGACCCAATTTTATAAACAGTATTAAGAAGTGAGATAGGACGCCAGATTTTCAGGAAATGTCTAGGTTTATTTTCTTTAGGCAAGCAAGTAATAATGCCCTGTTTCTGAGTTACAGAAAGTTCACCCTTGTTTAAACCATAATTCAAAGAATTTACAACAAAATGTTTCAAATCCTTCCAGAAAAATTTGAAGAATTCTGTGGAAAATCCGTCAGATCCAGGTGTCTTATTATTTTTCATTTTCTTAAGAGCATTAAAGGCCTCTTCTAAAGTTATCTCCCCTTCCAAAAGCAATTTTTCCTCATCTGTTAACTTAGTAAAGTCCATATTGTTCAAAGTTTGATTTAAATCATCTACTGTACAAGTAGAGTTGTTACTAGTGTACAAATTTTCATAAAAAGATTTTGCTTCCTTCAAAATATCAAACTGATCTGTTACTATAGTACCCCCTTCTTTTTCTACCTTAGGTATAATCTTACTAGTAAAATTCTTAGATTCTAATCCACAAAAATACTTTGTCGGCTTCTCCCCCTCTTCTATCCACTGAATTCTAGATCTGACCAACTTTCCTTTCATTTTATCTTTTCTTATGTTTTCTAGTTCTTTCTTTTTATTTTCAAGATTATCTAGTGAATCATTATTTACTGAGCATTCTAACAAATCTATTTCTTCTAATAAATTCCGTTCCCTTTTATCCCTTTCTTTCTTTTTAAAACTGGAATATGAAATGGTCTTCCCCCTCAATTCCATCAAAAGAGTGTCTAAAAATAATTGATCATCAATAGTGAGCTGTAAATTTTCATCATCAATATCACTTAAGTTGTCTAGATTATAGACAAGGGCTGAATATTGTCTCTTGACATCCAAAATCTTGTCCTTTACAGAGTTCACATAATCTATATCACCAAGCAAAGAATTGTTAAACTTCCACAAACCCTTACCCCTAATGAACGGGTTAAATACTAATTCTAGTATTACCATAGAATGGTCTGAACGGTAGCTAGGTTCAATCTTACAGTTTCTTAGATATGTTAGCATGCTCTCAGTACAGAGGAAAAAATCCAACCTAGCTTGTTTAAATGGATTTCTTCTTCTCCAGGTGTACCTATGTAAAATAGGAAATAACTCTCTAAAAGGATCAATTAAACTATACTGATCAATAATGTCTAACATTTTCTCCCTTGCATTTGGGTTATTGATATTTCTATAGTTACAACAATCTATATTTGGATCTAATACCAAATTAAAATCACCACACATAATAAAATTTTCATTACCAAAGCCTTCAATAATATCCATTAGTTTACTAAAGAAATCAGGGGTGTCAACATTTGGACCGTATACAGTAACTAAAGTAATCTTTTCCTTTCCAATAATGATATCTAATACTAAATAGTTTCCATTTACATCCCTTTTCTCTTTTAAAACTTTAAATTCAAAAGTATTATTAAAAAGAAAAGCAACACCTTCATATGGAATTCTTCTGTTCATAGAGTGAAAAAAGATGTGTTACAAAATAATTATAGTAATGGAGGCTTGAAAATGATCAACTTGTCTGCTTTTATTTTGGCATTGAAATCCACATGGATTAGAAAGATATATCTTAGAAATTGCAACTGGTCAGACACTTTATTTGCCATTTCCAATTTAGAACAGGAAAAATTGTTAAAATTTGGAGCTAAATATGTAAAGAGTAAAAATATCAGAATTTCAAACAAGTTTTGGCAAGATGTATTTAATGCTTGGGACACCATAATAGAAAAAGAGAAGGACAATAGTTGGGAATATTTTCTAAGTAGCCCACTCTGGTTTAACAAATTCATTAAAATTGAAAATAAATTTGTTTTTTATGAGGACTGGTTTAAAAAGGGTATTATTTATATAAATGATGTATTGGATGAAAACGGAAAGTTTCTCTCCTTTGAAGACTTAATAGAAAAATTTGGTGTATCTAGAAATGTAATGAAGTATAATAGTATCATTTCAGCTTTAAGTAAAGCTGGGAAGCTTTTTGTACATGGGGACTTTAAACTTCAACAACCTTTTATTCCATCTATTATTAGGACTTTTTTGAAAAATTCTAGAGGTACCCAAGATATGTACTCCATTTTAATTAAAAATGAAATTATTCCAACAGGTCAGAAGAAATGGAGTTATATTGTTGATGTTGAAGAATCTCAATGGAGAGAAATTTTCAGTTTACCATTCAAAATTACAAGAAATACAAAGCTACAATGGTTGCAATTTAGAATTAACCATTATATTTTGGCTACAAACAAATATCTGTGTAAAATAAATGTTGTGAATGATCCTAATTGTAATTTTTGTAATGATGAGGAGGAAACAATTGAACATTTATTATGGAATTGCGAGATTACGCAAAACTTTTTGGAAGAAGTTGATCTTTGGTTTTTAGCTCACCTGACCCAAAGGGTCATGTGAGCTATTGCCATCACTTGGCGTCCGTCGTCCGTCCGTCCGTCGTCCGTCGTCCGTCGTCCGTCGTCCGTTAACTTTTTCAATCGTTAACTCCTCTGACACCATAAGTCCAATTGCAGCCAAACTTGGTACAGTTGTTAATTGGCATGGGTGCTTCAAAACTATCGTTTGGATTTTTGATTCATAAAAAAACATGGCCGCTGTAGCTAAAAATAGAACATAGGGGTAAATTGCAGTTTTTTGCAAATAACTCAAAAACGGTGACAGATATCAAAATTCTGGCAAGGGTAAAAGTGATCAGCACCTCAAGATCTACCTGCCCTGAAATTTTTAAGAAGATCCAACAACTGATGTAGGAGTTATTGCCCTTTTTCTGGAATTTTTCAAAATTTTTCACCTATTTAGCCCTATATCTTAAAAACTATACAAGATATTTCAAAAATTTAAAATGCATATGATTAAGCACATCAAGATCTACATTTCATGTAATTAGGTCAAAGCTGTAGGATCATGTATTTTAGGAGTTATGGCCCTTAAAGCGTCAAAATTTACCGTTTTTCATTAGTTTTCTCCTAAATTTCAAAGATTAACTTGTCTAACACCATAAGACCAACTGCATCTAAACTTTGCACACAAATTCAAGAGCATATCTGCTACAATTCTATCGTTTGGATTTTTGATTCGTCTAAAAATAAGGCTGCCATGGCTAAAAATAGAACATAGGGGTAAATTGCAGTTTTTTGCTAATAACTCAAAAACGGTTACAGATATCAAAATTATGACAAGGGAAAAGTAATCAGCACCTCAAGATCTACCTGCCCTGAAATTTTCAAGAAGATCCAACAATTGATGTAGGAGTTATTGCCCTTTTCCTGGATTTTTTCCAATTTTTTTCAATTATTTAGCCCTATATCTTGAAAACTATACAAGATATTTCAAAAATTTAAATTGCATATGATTAAGCACATCAAGATCTACATATCATGTAATTAAGTCAAAGATGTAGGACCATGTCTTTTAGGAGTTATTGCCCTTTAAGTGACAATATTTACCATTTATCAGTACTTTCCCCCTGAATTTCAAAGATTAACTTGTCTGACACCATAAGACCAACTGCATCTAAACTTGGCACACATACTCAATAGCATATATGCTACAATTCTATCGTTTGGATTTTTGATTCGTCAAAAAATATGGCTGCCATGGCTAAAAATAGAACATAGGGGTTAAATTGCAGTTTTTTGCTAATTACTCAAAAATGGTTTCAGATATCATAATTTTGTAAGAATCAAAAGTGATCAGCATATTAAGACCAACCTGTCCTGAAATTTTGAAAAAAGATCCTACTGCTGATGTGGAAGTTATTGCCCTTTTTCGTAATTTTTGCCAAATTTTGCACTTATTAAGCCCTTTATCATGTTTATCTCGAAAACTTAATAAGATAATTCAGAAATCTAAATCGCATATGGCTAAGCACAATAATATCTACAGAATATGTGTATCTGTGTATTTCAGGTGAGCGATTCAGGCTCCTAGGAGCCTCTTGTTATCAAATGGGATAAGTATCCTATTTACGAAAAACACTTTCATATTTGGAAACACATCAAGGGTTTTGGATGGGTATGCCTGTAATCTTATTTTACTATGTATTAAACAATATATATATAACACAAGGTATTTTAAGAAGAATTTGTCTTTACAAGCTGTTATTAATAAACTAAAAGATCTATATAATATAGAAAAGTGTATTGCAGTTAAAAATAAAAAAATAGATTTCTTTAATAGACAGTGGAATCCTTACAGGTTCTTGGAATAATATACTATTAATAAGATAAACTCTTTCTGTAAAAATTGTTATGAACATCACATAATATCACAACAAAATTTCATCAGACATTTATCTAAAAAATTTTGTTTCTTTTGATGTTTTGTTTAGTTTTTTTTTTTTGTTTTTGTTTTTTTTGTTCTTTTTTCTTAAAAAAATTACTATTATTTCTGTTCTTTTCCTGTCTATTTGTTTTTTTTTTAACCAAAAAAAAAAAATCCTTTTAGTATACACTAGTTCTTTTTAATCTTTCCTCTTCCACCATATTTATACTTTTATTAGAATCTGTATACTTGTACTATGCAATTATGAGGAGATCTTAAGTGTGATATGACATTTGATAAATACTGAATGATATTCTGTGACGTTCAACATATCTCATACAGGTTATATATGTTTGTCATACAATGATGTATTTTACTAACAAGTACTAACAGCTGTATATTATATGCTACTAATGTTAACGAGGCCGGGATAAGGTACCGGTACTTTATGTTTTCAACTAACAAATGTACAGATTTCAATAAAAATATCACAAATTAAAAAAAAAAAATTAATGAATTAACTCCCTTTAAGGGGGCTCGAGGGTCTAAATTTGTAATTATAGATTTTTCTGTAATTTGGCACATTTATAGTCCTTTGTGTATGGATCAAAATTATGCAATAAAAAATGGGGGTCACCGTTCATTTAAGCCCGCTATTGAGGTTCTCAAAATAGGCTATTACCCATCTATTTTATATAGATTATATAGGGAGAATGACAATTTAAAGCTGAAAAATGAAATAGAAAAAAATCTAAACAACAGATTTTCTTCAAATTTGCAAAGAATGTGTGTTTTAATGCATTCTTCAAATTGAATCAATAAAAATTTGGGGTCACCGTACAAATAAAAAAATTGAATTAAAAAAACTGTAGAAATTTGGCATTTTTCACACAAAATATAAAGAAAATGGGGATTTCAATGTAAAACATGGCATACAGAAAGAACTGAACAATAGAATTTCATCAAATTTGGACAGAAGCTGTGTTGTTTAATGAAATCAGTGACGATGTTACAGACATTTGGTGGATTGACCGATACAATACCGCTGCGCAAAAAATATGCGCAAATTTAGACCCGCGAGCCTCCTTAATTAACAGTTTCTTTGTGTCTCTTTGTTAAATTTAGATAACAGTTTGGTTAAAATTTAGTTTTTAATTTTATTTTTATTGTATAAAATAAGCATGATAAGAGAACAGTCTCTTTAGTTTAAATTATCTTACAAAAGTTAAAATTGTTTGCCATTTATCTTTATAATTCATTTTGTATAATCCTCAACATGTTCAAATTACAGTTGACTTCATTATTCTTTAAAGAAGCAGAGGTACCAATGGGGCATCCAAATGATAAAGTCTGAAAGGGCAGAGACAAAACCAGTTAACACAAACAAGGACAGGATGAAAAAACAGACAACACATTAAACACGGAAGCACAAACAATACTGAATATCAATAAACAACGCGAACTCTAGTCGTAATGAGAGTGTCCTAAGCCAGGAATCTTTATCAAAGCTTATGTTTGTATTTAGTCGAATTTTTAGCTCACCTGGACCGAAGGTCCATGTGAGCTTTTACCATCACTTGGCGTCCGTCGTCGTCGTCGTCGTCTGTCGTCTGTAAACAATTTTTCAAACGTTAACTTGTCCGACACCATAAGTCCAATTGCAACCAAACTTGGTATAGTTGTTTAGTGGCATTATGTGTATAAAACTATCGTTCGGATTTTTGATTCGTAAAAAAACATGGCCGCTATGGCTAAAAATAGAACAGGGGGGTCAAATACAGTTTTTTGCAAATAACTCAAAAACGGTCACAGATATCAAAATTCTGGCATAGGGTAAAAGTGATCAACACCTCAAGATCTACCTGCCCAGAAATTTTCAAAAAGATCCAACAACTAATGTAGGAGTTATTGCCCTTTTTCTGGATTTTTTCAAAATTTTGCGCTTATTTAGCCCTATATCTTGAAAACTATACAAGATATTTTTAAAATTCAAATTGCATATGATTAAGCACATCAAGATCTACATTTCATGTAATAAGGTCAAAGCTGTAGAACCATTTCTTTTAGGAGTTATGGCCCTTGAAGCGTCAAAATTTACCATTTTTCATTACTTTTACCCTGAATTTTAAAGATTAACTTGTCTGACACCATACATCCAACTTCAACCAAACTTGGCACAGTTGTTTAATAGCATTAATGCTACAATTCTATCGTTCGGATTTTTGATTCGTCAAAAAATATGGCCTCCATGGCTTAAAATAGAACATAGGGGTCAAATTACAGTTTTTTGCAAATAACTCAAAAACGGTAACAGATATCAAAATTCTGATGGGAGACAAAAGTAATAAGTATCTCAAGATCTACCTGCACTGAAATTTTCAAGCAGATCCAACAAACGACATAGGAGTTATTGCCCTTTTTCTGGATTTTTTCAAAATTTTTCACTTATTTAGCCCTATATCTTGAAAACTATACAAGATATTTCAAAAATTCAAATTGCATATGATTAAGCAAATCAAGATCTACAATTCATGTAATTAGGTCAAAGCTGTAGAACCATTTCTTTTAGGAGTTATGGCCCTTAAAGCGTCTATATTCACAATTGTTTATTACTTTTCCCCTGACTTGTCTGAAATGGTAAGACCAACTGCATCTTAACATGGCACACTGTTTGATAGCTTATATGCTACAACTCTATCGTTCATTTTTTTGATTCATAAAAAAACATGGCCACCATGGCTAAAAATAGAACATAGGGACAAATTTCATTTTTTTGCTAATAACTCCAACTGGTTTCAGATATCAAAATTGTGCAAGTATCAAAAGTGATCAGCATATTAAGATCTACCTGTCCTGAAATTTCGGAAAAGATCTGACCGCTGATGTGGGAGTTATTGTTCTTTTTCCTAATTTTTGACAAATTTGCACTAATTAAGCCCAATATCTTGAAAACTTACCAAGATATTTCATAAATTTAAATTGCATATGGTTATACACAATAATATCTACAAATATATGTATCTGTGTAGTTCAGGTGAGCGATTCAGGCTCTTGGGAGCCTCTTGTTGTTAATTGTTCTTTGTCAAGAAGAGGGTCTTTCAATGCACTTTGGGATTGGGCTTGAATCATATGTATTTTATTTTCAATCCAGGGGCCAGTTGAAAAACAGCGAGCAGCGACCGCTGGTCACATTGAAGGCTGCTGGCTGTTTTCCATTGTGGATATTTAAAATATACGTTTATAATGTAGGTTGTGTCGCATACACTTATTCCACATCTCATTTTCTTCTATCAGGTGCTCTGGAAGAGTAAGTGGTTCCTACCTGCTATAGCAAACTTGTCATGCTGCAAAATTCCAATACAGTGTGTCAAATCCGGTAAAGGAAGACAAAACAAAACCCTATGACAAACCAACATCTGCAATCATCTGAGAGATGGAAATCCCATATTTGTCTATGAGCGCATACTGTCTACCGTTAAATTTCTTGAGTGACCACAGCAAGTGGAAGTTGGAGGCTTGGCACCATTTAATCTGGTTCAATCTGCCCATTCTTTTTTTAAAATGTTTGTATTAATTTAGAAGTATCATGCACTCTTCAACTTTTCTGGTTTGTCTTTAGCTTGTTTTTGCCTTTTCATCTTGGACATTTGAGATCATTCACATTGAGTTTTAGAAATTTTGTTTTACTTTTGTTCTGTTGTGTTGGGTTTTTATTTTTTATTTTTGAACAGATTTTTCAGGGTGAAGAATCCTCACTCAGGTTGAAAAATGTTGAATGTTGGGTGAATGGGCAGCGGGTGGGGAGGAAATTTTCCAAACCATTTTTTTTAAACAACTACATGTACCAGCAGTAATCACAACCACTTATTATTTAATATTCAGCTTTAGGGTGGGGTGCCTCAATGTTGGATTGAATTTCAGGTCTATGGCTAACCTTCCTGTTTAACTAAATCTTGCCTTTTTCGACTTTGACAAATTCTTTTAATATTTCATTGTAGGTCCTAAATCATCTCGAAAGACAAAGAAACATATATTCATCAGTTATTCATGGAGCGAAAAAGAATTAGTATACAAACTGAAAGATAGACTTAAGGTATCTTCAATGATAATAGAATTTATTAGCCGAGTTGCAATGAAGTTGAACTCGGCTATTGTTATGATGAGTGCTGGCGGCTGGGTGTGCAGGTGTGCGGGCGTGGGGGTGTAAACTATTGGTTTCCGGACCATAACTCAGAATGTTGTGAACCGATTTAATTGAAACTTTGATAAATTGTTACATACAATAATAGGAGTAACCTTATAGATTTTGGGATAAATTCTTTCAAGGTCAAGGTCACAGCAACAGAAATACGTTAGAAAATTTCTTGAAACAGTGGTTTCTGGACCATAACTCAAAAAGTTTTGAACTGATCATATTGAAACTTTGAGATATTGTTACATACTATAAGAGGAGGAACCCTATCAATTATGGGATAAATCCTTTTAAGGTGAGGGTCACAGCAACAGAAAAACGTTAAAAAATTTCTAGATTAGTGAATTCCGGACCAAAACTCAAAAAGTTCTCAACTGATTTTAATGAAACTTTGCTATTCTGTTACATACCAAAAGACAAGGAACTTTATTGATTTTGGGCTACATCTGTTCAAGGCCGCAGCGACAGAAAAACGTTAGAAAATATCTTGAATTAGTGGTCCCAGACCATAACTTGAAAAGTTTTGATTTGATTTTAATTTAACCTTGCTATATTGTTACATACCATAAGAGGAGGAACTTAATTGATTTTGGGCTACATCTGTTCAAGGTCAAGGTCAGAGCGACAGAAAAAACGTTAGAAAATTTCTTGAATTAGTGGTTTCTGGACCAAAACTCAAAAAGTTCTCAACAGATTTTAATGAGACTTTGGTATATTGTTATTAATCATAAGAGGAGGAATCTTATAGATTTTGGGGTAATTTCATAGAAGGTCAAGATCACAGCAGCAGATAAACTTAATGCCTGTAATAACCAATTATGTTAAATCTTAAAATGAAGACAAGGAAGGTTTTGGTTATTAAAATGCAGCAACTGGGCTTTTGCACCCATGTGTATATTGATTTTTTTATAAGTGTTACATTATAGCAGAAAGATTTTACTGAATACATGGTCCATTGGTATCTCTAATGTGACCATCAAAATAATTTCAATGTAAATGTTTGATTATCAGATGACATGATGTACTTAGTGACTAGCAAAACTAAATAAAAAGATATTTTTGTCTCAGCAAAATATCTTTTCACAAATTGTTAATAATTGGTATTTAGCATCAGCAAGGAATCCTTTATTGTGGTATTTGATTCCAGATAGGTTGCTAACTTGCTTCCTGTAACCAATACCTGCCATTTTTTATCTTTGACCTATTTTTCTTCGTATTTGTAGCAAGAGGGCATAGAGATCTGGATTGATATTGAACGTATGGGAGGGTCTACCTTATCTGCCATGGCAGAAGCCGTAGAAAATGCTTCAGTGGTCCTCGTCTGTATGTCTGAAAAATACAAACTGAGTCCTAACTGTAGATTAGGTAAGTAAAGAAGTCGGGGGTCACATTGGGGTCAATGGATAGGGGTTGAACTTTATCTGTCATGGCTGAAGTAGTAGAGAATGCTTCAGTGGTCCTTATCTATATGTTTGAGAAATGCAAACTTAATTCTAACTGTAGATTGGGTAAATACAGAGGTCAGAGGTCAGGGGCTTCACTTTACATATGTATAAAGTGCCTTCCAAAACCCAAATTTATTTTTTCCTGGAAAAGCCCTTTCCTTAATACCTTTTGTAGAATTTAAAAATAGCCTATTTTTTGGTTGCCTTTTTAGAGGCAGCACTTTAGATATGTATAAAGTGCCTTCCAACACCAATAAATATTTTTCAAGGAAAGCCCTTTCCTAAATACCATTTGCAGAATTTAGAAATAACCTACTGTGAAAGTACTTAAATTCATGGGTATCAATTTTTGTGGATTGAGAGGAAATTGCACATTCCTGGATTCATTAATTCGTGGTTTAAACAATTCTTTATTTAAAGCCATGTTTAAATCTCTGTTGGTTGGGAATTTAATTTTGTGGTTTGCCTGACCCACGAAAACCACAAAAATTAGTACAGTATCTGAAATTTTTATTAACTTTGCAGAGGCAGAATATACATTCCAGTGTAGAAAAGAATACATACCTCTAATGCTGCAGAAGAACTATCGCCCTGATGGATGGCTAGGGGCTATACTTGGTGCTAAACTTTATTTCGACTTCAGTGGGAAGTATCCCTTTGAAAAACCTTGGAATGGGTTAATGAAAGAACTTAAAGGCACTGGAAAACTGGACTCAGTGGAGAAAAAAACAGGTATTTAAAACTTTTTTCCTTTCCAAATTAGGTTTACTTTAGGTTACCGTATTCCCTATTTTCGTAAATAGTGAGTTATCTCCCATTTACAAGAGTTGTCCTCCATTACAGTAGGTATATTACATTGCAAGGGATGGGAAAAATAAGGTTTTTATTTTTTCTAAATTATTCAGAGAGCTTAGCTGACCCTATCAGGTTATGAAAACATTTTAAATGTCTTTTTAAAAATAATCATATTTAACTTTTAGAAATTTTTTTGACAAAAAATCTTATATTTCTACACAGTAACTAGTACAAAATACCTTCTGGAAAGAGAAGACAACTCTGCAAATGGGAGATAACTTACCATATACGAAAATAGGGAATTTAGAAGATAATGAGATATGGAATACATGTAAAGGAATATAGTATGTGATGACAACATACATATATCAGTGACAATTTAAAAATTACAATGAAAACTAGCCACCAGCCTTCCATGCAACCAGAAGTTGCTGTTTGCTGTTTTGCTATTAGCCCTTGATTGGAAAAAGACCACTTTCTGTATGTACAGCAATTAACATTAAGACACCAAGTACAAACATAAAATTTGATTAAGATTCATGATCTAAGTTACTTTTCCATAGAAAAGTGTTGTATCATCATGAACATTTTGGAGGCAAAAGAACCCCTTAATTTTTATGCCCCTTCAACAAAAGTAGGGGGCATATAGTATTTGGGTCTGTTCGTCTGTTTGACCGTCTCAAATGTGGGGATATGTTGCATTATGTCTTTTGGACATATTTTTGTTTTATAACTTAGATTCAGGTTTGATATTAGTTTTCTGGTTCACACATCTAATAGATACAACTGGTGATCACTATGGCTTTTCATTCCTCATATTTTCCTAATATATTTTTATTGTAGATACAACAGATGCCCATGCAGTAGCTGTCACTTCAACGATGTCCCATTCAGCTCCAGCCTCCTCCAATCTACTTAAGATGAACAACGATGATGTCAGCGAGTGGCTATGCTCTAATAAGCTGGACGGCTGTGTTCCTTATTTTGCCCAGTTCAATGGCAAGCTATTGCACCAGTTAAAACAAATAAAAGATGAGGTATTGATATGCTAGTATTCAAATTTATCTTCTGCAGCTTCATTAATTTTTGTGGAGTATCAACATTCATGGTTTTCATAGGGGGGATGCTGATCCTTGGAATTTGGTTCCCCACAAAGGGAAATTATGTCTCCCCCCACTTTTGTAGGGGGACGTATTGTTTTTGACCTGTCCGTCTGAAAGTATGTCATCGCAATTCTCTGAAACTACTGATACTGAAGTGAATTCAATGAAACTTGGTATATGGGAAGGACACCATATGTAGTTGTGCATATTTTGATCCTCAAATTTTTGTGGGAGTTACGGCCCTTTGAACTTAGAAATTGGCTGAAAATCCTCATTTATCATTTTGTCAGCGCAACTTCCCTGCAACTACCAGCATTATTCCTATTGTGTCTCACAAACCTTTTGTGTTTTGTGTTACTATATTGGACCCGAAGATTGCATATGAAGAGTGAGGTTTGATGCCATAAAATCTGGTTTAACCCACAATTTTGTTTGAAACAACTGTACTTAGTCAGAACCATAGCAATGTTCAATTTCTCATAACAAAATGTGTGTCTTTTTCTCTAGAACATTTAAGATTTTTCATCCAAGTTATGAGGTAGTTTTGTTCCATAAATATACCTTTATTATACAGTTATATTAGCATTATGTTTATGATTGCAGGCTCCAGAATTCTACTATCAGTGCTTGGAAAAGAATTTGAAAATGAATTTAGTGGAAATTCTGACATTTACTGAGGCATTGCTCAGATTGTAAACAAATCATGTTGCCATAGAAACTATTAATTCAGGAAGTAGTATTAGTGGCTTGCAGACAGGATGTAGAATTATGAAGAGTTTCAGGATGGTTAAACAGACAAATGACCTAACGCCACATTGTGCTGATTGATTCAATGCATTTTTAAAGTTGCATTTTTTTACATGTGTCTGTGTCTGTTTTCAAGTAATGTCTTATTTATAAAAAACACTAATATGTAAAATACTTTTGTCCAAACCCTGAATGGACTTTATCATTACCCTGCAATATTGTATTTTTGTTTACATGCCTGGGAAACTCACAAGTCGCAACCAAATATTGTTACCCGGAAGTTTATTGAAACTAAGGGAAAGAACACTTTATGCTAGAATCAGAGAATGTCACTCCATGTGAATTTGTCACAGATCTTAATATACCAAAAATAATAGTTAAGTCTGTATTTTAAGCCAGAAATAGTTTTTATATTGTCAAGGCGATTCTATTAACCAGATTTAAGGAAAGATGTAATTTAACGTAATTACATGTAATTGAACAAAATAAAATGTTTTTGCTTTAATCACAATTATTCAACAAATATACATGGAGTGACATTCTTCGATTTCTCAAATTTATTCCATTAAATGTAAATCACAAAATTCGGGGTCCCGGAATTTTGGTGCGACTTTCGAGTTTCCCAGGCATGGTTTATAAGGATCATAAGCTCCTTCAATGATTAACTTTACATGTACATTGTTTGGATGATAAAAGGTTTCAACCATTTTAAATATTACTCTGTGGAAGCAATTAGTTTTTTCCTATACTTACATCCAGATGGGGTTCTAGGGGATTATATCCACCATTTCCTTGTTAAATTTTGCTATTTTTGTGCAGGTTTCGGCAAAATTTGCATAGAACCCTATATTTTTTAGAATTGGATTTGGGTGAAAACTCCCCCCTTTTCCCCTATTGAAAATTCCTGACTTTCCTTTTAAAATAATTACAATTATTAATATTTGAATATGTTATGTTAGGTGTGCCAATACCTGAATCAATACTATGTATTGGACAAACACTTACTATCTTTTTCACTGTTTTCTTTTTTTCTTTTTATTTTGCCAAGTATATGTATGTCAATATATTATTACTTGAAGAATAAAGCATATTAAATGTTTATTCAATATCTACACACAGTTGTGGCAGGTCTTCATTTTTGCTTAGATAATTTTTGGTTAGTAAAAAGTGACTTTTAGGCCATGAGAAATAATTCCTAGATTCTCATCCCAATTTCTAAAAAATATTGGGTGGGTGGGCGATTTTTTTTCCAGTATGATAAAATATGCTGCCATTTTAAAAGAAATTGACCAATTATTAACATAATTTTCCAAAAGAGCAAAATATTTTTTTTAGGGGGTAAAAAAATTGGGGCCAAAGGGGATGAGAATCTAGAATATCTTTTATATTGGCTTTATACCAATATGAATGTCAATACAAGAATTTTTTTCCACCAAATGAATAGCATTTTTTTTAATATGACTCAATAGAACCTTATTGTATTCCATTGAAAATTGAAAATTGTATCTCTCAGATGTTGACTCATTTATTTGGCAAATTTGGGTGTTTTTTGTTTACTTTTATTTTGTATAAATATAAGAATTACTCATGTGTGTAAGTCAAGATTTTTTAATATTACAATTGTAAAACTTCATGGTTTGGTATTTCATAACTTGAAAATTGATATTATTGTTTTGTTTTGTTATGTTGCCTTTCATTAACATGATTTGTGAAAGAATTTATGACTCTACAGCAGGGCCATTGCCTGGTTTCTGACAAGAGGGGTACGAGGGAGGGTCTTGGGGGGTGTCCCCTCCCAGTTTGAGAAAATTTTCTAAAATTGGACTGATTTTGGTGGGTTTTGATGCATTCCTGGAGAATTTTCTTTATTTTTTTTTCAAAAGGGGGTTGCGATTGCACCCTAACACACCCCCCTTCTGACGGCATGACATTCCTTTACAATACTGTAAACAAACTTTTTTCAAGTGATCGATTTTGTAAGGGTCAAAATTTTGTGAAAATTATCGTAATAATTAAATTATTGCAAGGAGGAAGCAAGTTAAATAAGAAGCTGCAAAATTGCACTGACAGACAATTAAAACTGTAAAGTAAAGAAGTCATGAAAAAAAGTTGGTTTAAATCACCCCCCCCCCCCACCCCACCAAAAGTGACATTAAGGGTACAAATATATACATATGATATTAGATTGTTGTGATATTTATTTATTTACATATGTTTAATTTATACATACATTTATATGTTATGAATGTAGTTTATCTTACATTATTTTCTGTGATAAATTTTCAATTTTTTCAAAACTTTTTTGTTAGAAATAGATAATCAATTGCCACTTTGTAGCCTTTTGCTTTGTCCTGTTGAAAACCATCATTATAGTACGGTATTATGATTATTAATGTTTTAATATGTCATTTTCATGATAGCTCTGAATGGCTGGTGAACCTGAAGAAAGTTCTTTCATTAAATTTTTCATGTGCAAGGAAGAACAATATAGATCAAAATAGAAACTGCTTTGTTGTTTATTAAGGGACGAACCTTCAATTCTGGAAATATTTCTACATGTAAGAATATTTTATCATTCAATTGAATTATTTATCGTTTATAAAGATATTCACAAGCGTTTTTGCATAAGTCTATTGGGCAGCAAACAGGCAAACTGGAAAAGTCACATGATAATTTCTGTCTAATTGAGGGATTTTTCCGAAAAAGCAATGAACTTGAAAATGACATATTTGCAATACAGGGTTATGAGCCGTTGGAAAAGTACACATAATACAATCAATGATTGTTTACTATTGTTTTGCTCCAGTAAAATACTGTCACATTGTTTTCTTAATTTTTGGGAAGTAATGTCAGTTAAATAATCAGGCAATGGGTGAATCATGATTTAAAAAACACACGGGTTTGACTTCACAATTAACTGTTCAAAATGCTTTAAAAGACACCAAAAATGCATTAGCACGACTCAAAAGTGTCAGTAATTTGAGATATATTTTTGTTAAAATGCATATAAAATTTCAAAGTAAAGTCGCTAAAATCTCTATTATTCTAACATAAATTTTTCTCCATCCTCTGACACTCAAGACAACAACTAATGACTGTTTCTTCATTAGAAGGCTATTTTTAATGCCCTTTCATTGTCAAAACCGTGTGTTTTTAAATTCATGATTCAAAATTTTTCAATATTGCCTGATTCTTACAGAGAACTGCACTTAAAATTTATTTAATAAAAAACAAATTTGACAAAACAAAAGCAGATGGTACGTCAGTTAACATTTTTTGTCATTTATTTGCTGCATGGATTTCACAGAGTGAAAAGTCTGGATGAGTGTTGGATGCTTATGATCTCAAAAATATATCAATCTTTTTTTCTACTGTATTTTTATTTCTTATTTATTTATTTATTTGATTATCAGTTTATTTATTTCTTTACAGTAAAAAGCTGTTATAATATCGATTGTTATTTATAATAATAATAATAATAATAATAATAATAATAATAATAAGTCTTTATTTAAAGAGGGTAACACAGTTAGTAATACAACTAATCTTCCCTGAGGCCCTCATGCAAACAAAATAAAACAAAATGATAAACACAATATGATTACAAACATAAAAGCATGATATTGAAAACATAAATGAATTAAAAACAATCATGACTTATGCTACGTTTCTACCATTTCCTTCAAACAGATACTTTTTAACATCATACTTAAAATGGAGGGTGTTATGTGTGTTTTTAATATCATTAGGAAGTTTATTCCATAACAAAGATCCTGAATACTTAAAAGATTGTTTGTAAAATTCAGCTTTAGGTTTAGGGATAACAAGATGACCTCCTGAAACATTTCTTAAGACATATGGATTGTTCTGTGATAAATATTCAAATCTATTGATTAAGTACTCTGGACCCTCCCCTTTTAATAATTTATGAAGTAGTAAATACTTGTGATACTTAATTCTTGAATAAATTGTCATTATGCCAAGTTGTTTGAAAAGAGGCTCAGATGGTGAAAGTGGATCTACATTAAGTATTATTCTTGCAGCTCTTTTTTGTAATTTTAATATTCTTTCTAGACTTTCATTATTACAACTTCCCCAAACAACACAGCAGTAATCAATAAGAGGCAAAATATATCCATTATAAAAAGTTTTTCGTGCTTCTAAAGTAAGGTATGACTTGATTTTTGATAATAAGAAGATCCTAGATGAAATGCTTTTACAAACAGCATCAATCTGTTCTCTCCAGTGAAGGTTTTCATCTATTTTTACCCCCAAAACTTTTTCACAAGAGGAATTCATAAGATGTTGTGAAAAAAGTTTTAGTTCAGGTTGAAGATTTTGACTTGACAGTTTCTGTTTTGTCCCAATAACCATACATTTTGATTTATTAGAATTTATATACATATTATTTTCTTTACACCAATTTTCTATCACATTTAATTCTTTTTGCATCTCAATTTGCAAGGTTTGGGTGTTCTTTCCAGCTAAATGTAGGGTTGTATCATCTGCATAAAGGTCAGCCATACATTTATCCAGATATAGAGGTAAATCGTTTATAAATAATACAAACAGTAGGGGGCCTAATATGGATCCTTGGGGGACACCAAATTTAACTTCTTGCTTACTTGAGAAAACATTACATAATTTTACTTGTTGAGTCCTGGAAGATAAGTATGACTTGAAAAAATTGACAGAATCTGAGGAAAACCTATATGCTTCAAGCTTTCTGCATAGAATGTTATGATCAACAACATCAAAAGCCTTTTTAAAATCAACAAAAACTGCAAGGTTAACATTGCCTTCATTCATTTCTTGTAACCATGTATCAATTATGTTGATAAGAGCAGTTTGGCATGAATGATTTGATCTAAATCCTGATTGAGCAGGGTGTAATAGTTTAAATTTTGATAAGAATATTGTCATGTGATGAGCAACATGTCTTTCAAGTATTTTAGATAAGACTGGAAGTACTGATATAGGTCTATAATTACTTGTTGAAAGTTTATCTCCAGCTTTGAATAAAGGGGTAACTTTTGCATTTTTAAATACTTGTGGGAATTGATTAGTATCAATAATTAGATTGAAAATATATGTCAGAGGGGAAGCAATAAAGGGGGCACATAATCTTAATATTTTTGGCCCAATATTGTCAGTCCCAGTTGATTTAGTTACATCAAGTTTTATTAGGGCATCATATATTTCATTTACTTTTACAGGAGGTATTGAAAATTTTTCATTGCAGTCTCCTATTTGTTTTTCTACAAAGTTAGAAAGTTTATCCAGATTAACAGGGATTTGAGCAGATCCTTCTCTTAAGTTTTCAACGCAGGAAGTAAAGTACTCATTAAATATATTAGCTATGTCTTTTTTATCATTAAAGATTTTATCATTTACCCTAATTTCACATGGTATTGTATTACTTTTGGGGTTAAGACTATTGATACATTTCCAAAGATTTTTTGAATTTTTAGGATCTTTTGTCATTTCGGTGTAGTACTGTTTCTTAGCATTTTCTATTAATGATAAAGTCTTATTTCTCCAGAATCTATATTCAGTCCACCTTCCAGATGCTTTATATTTATCCCTTAAAATTCGGGCTTGATTTATTTCTTCATTGTACCAATCTGGTTGTTTATCTGTTTTCACTCTTTTGATAATTAATGGTGCGTGTTTATCCAGCAGATAACTTAAAATATGATAAAACACCCCTAAACAGGCTGATGGATCATTTTCATTTTCCACTGCATTAAATGCTGCATATTTAACATCTGTCAAAAAGTCATCTTCATTAAAGTGTTTAAAATTTCTATATTCAATTGTGTTATGAGCTCTCTTACTATTAATAACTGTTTCTTTTCTTAATAAACAAATAGGAAAATGGTCACTTATTGAAATTTGACTTACATGTGCATTCTTAACCATTTCTAGATTGTTAACATAAATATGATCTATCAAGGTTTTTGTTTGTTTTGAAACTCTTGTTGGCTCTTTTATAATTTGATGAAAGTGGTAGTTATTCATAAGATCTACCCACTTGTGAGGTAATTTATTAGGCATCATATAGTTTAAATTTAGGTCTCCCATGACAGTTATGTCATTGTTTATACTCATTGCAATATCTACTTCCTTTTCAAATTCTGAAAACCAGCATATTTGGGATTGTGGTGGTCTATAAACAAAACATATTAAGAATGGCTTTTTATAGAGAGGTTTTACTTCAACCCATATGGTTTCAATACTTCCTATTTCTAACTGATTTAATCTAGAATAAGAAATTTGCTCATTAATATACAAAATTAAACCCCCACCATGGGTTACACGGTCCTTCCTTTCAATTATAAAACCAGGAATATCAAGAACATTATTTTTTGTATTTTCTGTTAAAAAGGTTTCATTAAAACATAATAAATCAGGTTTAAATTTAGCTAATAAAATGGTTTGTCTTATTTCATCCATTTTGTTTTCAATTCTGTTAATATTATGAGAACATATAGTGATCCCTTTATCATTTTTAAAACCATAAGGGTTTAATTTATGAGATTCAAACGTCAAATCTGAACCATATGGCTCTTGACAAATTCCATTGATACTATACAAACAAGAAATTAACATAATTGTAGCAAAAATAAAGGCACATGATATAACTTCTATAGACAAATTAGCCTCAGGGAGTTTACATAATACATTATCAGTAACCAAATTATTATCAGACATTTCCTGCTGTGTAAATATATTAACATCTTTGTCTACATCAGCATCTAAATTTTCACTTCTAATTGATACATAATTGGTAGTGTCAACTTGACTAATCTTGTCATGTTTTTCATCAATAAACAATTGACATGTGCAACTTATATTATTACAGTCCTGGCATAACAAATTAAGTGGAAAATAAACATTATCTGTATATTTTGAATAGGGGTTTTCTTTGGCTTTTTCTTCTTTGCCACTTTCCTAATTGTACAATTTGCAAAATTTTGCTTTATGGCCATACTGATTACATGTGTAACATAAAATTTTAAAGCTGTGCCTACAAGATTTACTGTTGTGATTTGGCTCTCCACATTTTGTACAAAAACTACATTCTTTCATATCAAAACCTAAGATATTAATGTAATTATTTAAGGACCCTAGAAATACAGTTGTACCCCGACTTGAAAAATGTAAGCCATCTCGAAAAAGATGAGACAAAACATTACCATTTTTGTCATGAAAGCAATGATAATGATCAATAAAAGTAACATTAAAATCTTCACAAACATGATATAATAATTCATTTAAGTGGTTCACATTGACCCTTCTTCTTGGGGTTACACTTGATACCATAATATTACATTCTGGCTTGCATTTAGATCGAATCAATTGTAACAAACATTCATAGTTATATCTTATCTGATCATAACTGTCACCATTTTCAAGATCATTGCCACCTATGTGGACAATAATTGATTCAAAGTTTGAAATGTCTTTTCTTTCAACCACATCAAAGAGTCTAGAAATGTCTGCTCCTCTATTTGTACACACTTCGGTACTGAAAAGGCCAGATGGATTGATGTCTTGTAGGATGGAACTTCCTATAAGTAGTGTTTTCGAGATGGTTTTTGTTCTTTCATTTTGTCTTTGGTATGAAAAGTTCTTTTTCCTATTATAATTTGGGACTGATGATTGTAGTGCATCATTGTCATATTGCACTGGTGGTGGTCCTTCAGTTTGTATAGCAACACTTTCTGCCTTATCTTGTTGTATTTGATAAATTTGTGTTGCAATTGATCTTACTTGACAGTTCATGGAAGTATGTCGACTTATTAGTTTCGGCTTCTCAACTTTTTCTTTTTCTGTTTGTGTGCCTTCTTCTTTTTCTGTTTGGGTTGATGTACTTTTTGTCTCCGGCTTAGCTTTCAAAGGTTTATAACATTCATTTTGTTTGTTCATTTCTTTGATCAGATATTTTACCAGTTTTTTCAAATCACATACCTCTTCTTCCAGTGATGTGCTATGCTCCTTCATTGTAGTCCCTCTTTTTTGAGAAAAGTTAATGGGAGTTGATGTTTGGAGAGTATATTCATCACATTTTTGAGTAAAAACACACTTTAAATTTGTTTCACTAACTTCATTTTCAAAGTTCACTTTTAAATTTGTTTCAGAATCATCATGATTGTCCTGTCTGATATTGAACTTGACTTCAGTTTCAGAGTCATTTTGACTTACTAGTCTACTGCTGATCATGGTTTCAGATAAGTCAAATTCATTAATTGATTGAAGTAGTAAATTCTCTGAGTTGTCATCTTGGGTATCTTTGAGAAAATTCATTTGGTTATGGAGAAGTGTGGCAAGTACACAGAACTTTTCATTGAACCATTTCTCGCATCCTTTTCCTTGCATATGAAATGTCCTTGTTGTTTGATAGAGAGTAAGGACCACTTTCTGTTCATTGTAATTTAGTTGGTGTACAAGCCCATTTTTACATTTTTCTTGGAATAAGTGTTGGTCAATGTTTTGGAAAATTAAATTTTGAAATATATCATAAGTTTTTAGATCACAAAATTTTATAACAACTGATAATGTTCTATCAAGACTGTTGACAACTTCATATAACTCACAGCTTTCCAGATAATGTTTATCTTCATTAGGATCAAATCCAGAAAAATCACTTGTCAAAGATGTAAATAAATTATCCAAAGTATCAGTTGACATTTCACTTGATTTCTTAATCAATAAATAAATATATTAAAAATCCATTTTAAAATTGTATATTCCATAGTCCATAAACATAGTCCTGATTAGCTGATTAGCTTGATTATCAGGAGCTTGATAAAACACATCCACTCTCTTCAGTGGTTATCTGTTGAATTTTATCATGTTTATAATTGTTATTTTCTTTTTGTATGTATTTTTCTTATGTTTTGAACTCCTATTTAACACATATTATTTAGATATTATAAGTTTGAATTACTTACATTTAGTAGGGTGTTTTGTTCCTAAAATGAATGAATACAGAGATTTTTTAAGGGGAAAATGAACATAATGGGGTTTCAGTATTACCTATATTGATCACTTAGAATGCTTAAATGTTACCAACTAATACGTTCAAATCATTTTAAAGAGTTAACTCCATATGTTGTTCTGCACCTCCCTAGAAACTTATCTGAATGTATCTTATGATAAAAACAAAAAAGGGGGACCCCCAAAATCAATCTCATCCAGCCTTTATGGTAAGGAACATCATTGTCAAATTTCATAGCAATCGTAAAAAAAGAATGAAAGTTATCATGGTTACACTTAAGTAAGCAGATGAAGGGGACACCGACTATGACAGCATCATACCATTATACATCTGCAATTTTTTCCGTGGTCATATAAAAATGTTGTACTTCCCATTGTTTTTGCATTAGGTTCTGGAAATCCAAAATATTTTAATAATGTCTTCCTCCTTTGAATGTTGCAGTAAAAGAATAGAAAATTGAAAGATTTATATCTGCCATTGTCATTTGCATCATTACTGTTTGTATCTTTATAGAATTTATCATAGTAATGAAAATTATTTTAAAATAAGCTCTCATTGTGTAAATCTGTGTACTCCTTTACAAACTGAATTATTCTGAATGGCTTAATGTAATAAAGGTTTGTTAGTGTTTCATACTGTGGATTCATTTATTTTCATGGGTATCAATTTTCGTGGGTTACCCCAAAAAGACAATTCCTTAAATTCCTAATTTCGTGGTTTACCCCAAAAAGACAATTCTTTGAATTCTTAATTTTTTACATTGATTCCTATTAGCAACATGAACAAACCACGAAATTAAGAATTGATACCCACAAAAATAAATGAACCCACATTATTTAACACTAATTGGAATTAGTCAGTTTTTACTTACTTTTCATTGTGAAAGTCTTAATTAAGAAATATTGTTGTTTTTGGTTGATTTTAAATTTGTTAAAGACAATTAAAACAACTCACATATAGATGTATAATGTGTCGATGGTTGGATTTGGGGTAACAAATCGATGAATATATTTTTATTTTGTTTTATTACCTCATTTTTATTTAACAATCACCATCTCTGAGTTCACAATTTAAAAGTATTATGTCATTAATTTTTTTCTCTGATATAGACATTTTTTTTATTTTTGTCTCGCCTGCGAAGCAGAGCGGGACATAGGTGTTACTTTACCGGTTGCGGCGGCGATGGCAGCGTTAACTTTTTGGAAAAGTTTTATGAGCACCTCCATATCTCAAGAACTATAGGTCCTGGGTTGATGAAACTTGGTATGCATATGCCCCAGTAGTAGCTTAGCACAGTTGCATCCCCATCTTTTGACCTTGACCTTAATTTTTCGGTTGAGTGATATTGACAAGTTTCAATACATAGAATAGCAATGGAAAAGTTTTGTGAGCACCTCCATATCTCAAGAACTATAGGTCCTAGGTTGATGAAACTTGGTATGCATATGCCCCAGTAGTAGCTTAGCACAGTTACATCCTCATCTTTTGATCAATATAGTGGAAGAGAGAAAGAATAATTGTTTCTGATGGTGCCGACAGGAGAGACATACTTTAGTGTTAACTCTTGTTTTTTCATCGTTCTGTTGAATTACAATCACCACAACTTATGGTACATAGTACGATAATAGTATTATGTTATTTTTATCTTTTGTTGAAAATTGTGCAGAGATATGTAAGAGTCACAATTCATTGTCTTGTGGTGTAACAAACATTTGTGTCACAGTTTTCCAGCCAACTACATGCCTCTGCCACTTGATATTTGGCTTGTATTGTGAATTCATTTATTTTTGTAGGCACCAATTTTCTTTATTTTATGAAAATTCATAGGTTTATGGATTTTAAAATTTGTGGTTCTGAAGTCTGCAACATCCTATTCAATATAAAATTTCCTTTTCATGGGGTATTAAATTTCGTGGATAAACGCAGCCCAAGAAAATCGTGAAAATCGATAGCCAAGGACTATAATGAAACCACAGTAATGTTTTCCTATAGTACTTTACAGTGCTATGCAATTTTATGTCCATATAACATGTTTTTATTTCCTGTTTACAAATATTTTTAATATTGTTAGGATGCAGGTGACACACATCTTGTATTCTAGTTTTACAATCACCAACTCTTAATCAGTCAGTAGTAATTACTATTTTGTCAGGTTTAGACTGTTTTTAAATTTGTTCGTACAGTTCTGTTGCAATATAATCAACACAAAACTTAAAGTTAATATAGAAATATAATGCTATTTTTTATTGGATTTTATCAATTTTAGTTTACAATCACCATGACAACTCCAGTTCAAAGTAGTATTATGTTATTATTTTGTTGGATTTATACCTTTTATTCACCCTTAAGTTCTGTTGCATCATTATATCTTTTACTTGTTGATTTTTTTACTTATGAGGTTTATACACTTATTTCTTTTTAAATAAAATCATTGAAACAGTTTTGTTATACAAGTTTTAATAGATCAGAGGCAGATCCTGAAGGGTGGGGCATCCAGGGATTTGAACTTTGAACTCAATGTTTCCTTGGAAAATTTTGTCATATTCATATTGTTTCGACTGGAGTTCGCGTTGTTGATTGATATTCAGTTGTTTTGTGTTTCCATGTTTTACATGTTGTCTGTTTTTGTGTTTAATGGTTTTGTCTCTGCCCTTTCGGACTTTTGATTTTCGGATACCCCATTGGTACCTCTGCTTCCTGCAGATTTGATCAAAATCAGCTTGGAACCTCCCTTTCAGAAATTTCTGGATATGTCCATGTGAACTCCAAATATGAAATCAGACAATTCTAATCCAAACAGGGGAGAAACATACTGTAATAGACAATAATAAGATGTGGAATAAGTGCACATGACTTAACCACTTAAAGAAACTGCAATTTAAACAAGAGTTAACACTAAAGGATGTCTCGCCTGCTGGCACCATCAGAAACAATTCTTCTTTTTTACCTCCACTATATTTTGCAATTATAAGGATTTTTGGTTTCTCAGATCAAAAAGTGTTTATAGAACTTAAACATTGCTCATATATGCAATGAAAATAATCAAATTCACTCGACCAGAAAATCAAGGTCAAGGTCAAAAGATGGAGATGCAACTGTGCTAGGCTACTACTGGGGCATATGCATTCTAAGTTTCATCAACCTAGGACCAATAGTTTCTTGAGATATGGAGGTGCTTATAAAACCTTACCCAAAAAGTTAACGCCGCCGTCATTGGTAAAGTAACACCTATGTCCCGCTCTGCCTGTAGGCGAGACAAAAATCACAATGGATAACAGCCAGTAGTGGGTGCCATCTTATATTGGCCCAAGACTAAAAATACAATACAAAAGATTCAATACCTTTCCCAAATTTATCAACAAAAGACCTATTTCTGGACAAAAAAACATAAAATCTAACAAGACAAAATTAGAACTTCTGATTCTTCAGTTCTTGAGCACGTTTGGAGTTCACATTGCTGTTTGTAGTTTGGTTTTAAAATGTGTTTATAGTTTATACAAAAAATCTTCACATTTAGATACATATCACACAATGAAAGTGTATTCAGTATAATAAAACACATACTGTTTATTGTACCCCACCCCTATGCAATAGGGGATCTAGTAATGATCTTCATCCGTCTGTTCGTCACACTTTTGTTGACACATCTCTAAAACCACTCGATAAAATTAAGCAGGATTGTTTGTCATATGTAGTTGATTGGAAGTATGGGACTTTATCAACATTTTTTATTTAAGGTCAAAGGATTACTTTGTGGGCGCAACTTTGTTGAGTCCACTCAACAGATTTTAATGAAATTTTGTAGGTTTGTTTGCAATGATATGTAGTTGATCATATAGCAATGCCATAATGATTTGACAAATTTTATAGGAGTTGTGGACTTATCCACTTTGTTCCTTTTAGGTCGTAGAAACACTTTGTAGGTGCAACTTCCCTGTGACAGCTCAATGGACTTTTGTTGAAATTTCGTAGGGTTGTTTGTCAGCAGATGCAGTTGATCATGTTGCAACATAATATTAATTAGACCAATTTTACAGGAGTTATGGGACTTTATCCACTTAGTGTATTGTATCTCATAGGAACTCTTTGTGGGCTGCTGATCATATTTCACTGGTTTCATTCATTTTAATAGTTATTTGTATGTATATTGATAGAAGATAATGAGATGTGCATGGGATTTGGTGTCGTGACACAACCTGCAATATAAAGGACAATTTAAAAACAGCCAGAAGCTTTCAATGTGACCAGTGGTTGCCGCTTGCTGTTTTGTAATTGGCCCTAGATTAAAAATAAAAATACTATTTCAAGTTTGACAAATTAATTAATGCCGCAGCTGGGGACATTGCCTTTGTGTAGCAATCTTGTTTATCCCACCCTTGGGTGATATACATTATTTGTGTCATACTCTTGCGCAACACCCTTCACAAAGTGCAGTTTATGTACATGTATGTTGTTTGTGTGTGTTTTTTGTTGTTGCCTTTTTGGGTTTACACAAATTTGATTGATTGGTTTTCCCATCCGTTTGTCCTTTACAATGGATACAACTCAAATCCTCTTGACTTATTCATAGCAAGTACATTATATTACCTTAATGATTTTGCTCTAATACGTGTATATTTCGAAACAAATCAAAATAAACTGCTAAATCTAGCAATGATGTATTCGCTGACCAACTATAATCATCTACCACTTGCACTTGCTTGAATATGTACCTTAACCAAAGCTTGGACCCAAGTCATTTATGTGTAAAAAGTAGATCTAGGCGACCTTATTTTGGTACAGATTTTTGTTTCTACCCAAAATTAATCCATACCAGTATCATACCCCCATCATTTGCAGTGGCAGAAATATAGTCCTTAATCAAAAGTTCAATCGGAGTCATTCAATATATACAGACAATGTAGATCAAGAGGACAATTAATTTTGGTTTAGATGTTGGTTGGTTGTCAAAGATGTGCCCGCTAACCAAATATTATACCTCTTCCACTTGCAGTTGCTGAGATATTCATGAATGAACCTTAACCAAAACTTTAACCCAAGTGATTCATAAAAAAATGTAAGTCAATGTGACCTTATTTTGGTACAGATACAGACTAAAACAAAAGATGTACTCACTGACCAAAACTAACATGTGTACGTGTATTGCTAAGTTGAACACCATCATGTACATAATGTAAGTACCAAAGAAAGCAAAACCCAACCAAATGCTAGTACCCAACACCAACTTCATTAATAAAAATCTTTCAAAAGTAAAAAATGACCAGATTTTGTTTAACAGGAAGGACCTTAAATTGATACCCACATTGTGGGACCCTATGTTGATGCTGTATACCAAATATCAAGAAGCTGTGATAAGAAGTTGACAAGAAAACTTCAAAAAAATTGTCCCAAGGCCAAAAACATTTGTTGATTGACATTCTTCATATTTTAACACAGATATTTCATACTATGATCTCAGAGTAAAAATCTTTATTTCAAGATTTTAAAAATATGATGAACTAAAAATATAAACACTTGTAAAAAACTTTTCTTTCTTAGATGTCAGATTAATGTAAACAAGGAAATTTTAGCGGGGTTATATTTTTGTGTTTTCATTGAGATTACCATTTGCATTGGGGGAAAGTTCGTGATTTTGTTGACAATTCATATTCGATACTTAAAGAATAAATCATTGGTGTGGGGATATTTTCCCAGATATTTTGAGATCGTAAATGAAACGACAATAACCCCAACACAAACATTTCCCATTTAAATTAATACTTATATCTGATATTCTATTAACTTTTAGAAATATAAAAGTAAAAAAAAAATCAAAGGAAATAATTAAGACAATAGGGTAAAATATGTTGGAAAAATATCCCTTTGTAGTCCCTTACTGATTAGAGTAAAATTATTGGACAAGCTTGCATGTTGCAAATAATCTGTCTGAATCAAATGTGTAGTACAAGTATAACAACTCCGGTTATGCACGTTAAAGCAATATGCCCCTTAACAACATTTGTACAAATGAAATAAGTAGATGACATCTTATAAATTTTCGAAGAGAATTACATGAAAATTGTGTACAAGACAAGGTGATAAATGAGGTTTTCAGCAATTTTCTAAGTTTAAAGTGCCATTACTCCCACAAAAATTTGAGGATCAAAATTTCCTGGTAAAATGCACAACTACATATGGTGTCCTTCTTATAAACTAAGTTTCTTTGATTTCGGTTCAGTAGTTTCAGAGGAGTTGCGCTGACAAGATGAAACATGAGGATTTTCAGCAAAGTTCAATGGGCCATAACTCCCACAAAAATTTGAGGATCAAAATTTCCTGGTAATATGCACAACTAAATGTGGTGTCCTTCCTATATACCAAGTTTTGTTGAATTCAGTTCTGTAGTTTCAAAGGAGTTTCGCTGACAAGATGATACATGAGGATTTTCAGCAATTTTCTAAGTTCAAAGGGCCATAACTCCTACAAAAATGTGAGGATCAACATTTCCTGGTAAGATGCACAACTACATATGGTGTCCGTCCTATATACCAAGTTTGGTTGAATTTCGTTCAGTAGTTTCAGAGGAATTTCGCTGACAAACTTTGTGACAGACAGACGGACGGACGGACACAACAAAAACAATATGTCTCCCCACAAAAGAGGGGGAAGACATAATTAAACTGCTAAATCTAGCAAAGATGTATCCGCTGACTAACTATAACCATCTACCACTTGCACTTGCTTGAATATGTACCTACACCAAAACTTGGACCCCAATCATTCATGTGTAAAAAGTAGATCTAGGCGACCTGATTTTGATACAGAATTTTGTTAATACCCAAAATGAATCCAATGACCAAGTATCATACCCCCATCATTTGCAGTGGCAGAAATATAGTCCTTAATCAAAAGTCCAATCAGAATCATTCAATTCAGACAATGTAGATCAAGAGGACTCTTAATTTTGGTTTAGATGTTGGTTGGTTGTCAAAGATGTGCCCGCTGACCAAATATTATACCTCTACCACTTGCAGTTGCTGAGATATTCATGAATGAACCTTAACCAAATCTTAAACCCAAGTGATTCACACCGAAATATAAGTAAATGAGACCTTATTTTGGTACAGATACAGACTAAAACAAAAGATGTACTCACTGACCAAAACTAATATGTGTATTGCTAAGTTGAACACCATCATGTACATTGTAAGTACCAAAGAAAGCAAAACCCAACCAAATGCTAGTACCCATTACCAACTCCATTAATAAACCAGATTTTGTTAAACAGGAAGGACCTTAAATTGATACCCACATTGTGGGACCCTATGTTGATGCTGTATACCAAAAATCAAGGAGCTGTGATAAGAAGTTGACAAGAAAACTTCAAAAAATTTGTCCCAAGGCCAAAACATTTGTTGATTGACATTCTTCATATTTTAACCCAGATATTTTATACTATGAAATCAAGAGTAAAAATCTTTATTTCAAGATTTCAAAAATATGATGAACTAAAAAATTAAACACTTGTAAAAAACTTTTCTTTCTTAGATGTCAGATTAATGTAAACAAGGAAATTTTAGCGGGGTTATATTTTTGTGTTTTCATTGAGATAACCATTTGCATCGAGGGAAAGTTCGTAATTTTGTTGACAATTCATATTCAATACTTAAAGAATAAATCATTCGTGTGGGGGATATTTTCCCAGATATTTTGATTGGTGAATTATTATATTTATACCACTATGTCATAAAATGTAACGAGATACCCTGCATTAATCATGCTTTATCAGTAGATACGGCTAAATTCCTGAAAGACCCCCCTCATTAATTATCATAAACTTTCATTTAGCACCCTCTACAGTCCCGTGGTATAAATCAGTTATCCCCCATCGGGCATCCACCCTCAGGGGAATAACTAACACTAAAAAAAAAAAGTTAAAAGACAATAACCCCAACATGAAAATTTCCCATTTAAAGTAATACTTGTATCTGAAATTCTATACTTTTAGAAATATAACAGTAAAAAAAATCAAAGGAAATAATTAAGACAATAGGGTAAAATATGTTGAAAAAATACCCCTTTGTAGTCCCTTACTGATTGGAGTAAAATTATTGGACAAGCTTGCATGTTGCAATAAATCTGTCTGAATCAAATGTGTAGTATAAGTATAACAACTCCGGTTATGCAGGTTAAAGCAATACGCCCCTTAAAAACATTTGCACAAATTAATGAAATAGGCATGATAGGTAGATGACATCTTAAATTTTTTAAGAGAATTAAATGAAAATTGTGTACATACAAAATTATCCATAAAATTAAATGTACAACATGAAGTGTAAACAAACAATTCTCATAACTTGTATACCATGTATACAAACACATGTATCACAATCATACTGCCAGCACTAGAATTCGTGAATCTTCATGACAGTTTGTCCAAGCATGTGCAACTCATGCCAGCTCAACTTTTAATCAACAAATGCTTACTCCAATCTTTTGATTTCCTGATATCTTTAACTCTCAGCTCCAAGATAAGATGATATCCCAGATGTATATTTTTTTTTAATTGTTTTTTTTATCCAAAGGTGAGTTTTTTAATGATGCTTCACTTCGACTATCTGTCCATGTGTCAAGAGTTCTGAGACTGAAAAAGAAAAAAAAATATCATGTTAGGATAGATACATTTGTACTGCATGATGATTTAAACAAGATTTTGAAGTAAATGAGGTTCTAGTTTTTTGCTGAAAGTGATTCTAAACTTTTTTACAACCTTAACAAAATGACTGCTCAAAAAACAAAAACCTTCATAGTTAATGCATGGCAAACCTTAGCTACAAATGAACATCTGCATGGGATCCAGTAATTTTTAAATGGGAGGGTGCAAAATAAAAAAAACAACTTCTGGGGCCTCACATTTCATACAGCTTCTAACCAATCTTTCCTGTCAAACAGGAAGGTGCGCCATTGTATATGACTATTATATTATATGACCTCAATATCCCTATTATACATATGTATCTCACAACTCTTTTTTTTTGGTAAAGGAAGAGGGAGGTTTGGCACCTTAACACCTGGTGTAACCCATTATTTCTTTTGGAATGTATGTACAAAGTCAGGATCATTGTGTTCTTCCATTTCTCTGTCTGTCTGGTTTTGTCCGTTCACTCAGACAATAGAGATTGATCCTTCAAGTTTAGTAGTTTTGTTGGCAGGATTTCACAGAGTGAAAAATATTGGTTGTAAAATGGATAAAAGTTTTCTCAGCAACTACTAATCACAGCCATATGATATTTGGTATACAGCATCAAGATGGGGTACCATAATGTGGGATTCTATTTAAGGTCTATCACTCACCTACTTCCTGTTTAACGAAATTGGCCATTTTTGACTTTGACAGATTACTTTAACCTTTATTGATACAAGACATTTCAAAATTGGATGTTTAATTTTTAAAAGGTTACAACAATGGTCATCAACAACTTGGTAACTTGATATTCCTAGTCATCAAGCTATCGAAAAGGGCCCTCAAGTGGAAAAGAAGGAAAGAGGCACCAATGGGGCATTCAAGTGTCAAAAGTTTGAAAGGGCAACAACGAAATCGGCAAACACGAACAACAACAGCATGAAGAAACACAAAAAAACAAAATAAACCAAACGGAAATCAGCAACGCGAAACTAAGTTGTGACCCCTATCTGTATTTCTCTTACCTTATCAGACTGGATCAAGTTTTGCAGCTTTTGAAACATCTTGAAACAGCTCGACACAGTTTTCTAATATGTATTCAACATTTCCTTTTTCGAAGAAATTATAGATGGGTTCATTCAAAGAGATACATTTCATACATGTAGGTGTGCATGTTACAGGCCTAGTAACACTATTCAAGTAAATCCCATATTCTTCTCCCACTACATCTTGAAATCTTGATTCAGGGGTCTTTTTAAGAAGATGTTTTGTAGTGTCATCAATCTCATTGACGTAGCTGTTCATTGCCACCCAGATAAATATCATGGTCTCATAGCACAAATTGCCGCCTTGGTCCCAAATTGGTAATTCATCACTGATAAGCAGTTTGTCCAATTTGCAGTTATACAGTATTATTCGAACATTTTTTTCAGTCGCTAAATATGATGGAACAAATTTGTCAAAAAGAGAGTCGTCTTTGCCTGATTCTACAAATGCATTTACCATTGCCTGTGCAATTGCTATAGAGCAAGATTTCAATCTTTTTTCTGTATCTTCAGTCTTCAATTTCTTTGTTTTTGAACAATAATATTCATGGCCCTCTTCATCCTCTAAGGGACATGTATCAGTCAAATCTACATGTTTTTCAACCTTGACAATACTTTTTTTAACAAAGATGTCAGAGTGACCATGCCAAACTGATGAGTTTCCTGAAATTAATGAAATATTCAACGATTACATGGATTAACAAACTTAAATTTTTTTCTTTTGAATAAATATGTTAATTTTGCAACATGAAGGATGTGCTAAGGGAGCAACCATTTGATTTTTTTTGGGGGGGGGGGCTATGAATATTTTCTTTGTCCTGCCTTTATATTTTTCGGAATTTTTACTTTCATAGATGGGGCATAAAAAATTCACCATAGTCCCACCCCCTCCCCTAATTATGGTTTCTCCCTAACTACTAGTAATAATAAGATAAAGTCATGTGAAAACAAGAAAATCTCTTTAATTTAGTTTGTATTTGCCTGAAAGACAATGTCTCCCCCTGTTTCCCCAAAAATGTTTAAAGTGCATAAGGCTTAATTTCATTGAATTTGTTCCCGTAGTTTCAGATCTAGAGGATTTGCACTGACAAGATGATAAATGGGGATTTTCAGCAATTTCTAAGTTCAAAGGGCCATTAATTACTCCCACAAAAAAATTGGAGATAAAAATTTCATGGTAATATAAGCACAGCTACATAGATGTCTTTCCTATATGAACCAAGTTTCTATGAACTTGGTTCAGTAGTTTCAGCTGGCAAACTTTGTGACGGACAAACAGACTGACAGGACAAAATCAATATCATGAATATGTCTCCACACAAAAGTTGGGGGAGACATAATAAAGTCCAGAAAAGCAGAGCCTGAAATTGGAAAATATAATCTGGTGGCACAAATAATATTTTTGGGCCAGTGTCGTGTAGAGAAACTTTTCCTGAATTTTATTGGCCCAACCAAAAATCTACTTGCATTTTGCCAGTGGGCGAGTGACCATTTCAGGCACTGAAAAGTGTTTCGAAATGAATTGGGTAGGGTAAAACAACATATAAGTATATAACTAGTCTGAGAATAAAGCTGTGAAAAATGATATTATACCCTTCACATCTTCCTTGCATGGGGGTATAATAAAACTTACCAAATGTGGATCTCTTATAATCAGCTTTTATGGCCATATGACAAAGACATTCTTGATGACCTTGAATCTTGTCCACATAATATGGTGCATCATTGGCCAATGGCTTAAAATAATGTAAGGCCAAAATGCATTTTATCTCCTCTTCAGTAAAACTCCCATGTTGCAACCGACTCAGACAATGGTAATTTTTACCTGATAAAAAAGACAAATGGAAAATAAATGATAAATGATAAGGTAAATGACAAATAAATGGTAATACAAATGGAAAATAAATAATCAATTCAGAGTGTATCATACATGTAAATGGATTTGACAGATCAATTTAAATGTTTACCATATAGAAAAAAACAAAACAAATGGAAAATAAATGGTTATACATGTACAAACGGCAACTGGCCCTGTTCCCCAATAAATATTGTAAGTTAAACAAGAGGCTCCCAGGAGCCTGAATCGCTCACCTGACATATGTGCCTGAAGTAAAGGTTTTAAGGCAAAATCAATTTAACGTTGAAAGGGTCATAAGATTAATAAAGGGGTCATCTGACAATATGGTGGATCTAAAGGTGCTGATCACTTTTGTTCTCAATCAAAATCTAAAAATCTGTCACCCTTTTGGAGTTATTTGCAAAAAAAATGCAGTTTAACCTAATGTTCTATTTTTAGCCACAGCGGCCATGTTTTAAAAAATCCCCACAACAGTTCTATACACCCAATAATAATAAACAATAATACCAAGTTTGGTTCCAATTGGACTTAAAGCGTCAGAGGAGTTAACATTTTCAATATAAGGAAATGCAGTTAAATGCTAATAAACAACTGTACCAAGTTTGGTTCAAATTGGACTTAAGGAAATGCTGTTAAAATGCTCAATTTTGACATTCCAAGGGCAATAACTCCTCAAAGGAAAGGTCCTACAATGTTGACCCTGTTACAAATTTTGTAGATCTTGATACGCTTAACAATATGCAATTTAAATTTCTCAAATATCTTGTATAGTTTTCAAGATATTGAGCTAAACAGGTGCAAAATTTGCAAAAAATCCACAAAAAGGGCAATAACTCCTACATGGGTTGTTGGATTTTCTTCACAATTTCAGAGCTGGTAGATCTTGAGGTGCTGATCACTTTTGTTCTCAATCAAAATTTTGAAATCTGTCACCATTTTAGAGTTATTTGCAAAAAACTGCCATTTACCCCTATGTTCTATTTTTAGCCACAGCGACCATGTTTTACGACCAATCAAAAATCCCCACATCAGTTCTATACACCTAATGCTAATAAACAACTATACCAAGTTTGGTTCTATTTGGACTTAAAGTGTCAGAGGAGTTAACGTTTTCAATGTAATGAGGAAATGCTGTTAAAATGCTAAATTTTGACGTTCTAAGGGCAATAACTCCTAAAAGGAAAGGTCCTACAACGTTGACCCTGTTACATATTTTGTAGATCTTGATGTGCTTAACAATATGCAATTTAAATTTCTCAAATATCTAGTATAGTTTTCAAGATATTGAGCTTAACAGGTGCAAAATTTGCCAAAAATTCACAAAAAGGGCAATAACTCCTACATGGGTCGTTGGATTTTCTTCAAAATTTCAGGGTAGGTAGATCTTGAGGTGCTGACCACTTATACCCACGCCAGAATTTTGATATCTGTAGCCGTTTTTGAGTTATTTGCAAAAAACTGCATTTTACCCTATGTTCTATTTTTAGCCATGGCGGCCATGTTTTATGACGAATCAAAAATCCCCACATCAGTTCTAAGCACTGAATGCTAATGAACAACCATACCAAGTTTGGTTGCAATTGAACTTATGGTGTCAGAGGAGTTAACGTTTTAAAAAGTTTACGGACGACGGACGACGGAAGGACGACGGACGGACGACGGACGCCAAGTGATGACAATAGCTCACATGACCCTTCGGGTCAGGTGAGCTAAAAACTATAAGTTTTCCAAAAATATCAAACTGACTTTCATGAAATTTTAATGCGATTTCCCATAAGTTAAATTTCAAGACTGTACTTAAAATACATGTATATGTAGTCATGATGTAGTTTAAGGGAGCCACCATTAGATTTTTGGGGGGTGCTATTATGGATGTTTTCTTTGCCCCAAATTTTATTTTCAGAAAAATCAGAGCCTGGATTTTTGTGTGCTCACTACTAGCACACATACATTTGTAGTATTACATGTATTACTTTCTATGTTTATTAACAATTTTCCCAAAATTATTTTGAAGCCTTTTTTCTGTCATTTTTTTATGAATTTTGCACTGATATGTATATACAGTACACTCAGAGAGGATTGATTCTCATACTCTGATTTCGGAGGGAAATTTTTTAATGACTCCAGGAAACTCCAAGAAAAGCCATAAAAATCTAGGAGGGTTTTAGGAGTACTCCCTCCAAAGGGTCATAAATTACTCCGAGCTTGGAGTTTTTTATTACCTTGAAAATCTTTTGAAGTAGCACCTATTTCCTGTCTTTCTTGTCAGGTGAAAATGATTATAATACACAAGGTAATAAACAACTCCAAAATACTCCGAAAAAGGTAATAAATTTCACCCAGGTGGGAGAAATTACTTGGAGAATTTTAAGAGTTGACTCTGTGAAACTCTGTGAATCACTGGACACTGAAATCAGAGTATGAGAATCAATCCTCTCTGAGTGTCAGGGTTGGCAAAAAAGCGGGAAATACTCATATTTCCCAGAACAAGGGAAATACAGGGAATTCCCGGGAAATACTGGTAATTCCCGTCCATTACTGGGAAATATAGATTGATCTTAAAAATTCTATATATGTGAAACTAATACAAACTATCATCATGAAGTATTATTAAATATGAAATGTCTTATCTAATATTGTTAGGATAAAGAAATTAGTATAATGTATTCATGTAAATAGAGGAAATTTTTTAAAGATATCTCTCCAACAGTCCTCTTAATATTTAACAAGAACCTTAATGTAATAGTCCACTGATCATGATCATGAGTCATTTATGGCTTCATTAAAGAACAGATCCTGGTGTCAACTGTCACAGTGCTAAAACAACACCCCAATCAATGGTCTAAGCTTGGGTGTCTAATTGCCTTATTTAAAGCATAATAAAAAGTGTCAATTAAAGAAAAGAAGAACACCACAAATTGTAACAAATTTCTTAATAAATTAATGTAGATGTAGTAGATTTATATAAATCAGTAATTTAAATTCAACTTCATGCATTTACAATGTAGGATAATCACCATTTTACTAAAAATTCTTTAGGGCCATCTTTAATAACTTAACACAGTTTTGAAAATTTCTTTATGACATTTGAAAAACTAGTGATATATATGGCCAATATTTAAATGAGCTAAAAGATAATAAAAGTGTATAATCTTTATAAAATTGCACTGAAAACCCCTATAAATTTTTATATTTCCCAGTATTTCCCACTTGTCAAAAAATTGGAGTATTTCCCAGGACGGCAATTCCCGGTAATTACCAGTGGGATTTACCCCCACTGGTATTTACCGGCCAACCCTGCTGAGTGTACTGTACATGTAGGAAATTATTTGAAGTTTAATAGCATAACTTTAAAAAGATTTTCTTGTGTATGGATACAAACATGACAAAATGGATAAGAATTTTCTGTTAATAACATTTAAGACATTGTTTATATTTACATTAATAAAAAAAAAGTTAAAGATTTCCTACTTGTAGATTGTACACATGGTACAGTACACCAAGAGACATGTACCGTGCCTGAACACCATATACGTAATAGTGGTACACCACTCTTAGAGATACATGTATAACAAATATCTTTTTTGTGGTTAAAGATTTAAAAAAAATCTTTTTAAATTCAGAGGGAATCGGGTTATACAGAACAATTTCCAAAAAGATCTTTTTAAAAATCTTTTACCACAAAAAAGATATTTGTTACATGTATGTCTCTAAGAGTGGTGTACCACTATCACAGTGTTCAGTCACAGTATGTCTCTTGTGAATTTTAAACGAGCTAGGTAGTTCAATCGAGCTAATTTAAGCTCGATCGAGCTTTAAATTTTTATCTCCCTTTGCTTTTTTTGACAAAAATCTGCCTATATTTATTAAATCTCCCCTACAATGTATGCATCATGAACATGATGAAAGTACAATGTATAGTCCTTTTTAGAAACTATTTTCCGGACGTGCGGACCCGGGAAATCTTTTAACTTTTTAATACAGGTTAACGACTTCCGGGTAGGCCTAGCCATTGAAAATCTGTTGAAATTAACCAAAATCGTCAACTTGTAAAAATATTTCAAATATGCCTCCAAAAGTTTTAAACAACTAAAACTTATGTTAACATCTAAGACTTCACTTTTAACAAGTTTATTTGAATCGGGGGGTTGAAATTACGCCAAAAAAGGATAGGGATATATTGATGTTTTCCTTAGCTCAACGTTGTTCACATCATGTGGCCGACCCAATAAGGGAAACTACTCTTGCAAAAATGAAAATAAAAGAATCGAAATCGGAATTCCGGATGACTTTTTAAAAAGGGCTATAAGCTAGGTTGTTCTTATGTGATCTTTGTCAATAAGCAATAATACATGTAATTTTTCACTTCTACCGTGGACATTTTTTTCATGAAGATTGGACTAATGCAAATTTTATTCTCCAAAAGTCAACGGTAGAAGTTCAAAATTTTGATGTTTCTTTGTCCAGATCATGCAGATACGTGTATGTTGACTTAAAGAACGAAAGTTTCATCTTGCACTGACAACAACTGAAACAAATATACATTTGTAGATCTTTTTGTTAAGAATCACAAAGGGAGATACTACGCTCCCGATGGGAGCGATCATGTTAGAAAAGTCAATTACTTAGTTGTACTATGAGATGAAACTTCCTTTAACATCCAGTTTAGCACGCCTGTTTTCCTGAACTTTCAGTATCTTCATTATCTTTGTAACATTTTTTTCTATGAAAATTTTGTACGTCATTAAGCGCACAGTTGACCAGTTTGTTTTTATTTTCGAATATAAATAGTTTCAAGCTATCGCACAATAAACATGATAAACATTTTAAACTTTTTTTAGCTTGTTTTAAATACTTATTACAGGACCTGCATGATAAAAAATCATGACATAGAAAAATCACACAATTACGCTGTGTTGCCCAGGCTCACCAAAACAATTTTTTTTTTCTGTGTCAAGGACAATTATCTTTTTTCCAAAAAATTGAAAGCAAAATATTTTTTTTTCCAAAAAATCCATATCCCCCCCTTCTTCTTTCTGTTTCCGCACTCCATCAATATTGATGATTACGTGCCCCGAATTTCAAATGGTTGCTGCCTTAAACAATGTTAAAGTTAAAAACTTACAATGTAATATTTTTTGGCAATATCACAAATTCACCACAAAAGTAATAATGAAATATCTATAGCTACTAAAAAATCGCACTAAAACACACTCTAACTTAGCTCGTAAATTTCAGGCGGCTTCTCCATTACGTTCAATGCGACTCCATCAAAACCCTTGTGAGTGAGCAAGTATTAGAGGGTTTTATCATTAGAACTACACAAAATTATACTTACAAGAACAAGTAATGCATGTTACTGCGTCTATCAATTGTTTTATTGGTTGCTTTGTTTTCAATTTTAAGGCCCTTCGGCTATCTATTTGATAAAGTTCCTGTCCAATGTCTTTAAACACATTTTTGTACCACATAAATATGGGAAAACAGTTTCTTTCCAATTCATAATGGATCGTTGATTCGCTAAATTCACATGGCATCGAGCCGTTACATTGTTTCAAAACAAGAGCACAGAAGAAGTATGGTTGTCGCAAACCGCATTGCTGAAATGTGTGCTTCGCAAATATAGTAAAATACAGTTTTTGAAACATTTTCACTTGTTCTATCGTCGCCATATTTAGGGGTTATTTTGTGTCGGGGACAGAAACAATCATAACCCGACCTATGCTCGGGTCCTACTAAAAGGCGCCCGGGGAAAAATATTTATACATGATATCTTTTTTGTTGAGGAATAAACCAATTTACGGTGAAATTATTTTATTTTATACATTAAAGCTTGTTTACATTAGACGTTATTTTATTTCAGCCAATCAAGGACCTTTGCAGGCAATGACAATGAACATTTATGATTTAAAACAGTACAAATGGCTATTTGTGGGGACATACAAACCCCCAAACATTAAAGAACAATGCTTTTGATGCTGACTTCAAAATTACTGTGGACAAAATTTGTAAAAAATATGATAATTTTATTCTTTTAGGAGATATGAACTTTAACATGCTAGATGAAAAGAAAAGTTCAACCTTAATTGATATGTGTGGCATGTGTGACCTATTCTGTCTCGAGAACTTAGTGAAATAAACTGTTAACACAGAGACATGTCTCGCCTGTCGCAACTGGACACAGTATAAAATGAAGTAAAAATCCTCCTTAAACTGATCTTAACTGATGCTTAAGCAGCTGCATACCAAATATAAATGGTGAACCATAACTGCTTTATATAAAACACTCATGACATAAGTAAAAAGTTAAAAAGTGTAAAATCTCAAAGTCAGTAGACTGTGACTGCAGGATCATACAGATAAAATACTTTTTAAATTGATTTGTACTGATGCTAATCCAAGTGCATACCCAATATCAATGATGTACCATAACTGCTTCATGTTAAACAGACGTAAGAAAAAAGGTTAACCTCGGCCAAATCGGTGTAAAATTTCAAAGTCAGTAGACTGTGACTGCAGAAGCATACAGATAAAATGCTTTTGAAATTGATCTGTACTAATGCTTATGCAAGTGCATACCCAATATCAATGGTGAACCATAACTGCTTCATGTTAAACAGGCTTAAGAAAAAAGGTTAACCTCGGCCAAATCAGTGTAAAATTTCAAAGTCAGTAGACCGTGACTGCAGGAGCATACAGGTGAAATCCTTTTAAAACTGATCTGTACTGATGCTGATGCAACTGCATACCAAATATCAATGATGTAACATAACTAGTTCACACAAAACAGACTTAAGCAAAAACTTTAACCAATTGTGGACGCCGCCGCCGCCGCCGCCGTCGCCGGAAACACCATACCTAAGTCTCGCCTTTTGCGACATTCGTCGCAGGCGAGACAAAAACCCACCTGTTTTACTTATAATTTTAAACCCTCTCTCATAGATGTTATTTTAACAAATCAGAAAATTAAATGTGGTAAGATTTGTAATTTTGGCACTGGTCTTAGTGACGTACATACTTTTATTGCTGTACAAGTGAAATGTAACAGACCTCTCCATAAACCTAAATATATGACTTGTAGAAGCTTTAAGAATTTTGATGAAGATGTTTTCTTATCAGATCTGTATGACATTAACTGGGATATTGAAAACAACCTAAACATAAACACTGCATATGAAAATTTTAACAACAAATTCATTGAGGTAGCAAACAAACATGCACCTTTGAAGCAAAGAAAAATCCTTCCAAAACAAACGCCATACATGAACAAAGAGCTATCTATATAAAAAAAAGAATGCTTCATAACAAGTTTGAAAAAATACAAACTAAGGCAAACTGGGAAGCATACAAAACCCAAAGAAACCTAGTTACAAAACTCAAGAAAAAATCAGTCAACAACTACTTCATTGAAACATGTGCAGGTGGAGCCAAATCAAAAGACTTCTGGCCCACAATCAAACCCTTTTTAACAAACAAAGGAAGCTCAAACCAAAAAGACATCATTATACAAGAAAATAACATAATTGAAACTGACCAACAGAAAATATGTGAGAGCTTTAATAACTTTTTTGTGAATGTAGCAAAAGACATTGGCGATAACAACACCAACATAGATGAAAACCACCCCAGTGTCATACAGATCAATCAAAAATATGTCTCAAGTTCACTAACTCAACTAGATTTTAAGCCTGTCACTGAAAACTTTGTAAACAAGCGTATCAGTAAAATTAATGTTAAAAAGGCGACAGGTATAGATGGAATTTCTCCAAAATTACTTCATCATGCTAAACCCATCATTGTTAAACCTATAACTGATCTTGTAAATCTTTCGCTGTCTAGCTCTACTTTTCCAGATTCTCTAAAGGTTGCCCAAGTCGCACCCATCCATAAAAAGAACAGTGTCCTTGAAGTAGGTAATTACCGACCCATTAGCGTCCTCCCTTCTATATCTAAAATATTTGAGACAGCCATAGAAACTCAGCTTTCTGATCATTTTAAAACCCTTTTTAATCCATTTCTTGCTGCTTTTAGGGCTGGCTATGGCTGCAATTCAGCATTATTGCGAATAATTGAAGACTGGAAAAGAGCTTTAGACAGTCACAGATACACTGCGGCAATTCTCATGGATCTAAGCAAAGCCTTTGATTGTCTACCTCATGATCTTTTACTTTTGAAACTTAAATTTTATGGACTCAGTGAATCTGCTCTTTCTTTATTAAACTCTTATCTTAGTAAAAGAAAACAATGTGTCAAGATAGGTCAAAATGTCAGCGAAATGCTTGAAATTTATAAAGGGGTGCCGCAGGGGTCCATACTTGGACCCATTTTGTTCAACATTTTTATAAACGACATATTTTTATTTATGAAACACTGTGATTTGCACAACTATGCTGATGACAACACTCTCTCCAAGTCTGGTGATTCTTTGGCTACAGTCATTAAATCCTTGGAGGATGATAGCTCTTCCCTAATATCATGGTTCTCTGAAAACAAAATGCAGGCAAACCCAGAAAAATTCCAGGCTATAGCCATCGGCGAAAAAACACATAAGCATGATATCACCTTTAACTTAAACTCCTGCAATATTAAATGTGAAGATGACGTTAAGCTTCTTGGAGTAACTATTGATTTTAAATTAAACTTTAACATTCACATAGCAAACATCTGTAAAAAGGCAGCCCGTCAGCTTAACGTTCTAAAAAGGATTGGACATCATCTAAACAAACTGGCAAAAATGACCATCTACAACTCTTTTATTTTGTCTAATTTGAGTTATTGCCCCTCAACCTGGCACTTCTGCAGTGAGAAAAATACAAACAAAATCGAAAAACTGCAGGAAAGAGCACTTCGTTTCATCTATGAAGACAACACCAGCTCATATGACACTTTACTAGAAAAATCGAAACTTCCATCCCTCAAAATCAGACGAATGAGAACCATGGCATTAGAGACCTACAAAATTCTAAACAAATCTAGTCCTGAATTTTTACAAAATATGTTAACTTTTACATTAAAGAAAACGCTTATAATTTCAGATACAAACACACAGTGGAATTGCCCAGACCAAGAACTACAAGGTATGGCAAGAAGAGTTTCAGCTATGAGGCAGCTCAACTTTGGAATTCCCTACCTAACCATGCTCGTTCTATTACAACTTTTGGCAGCTTCAAAAACTTCATATCTACATGGTGTTTTTCTGAAAATTGCTCCTGTAGTTCATGTAGATCTCACTAATCAATCTTCCATAGCTGAACCTCTTCCTTGCTCTTGTGTTTTTGTTTTATTTTCTGTCTGGTTTTTATATTTATTTATTAGTTTTTTATGTTTGTGTTTGTCATTATTTATCATGTCTCTGCATGATGTCTTTGTGTATGTCTCTGCATGACGTCCTTGTGTATGACTCATTGAGTCTAATTGTCTGTCTCATTTTCAATTTGTATGCATGCTTATGTTATTGTTTTATGTCTTTGTTTGTTATTTGTTTTAATAATATCAGTCGGTCAAAGAGCTCTTCAGAGCTCATGTTCTATGTTATTCTGTATATATTCCTTCCGACTTTAAATAAAGTTTACTTACTTACTTACTTACTTACCGTAACAGACATAGCTTAGCAATACTAGCAATTGTTTATATAACTAATTACACGTACAACAAATCAATTTTCAATTTCAAACTTCAGCATTACAATGGATTTGGCACAGAGAAACTTAAAAGGGTACAACAGTGTACACAATAACTAAATAACTAACTGTTACAGACATGACAGAACACCGTAAGAACACAAAATCATGTTAAACATTGACTGCTGGGAAATAGAAAATATTAAAAGAGATGTGGAATAAGTGTACGCGACATGCACAGCCCACAATTAAACGGCAATTTAGAAAAACCACAATGGACAACCGGGAAAGTCTTTATTAAAACCGATCTAATACATCACTTACCAAATCTACTAAAATCATTTTAAAAAGATGTAATTGTTATACTTTTACGAAAACAGAGTACATATATGAGTAAAGATATAACACATATTGCATTAAAACTTAAATTGAAATGATCATTTAAAATGCATTAAAATAATAAAAATCATCATCTCATTCAAAATGCATTAAAATAATCATCATCATCAACTAAGAAATATATCCGTAAAACAACACACAATACATAAAACGTCAACTACAACTAGGAACAAGGACTGTTATACAAACTTCAGGGTAGTTGTCTTTCCGCTACGGATTCTTTCCCTTTGGTTTGGTTTCCTGGCGGTGGTTGGTGTTTTTTGGGATTTTGAGCTGTCCATCTGACGATTGCACAACAATCTCCTTTCATCTGGTAAGGTTATTGAACTTCTTCATTAATGCATCCTTTTCATTTTCTGATTTTGTTGCCCATGCCGATTCTGTGCCTTGTTGGCCATGTTGTGCTCTTCTGATATATCTGTATTGTATCTGAACTATTTTGTGCAGTTTTTCAATTAGTTCAGGGAGTTTCAATGCGGACCAATTCGTCGATAATTTTAGTATCTTGTTCATACTTTCACATGAGTTATTCTTCCAGTTAATTGGTGAAATGTCCTTTTTACTTGGTTTCCATACAATATCCGTCAGTGATTGAGTGTTATTGTTAAAATATCTTACAAAATCAGAGATGCTTTGTTCATACTAAGTCTTCGTTTCTAATTCTAATACTTTTAGGTCGAATTCCACATCATCTGGGCAAGAAAGTACGCCATCATTACCAAAAAACGTCACTCAATACAGTTTTGTAGTGATGGTCTATTTCTCCAATAACTTCTCTTGAGTGTCTTTTAAAGTTTTCCTCCGTATGCCGAGTACATAAAATTTGCTGCGAGTCTGGAAAGCACTTTCTATAGCTTTTATCAGTGCTTTTTCTTCGTCCGAACCAAACACTAAAATTTTTCCGCTTATAGCTGCGTACCGGGAACGTCATCTAAATAACACTGAAGGTGGCTGAAAAACCGATGGTATGTGTGAAAAGTTCCATCCCAGTGGAGGTAACAAGGTCCTAGCATAATAGGTGGATTGTTGGAGAGTTTTCTCACTGTTGTTATGTAACACAGTGACGGTCACATATGTAGCGCCTAAGTTAAAAGTACGGTCTACTCCTATAATATGTCTTGATTCAGAGCAACAAAACTTCTTCAAATCCTGAAGCTGGTCATCCGTATACACAACGACTGAAGGTGGTTTCCCGGTTAGTTGAACAATTTCTTTAATGAAAGGGTGATCATGCTGCATGCTCATCACAGCTTGAATGTCATCAGCATTGTTTGAAGCTCTCTGATGTGTTGGTCTTTCCTTCTTTTTCTCATTGAATTTGAAATTCTGTACCTGTTTCTAGTCCCTCGGAGCTTCCAGTGAGTCATCCAATGCAAGATCGGTGTACACTTCTCTTGCCTTTTGAGTTTTGACCATTCCTTTGATATTATCGACAATGTTAGTATTTGTTCGCACGTATTCACCGTGTCCGCTTTTATTGTTGCAATGTAGTCAAGTGACGGTAGTTGGAAACTCGCCTATATACTCAACGTACGCAATTACTGTTTTTAGCGTCAAGCCAGGATATTCTTCTCTGGTACGTGGGTCATCTTTTCAACTTTGTGTACGCACGTTTTTATATGCAAACATCTGATGAAAAGGGTTAATTTGTGGGTCCAGTGGAATTCTTGTGTTCTTTACCTTTTAACATATACACCCTTTTGTAAGTCAACATATTGAGTTTTTCCTTCCTCGGTAACAAATCTTTGTGTCTTCAAAGACACATGACACCAAACTCCACAATCGTCTGCGTCACGGTATTGTCGACTTTTTCCCTTTGTTTCCCGTTCGGCGTTGCTACTATTATCAATAATGAAATGAACCCAATATTATTTTTAAATCTACCGTTATTTTTCCTTCCTTCTGTCGTAGATGCTTTTTCAGTGCTGCCTTGGGTATCATACACATTTTCGTGAGATGTTTCAAGAATTGACCCAGTCTCCGATAATTCGATTGGTTCATTTGTTTTCAGGGAAGAATTGAGAGGAGAAGAAGTATGTATTGGGTCATATTCTGTGTCATACTCCTGAGTATTGCGACACTCCTTATCGATAAAGGTTTTGTCATAAGGTCGGTCTACTAGCGGCACGAAGTGATCTGCAGCTAGACCATGGACGATCAGTGGCAGGCGGTGAACAGCTGGTCCACATTATACTTATTGTCTGATGTGATGGATTTGTTGGGTTACATGTGGTATTCAGTGTTCTGTAGGTTAAATCACCAGTACCATTAACTGGGGGGTATACAACTTTTATATTGCACCTAATAACATTGCACAATGCATTGATTGTCCACTGTGACGAAAACCCAATTGTCCTTGAACATGGTCAATACACGAGTCTTTATAAGTAGGAGATACCATAAGTATGTTTTTACTGTTTTCAATGTTACCATATCTGTGATAATTCGTTACCATCTGTATACACGTACGAACACGAAGTTCATTCACAAGACTGCTATCTCCAACTAGTGCATTAGACGCTGAACCATTTGTCAACGATGTCAAAGGGTGACCTGAACTTAAGATTATAAAGTGGAATCAAATATACAGGCATTGTTAGTATACTTTTTGATATGAGGGGATAAACTCCTTGAAAAAAATCTAGATTTAGAAGGCATGTGACTTCACTATTGTCCAGTTGTTTAGCTGTCTTTTATTATTTGACAAACGAGACAGTGAGTTCAAAATACCTAAGTTTGCAATCCAATCACTTTACATTTTGGACGACTTTTATTGGTGTCTAGTAAATACGTGTATTTTGAACTAAATATTCGAGTATATTTCTTTCAATAATTTGTATTTTATTACAAATTATGTTCGATACATCAAGTTATTTTTCATTAATTTGATCATAATCTTCAACAGGAGACAATCAAATGGCAAATTAAAAAGCTTACCTCCGAAAGTCGTTGCAATGTCTCAGAAAATGTGTTCGTGGACGTATTATCTACGAAGCATCCCTGGCATGTATAGGGAAGATTCTCGTTGAGCACGAACAGCTCATATTCCCCCACAGCAATTCCTTCACATTGCGGGTGATACCATGTCTCACATTGGTCACAACAAATGCCTCCCGTCTGGCACCCATCTCTACAATTCTTTCTGCATATTCCACAGCATGTGTACATAAGAACAGCTTTTGCAGTAGGTTTCACTTTTCTTTTCCTAGTAGCCGGCATAATTTACTCTTCAAATCTCAATTTTTGTTTACTTGATTTCGATTTCATATAATCAGATTTAAAAAGTGTTCAGTGCACATGACGTAAGTATTCCGCAGGCACTTTAATAGTATCATATAGAACATGAATTGTTCTTTACAATCATAGTATTGTAGTAATTTTACCATTCTTTCGCGACTTTATTTATAATACCGATATATAACTTTTTACTTCAATTGAAGCTATCACATATTTCCCCCTAAAACTTTTAATACAAGATTTAAACGATGTGATTGAACATTCACTTTCACACTTTGTATTTTCTTTTTTTTGTACTTAGTATATTTCATATAATAAATATGCTCCCGGGCACCTTTTATTTCCCCCGGGCGCCTTTTATTTCTCCACGGGCGCCTTTTATTTTCCCCGGGCGCCTTTTAGTAGGACCGCTATGCTCGCTTCGTCTAATAAAAAACAATATTTCTGAGGAGCTACATACATAATATTATTGGAGCTTAGTTATATAAACCGGCCCGATATTTTTAATAAACCTTGTGTTTTTTTTTTCGTTTCTAGAAGTGCATGGATTTTTTTTTTATAAGAAACTAGAGGCTCCTGTAGCCTGGATCGCTCACCTGACTTCAATGACTGATGGAATGAAAATAATTTGGGGCAACTCAGGTGAAAACTCCAATAAAAGATCACCACACAATTTCCACATTATAATGAAAGCTTTTGTAGAGCACGTATAGCCAAACATTCAAGCAAACAAAAGCGTTTCTTAATCTTTTATAGGTTAAATCTGCATGGCAATAACCCAAAACTTGACATTTAGTGGGTCATAACTTTTCAAAGAAGGGTCTTCTGACAGCTTTAGGCTAATGGATATTTCTGAAGAGCTAATTGAACTGAAGATTTAAGCAAGCAACATTTTTTATAGGTCAAACACACAAAAAATATTATTTTTCACCTTTAAAGGACCATAACCCCTATAAGGGGTCATCTGACAATTTTGACGCTGAATCATTTTTATAGATCAATGAGATTGAGAATTCTCAAATCCATTTTTCCTATAGCACTTACATTTCAAAGTCCAAAAACTGTGAAAATTGTCAATTTTGTCAATTAATGGGAAATAACTCCTATAAGGAGTTATCACACAACTTTGACTCAATAAAGAGTTTTGTAGAGCTTTTGATGCTGAAGAAGGAAGGTTGCTTCAGATTTTCTCTATCTCTTTTACTTTTTGAGTTATAAGCTAATAAAAAGCTACACCAAGCGCAGCATGATACGACCGCAACGTGTTGAACCCTGTACGTTGGAGGCCAAATATGGATTGTCAAATGCTTTGGACACATGCAGCCCATGGTGGACTCACAAAGCACCAAGAAATATTGCAAATTTAATTGCAAAAACTCAGGTAGGTATTTTCACAGGGTTTTTGAAAATCGGACCACAAATAAAAAAGTTGAATTTTGGGGTGTGGTCAAATTTTACCCCCCCCTTTTGCAAGGTTACAATGCAGGATATATCAAAACAGTTGTCACATTTAGTTGGCAGAATTCATATAGAAATTAATTTAAAAAATGAATGATCAAAATCAGATGAAAAATAACATTCTACAGAAGTTTTGTCAATAAACCCATTTGAGTCCCTTTTGACTTTTTTTCCCGAAACAGTAAGGGCTACAGACCCAAAATTCAATACCAACCTTCCTTATGTGGTGAAAAATATCATATCAAAATTTCAGATCAATTGAGAAACTACAACTTAAAAGTTTAATCGCACGTTCAAAGGAACACTTTTAATTGGCGTTTTTGGCCCCTTTGACCCCTAATTTCTCAAAAACGGTAAGAGATATTGCAAATCGAATTAAAAACCGCAGGCTGGGATTTTTACAAGGATTCCAATGAAAAAGATTTTGAAAATCAGACCACAGATAAAAAAAGTTGATTTTTTGGGGTGTGGCCAAACTTTGACCCCCATTAGCAATGTCACGGTGCAAGATACATAAAACGTGTTGTTACATTTAGTTGACAGAATTTATTGAGGTATACAATAAAACAAAAATGATCAAAATCAGATAAAAAATAAACATTCTACAGAAGTTTTATAACAACAACCATTTTAGCCCCTTTTGGCCCTTTTTCTGAAACGGTAGGGGCAAGAAACCCCATATGCTATACCAACCTTTCTTTAGTAATAGAAACATCATATCAAAATTTTATAACATTCGGTTTATACATGTATCTACTCAAGTTATCGCACGGAAACCAAATGTCCCCAGACGACGCGGACGACATAACATTATAGGACCACAAATTTTTTGCGGTCGTATTAAAACTATGGTTTGACCCCCTGTTCTATTTTTAGCAACAGCAGCCAAGTTGGTTGGTCGGTATGGATAAATTTCACAAACTTGTTAGAGGACGTCCTAAAGCACAAAGTTTCAAAGCAATCCCTTCAGTGGTTTCGGAGATGATTTTTTAAAAATCAGTTAAAAATTGATAGAAAAAAACAGTTAAAGGGGAATTACTCTAAAACGGTTGATCTGACAATTTTAGCCTTGAAAATCATTTTTGTAGCTCTCAATAAGCTTAACAATTTTGCAATGCTAACTTTTCCTCTATCAGTTTTACTTAAAGTTTTCAAGATTAAGTCCAAAAGCTGTGAAAATGGTCAAGTCACGGAAATCAATTATGGAACTTAGTTACGGCAATAATTCATTTCAAGAATATGGAACATGGACGTTGTATTATTTTATTTTGTTACAGAATATTTTATATTATAACAAGAGGCTCCCAGGACCCCACCCTCAGTAAGTGATGAACAAGAGCACAACATTACAATTATTCCAGAGATAGAAGACGAGAACGCGGTTTGCAATACGCCGCATTCAGAGGTAACTATTAACGAATCCATAGTAGGTGGACAGAGACAAACCACTATAATAGAAACAGAAAAAACAGAAACAACACTACTTCATGTCACAAAGAGAAAAAAAAGAAAAAAAGGTGCAGAATCTGTCATAGACCTTACAGATATTACAGAGAGTGAGGATGAAATTACAAAACTTTTCTTTCATAAGAAGTACAAGCCTCTGAAGAAAAAAACCGAAGAAAGCGGATAAAGATACTACAGCTCTTAAAGATAAATCTACTAAGAAAAACACCAAACCAAGATTGTCCAACCCCTACGACAAGAATGCCTTCATATGGTCGGATGACGATGATTTTGTTTAGAACTCAGGTAAGTAGTTATAAAAAGTACTCACTTATATTAATACAGGTTTATTTCGTAAAACACCATGTCAAGAAACAGACAAATATACCAAATGTGGTTAGATATCCAAGACATTATTGGATCGGCTAAGTTGTGGCCTAAATTGATCAGGAAATTATTTTGGCTGAAAAATATTACGCATTGGCACCGCATAGTGGTTGCAACATTTGTTTATGTCAATGGCTTAAATCCCGATGTTTTTATGGATTGGGTGGCCGGATTTAGTGGGAATTTGCAGAGATGAAAGTGGAAAAAGACACTTAAGGGCATTCTTCAGGCTGGTAGAAGGGGGGAGGATGTATAAGCTATATGGCTACAACGTAGCCAATAACATATATGAGTACCTAGACGGATCTGTTCACCATTACGTGAACAGAGAGCATAGAAACTACGTATGTAGTAGTTTTTATTACAGTTGCATAGGGTATATCTGTATATAGTTTGGTGTGTGGGTATATAGTTTGCTCCGTGAAACTTTAAGAACATTGATTTGTGATTTTATTTTGTAAATTCGTTTAACATTATTCAATAACGGAATAACCTTTATAATAAGAAATTTAAATTTTATACGATACAAAATCAATTTTAGGCTGTCCTTTTTTTTACCCTTTCAGATTACAGAAGACCCTGCATGCCTTGTAAATACGTTGGTTTGATTTTGTGTTCTGTCAATTTTTAAGATTAAGGGGAAATAACTCCTATCAGGAGTCATCATCCAACAACTTTGATTCAATAAAGAGTTTTGTAGAGCTTTTGATGCTGAAGGATTTTCTCTATCTCCTATACTTTTTGAGTTATAAGCTAAAAACTATGGTCTGACCCCTCTGTTCTATTTTTAGCAACGGTGGCCATGTTGGTTGGTCGGCATGCACAAATTTTACAAACTTTCACAAGGAAGACATCCTAAAGATCAAGTGTACAAAATTTCAAAGAAATCCCTTCAATGGTTTCAGAGAAGATTTTTGAAGAAAAGTTAACGGACGGACGACGGACGCTTAATGATGACAATCGCTCACCCGACCCTGAGCTAAAAAGGTGTATATATCAAATGATATCCAGTTCATAATTAGAATCTTGACCGAACGTCCTTTAACAAAAATACTTGAATGTAGAATTTTGGGTTTAGCAAAACAGAAATCTCAGTTAACCTCTGTCTGTTGTAAAGTACTGTAAACTATCATCACATGCTGCATCATGCGATATGCAGATGCAAACAACAGATTTTGCCCCACCAGCAACACTGTTTCAGGAAACGGCGCGACTACGAAACCCAACTGATCATTTAGTTTGTGGGTGACATTTCCAGAAACCTACACTGTGACGACCATCAAACTGATCGATGACACACTTGTAATGGATTTTGCCTAGCTTTTGACAATGTTAACCATAGCCTGATAGCACATAAACAAGAATATTATTGCAGTGATATAAAAAACATCAAACTGGGCACATAGATGGTTAGAAGACAGACACCAAACTTTAGTGCTAGATGGAGTATCATGCAAGCCAGTAAGTGTAGACTTTTCGTCCTACAGGGTTCTGTTCTGATCTTCAGACAAGGCTCAAATCAATATCATGATTTTTTTGCAGATGATACAATTGTATACATCACAATCATCGATGAAACTGAACACAATGAACTCCAAGAAGATCTGGTTAAACTTGGTCAATGGGAGAAAGAATGGCGCATGCTATTCTATCATGACAAATGCATAGTTCTTACAGTCACCAACAAACAATGACATTTTAAACATATTACAAACTTCACGGGAATATTTTGGAAGCAGTTACAACAGAAAAATATCTCGGACTTACATTTATAAGCAATGAAGCAAGGGCAAGTATATCAAACGCTGGTAAGACCGCCACTTCAATATGCTAGCACAGTACGGGACCCTACACAAAGAAATGAGACAGTACAACGGAGGGCAGCCGGACACGTCCTCAGTAACTTCCACAACAGATCAAGTGCAAGCAACATGCCGCACAGACTGAAATGTGATGCTATTGTCGCCATCAGCAAGCAGAATCAACCAGTACAGCCACTACGATTTACCAGAAAAACCCAAAGTAGAACTTTCAAACTGCAGTCATGCAGAAATGACTTTAGGAAAATGTCATTCTTTCCTCGGACTGTGAGGGACTGGAATCTCCTCCGACCAGTCATTGTACATATGGAACAAGACACACCTGCAGCTTTAAAGCCAGAGTTGTGGCCCTATATTTAGCTAGCTAGTGAGACAATTGCATATAGTTTTAACAAACTCTGATTCAATAACAATAATTTTTAAATTATGCCACTACTATCTTTAAATATTCAAATTACATGCGTAGTCCATAAGACACTGCATAATCTTTGAAATGATGAAGGTGACAGTTAGTAGGCAGAAGCAGGAGTAGGAACGTTCATAAGTTCACTCTATAGTTACGACTTGAGTTTACGTTGTTGATTGCTAAAGTTGTTT